>JADNRZ010000071.1:0-12129 GCA_015501605.1 Panaeolus papilionaceus | reverse complement strand
CGTCTTTTAAGGCTGTATGAGACCCGCAGCTTCATCTAAAGCAGGTGCCATACAACAATTGCCGTCTCAGCTACGGTCGACGCTCTGTCTTACGCTATTTCTGTACGCTGATAGAATCTTTCCGACGTAATGTCACCTTCGACCTGTGTCAATTAACTACCTAAAGCACAGTTTTTGATGCCAACATTATGCTCATCTCATCACTGATGCGTTATTCCATGATGTGAATGGGAATCTCTGACGTGGGACAGGTACAGATGTCTAATAAAAGGTTGACCGCTTACCGCAGAAGCGACGACGGGATGCGACGACCATTGCTTCAAATACCCATGGATTTGTCGTTAGCCCATCCTTACCACTCATTTCGGTTACTCTCACTGGCGTAAGTGACCGATAGAGGCTTTCATGTCTTCTTCATCTGGTGGAGGCCCTCCTGATCTGGTCACGGCTGTTGTTCACCTGTGCGCATTCCCTTTTATTGACAAGGTTCTACTGGCGTTGACACATTGAATGTCCGAAGAAATGCTGGTAAATACTTTCAGATTGCTGCGGTGATAGTCCTTATATACGACCATCGTACGCATACTTCCTTGACTCTTTCCCAGTGACTACTAACGTCGACATTGTCAGTGTTAACGTTCTCGGAGGAGTTTGTGTGGGATGTTGCTACGGGATACATTTGTCTAACAACAATCTGCACAGGTGGAACGGATATGGAAGCAAAAACTATCAGGTGCCTCAATACTGTTCCTGCTGAACAGATACGGCAACCTCTTCGCATTCATCGTCATAGTAGATGGTAAATTTCTCAATCCATACTGGATCCCGTTATTGAAGATCATCTGAATTTCAATGTGAATACTGATACCGATCATCTTGTCACTTCCAGCATTTAACGACCCTTCCTGGACACCAGAAGTGTGAGTCCTATCTCCGTTCTCCGTTGATGCTGCTCTAGGGATGTTGAGAATAATGATCCGTTGATGCATGCTGATGGAAACATTGAATAGTTGTAAACGATTTGCGCCGTATGAGGGTGCCCAAAGCTTAGTATTCATTGGAAGTGAGTCCCATCACGACGATCTTGTATCAAGTCTAGAACTGATAGTGTACATCAACAGTATGCGAATGCAAGTTATCCTTCCTATTTCCTTCACCTTACAACAACTAATAATGTCGCACCCAGTGGTCATGATACTACGAGTATACGCACTATACGGTCGCTCCACCCCATATTGGTCTTCTTAATGGTTTTATGGTGCATGCAGATATCCATGTCAGGGGTTGGGATCAGTACTGGCAATGGTAAGCACCATCACTTTGGACTAACCTATCTCTGATATATCCCACTTATATTCCACTCTCAGCTGTAAGTCTACCGCCAGGTCTCGTAGGTACGCCAACTTCCATTAATAAGTTGCCAAAGCTTTAGAGCAGGACTTACCTCCGCACTGCACCCCACTTCAGGTTGTATCCTCGTTGGGACCAATCCGCTATTCCGTGAGTGGAGCACCATATAGTTACTTTTTCCTCCCTTCCTGAGCGTTTACCCCTTGATCTCGTATTGGCGAACCCAGCCGCACTCTGGGTTGCGCCCCTGATCACTGACACATGTATATTCGTCCTTACACTGTATCGGCTACGCCCGTTTGCACGAAAGGGAGCGGGGAAGACACCGTGAGTACGATATCTATTCTGTCGGTAACATTCTACCCAGGCATGATGAGCTCCTGGCCTGTGCCATGGGACAAATTACTGAGAAATTTTTGATGCTCTTGAACCGCAGGACGATCCAAATATTCATACGCGACGGTGTAATGTACTTCTTAGTCATTTTCGCCGCTAACCTCATCAATTGCCTCATCTACTTTGTAAGTCCTCATTCCTCCTCAAGCTTCCTCTCTCACATTCCTCGAAACTGACATAATTAATGTTGCTCGACGAAGATCGCACCAGAGGATCTTCGAGCACTCGGGGCATCGTTCAGTCAAGTCCTCACATCTGTGATGATTTCAAGACTGGTACTCAACCTCCGCTCTCTCCGAGACGATACCAACGAGCGCCAAATCACTCGAAGCATCGATTTTGCAACCATGCCTCGTACAACACGACGAGAAACAGGAGTAACATTCCGACCTGGCCCTGGTGGGATCGTTGCATACGGGAGCGGTCTCACGAACGGCTGGACGGATGATGAACGTGTGGGTGCTGATGCACGTCAAAGTGAATGGCGGGAGAGTAGGGGCTTTTGGGGTATTGGAAGCACACATACGACCTCTAGCGCGCAGGCTTCGGGGACGGGAACGGTTAATACTTTTATGACACTGGCTATTGGAAACCTGGGCGAGGACTTCGAGGATGGAAAGAATGATGGATGTGAGGTAAGAGGTGAAGGGGGAGCAATGAATCGAGCATGGGAAGTTGCCGATGGGACTGAGTTGAGAGTGATGGATGCTGGTGGGCTGGAAGATGACCATGGACCGCGGCGGTATGAGGAGCCCTCCTCCAATATGTAGGATTTGGGATTTGAGATGTATTTATCGTTATATTTCTATTGTTATTATTATGTACCTGTATCAATACTACGAACTCGAGTTCTATGTGGACCGCCATCGTTGGAACGGGCAAAGAATTCGCGACAGAGCCATCAGTAAGTCATCAAGAATCGCAAGCCTATTCCGGAAATAACTTCCTATTTTGGAAATCCAACGAATCCTGCCTTCTGCATTTCAGTCGGATTGGGTGACTGTTTGAAGCTCATTATTATTCAAATTTTGGTTAAGTCCTTCATCTTAAACGGAGAGATGAAGCCTTTTAAATTTCCTATATGCACTCATATTCACTTCATATTAGCAGACCCACACCAGCACCGAGGCCAATTCAGTTCGAACGAATCGAGAGGTTCGGTTCGATGCCACCCTACACTTCACTCCCAGTTTATTTTTAATTGAAATTTCATTAATTTAGTTCCTCCTGTAAGAGTATATATCCCCGATAGCGTCCCAGATGAACATGTAGCATAAACCTTACGACAGTGTGTCATTTTTGAGTTTATCTTGGGTCGATGGGATGCTTCATTGCATTTAAATTTAAGCTCATAGGGGACAGAAAGATAGACAAAGCAGGAATTAGAGTACCTTCCTGTGTTCTTAGCCCATTGGGAGTCTCCGTTCCTTAATGGATAGGGTTCACGTAAAGGAAAGTCTTGTTACTACCGATACACTTGCAAATCGAATAAATAAATAAATAAATAGCCTACACTTTGGACCAGAGCTTATCATACAGCACGCCGTCCATCTCCAGTCTCAATATCCATTACTCTCAATGCTGTCTCATCGGCCACGACCCGTCTACCCTCCGCTGTTCTTTCCCCATTTCTTTCCAGATGTTCGTCATTGTTCGCATCTTCGAAGTTCCCAGTCGCCAGTGTCGTAAAGGTTCTTGTCTCAGAACTTGCACCCAGCGCACTTGAGTTCGTATCGGTGCCCCTACAGTGTTTACCCAAAGCTGTCTGCTCCCCCGGTACCCTTCCAGACGTGTATCAACTCCAGTATGTTCGTCGTCTGACCAGCTACCGAGGACTGCATCAGACCCTTTTCGGAATGTTCTTCCGGTGTCCCGTCGCGATGTGCGTCGTGTTTGTTTAAATTCGAGACTTCGTGTGATTTGGCGCTCGTCGGGGTCGTCCCGCAGAGAACGGAGGTTCAGTATCAGCCGAGAAATCATCACAGATGTGAGGATTTGACTGAACGAGGCACCTATCGTCCGAAGCTCGTCTGGGGCGATCTTCAAGGAGAATTGATATGGTGGGTGAGTTACTCGGGGGATCTAAAGGCTAGATTAAACGTACAAAGTAGATGAGACAATTGACGATGTTAGCTGTGAAAATGACGAAGAAATATACGACTCCGTCGCGTATGAACATTTGCATCATCCTATATTGCAGCAAATGGGATTCGTATGGTCAGCTGGATAGAGTGCAACCGATGGATGATAGAAACAGTACTCACGCTGGTATTTTCACAGCCCTCCTACGTGCAAATGGTCGTATCCGATACAGGGTAAGGATAAATATACACGTGTCAGTAATCAGGGGCGCAACCCAGAGTGCGGCTATAATGGTTGTCAATATAACATGTGGTAAGCGCTCGCGAAAGAGGGGAATTGATGGCCAAGGGGGGCTCCACTCACAGAATAGCGGATGGGTCCCCACGAGAATGCAACCTTAAACGGAGTGCGAGGTAAATATTCCTTCGGGGGGCTTCAGTTATGAAAGATGTTTGCGTACCTATGAGGCCTGGGGTAGAGTCACAGCTGCGAATTCCCGACCATTTGTATCACAAAGATAAAATGACGATATGAAAGAGAGGCTTACTACTTCCCGTACTGACTCCAACTGCTGACAGAGATATCTGCAGACACCATAACACCATCAAGAAGGCCAACATAAACGTCGAGCGGCCATATAGTGCGTAGACTCGTAGAATCATGACCACTGGGGGTGACCCGATCAGTTGTGTTTGGTGAGGATAGTGTCAGCAATGAAAGCTTACGTTCGCATACTGTGACATTGGCATAGTAAGCTCTAGACCTAAAAAAAGGCGAGAAGTAAAGCACGTACTTCCTATGAACACCAAGCTCTGGGCTCCCTCATACGGAGCAAATCGTTTACAGCTAGTGTTTCCATTGACGGGCGTCAACGGATGATCAGCCTCGTCATCCGGACATCCTCAACGGAGATAGGACTCACATTTCTGGTGTCCATGAAGCGTCATTGAATGCTACAAGTGACAAGTATGATTGTTATCAGTATTCAAACGATCATTTCCCTTAACGGAATGGCGCATATGAATGGATGTTCCTACCGTCGATTATGACAATGTAGGCCAGGAGGTTGCCATATCTGTTCAGCAGGAACAGTATCGAGACACCCGATAGTTTTTGTTTCCATACGCGTTCGACCTTACATTGCTCATTAAAGAGACTCAACCTTGATTGCTATTACACCCCACTGACCTCCTCCGAGAACGTTAGCACTGGCGGGAAAGTTAGTGGTAGTCGTTTGGAAAGGTTAACGAAATTCATACAATGGTCATAGACGAGAACTATCACGGCAGCGAGTTGGACATAGTTACCAGCATATCTGCAGTTACACAACGGGTCAGTGTTGTGCGCTGCACCTCGAAAGTGATAAGATCTACGTACAGGTGCTCAACTGCTGTCACTAGATCAGGCGGGCCTCCACCAGTTGGTGGATTCGACATGAAAATTATCCGGGGTGGATGACAAGAATGAACTGCGCTTAAACCTCTGGGTATTTGAGGCAATTGCCGTTGCACCCCGCTTCTGCGTGAAGCGGCGAATCTTTTATTAGCTATCCCTCAGCCCTGTCCGCGTTGGAAATTCCCATTCCATCATGGAATGTCGCATCATTGATCTGATTGTGACCACATGTTGGCATCAAAAAAAGTACTTTAGGTAGTGCATTGACACAGTCCCAAGGTGGAACTTCCTTCGAAAGATCCTATTGGGCTACAAAAATAGCACACAGTGGAGTATTACCGACGGTGGGATTATGATTGGTTTGTGTTTTCCGAATGAAAGGAAGCTGTGTCTCGTGAGTCCCTAAGCACTAGAGCCTAGAGGACTTATTCAGGGTAATGCGCTCTGCATCCACTGCATATCAGAGGTCGCATGGTGATTAAAATAAGCATCCGACCTTGTGAGGGTATCTCCGAAAAGTGACAACCTGAGCGCCTTAGAGGCGTAATGATGGCCTCCGAGACCACTTTTTCATCAAACCGCACGGCAATTATGTTGATTGTTTCGCGGAAAGTGAAAGTGGTGGGTTATTCTCGGTTTCCTTCAAGCTTCCAGGATCAACAGAGATCAACAGGGGTGAGCGGTGAACCGATGTCGGGTAGCGATACTTAGAATACCAAGAGATGCATTGCTTAGTTCTTTTTTAGTGGCTGTTTGTTTAAAAGCCTCGTAGTGACATTAGTCTGATATAGCTTATCCAGCCTCGAGGTTTTGATGATCATTGATGGCTAGAAACACGGAGCAGAAGTCTATAATTTGCCTCAAAGTCTCAATCTATGCGAGCATAGATCTGCTTCTTGGGCACGTGACTCGAGTCGACTCATACGTCGGACTCCTACCAACTTTTCTCTTCATTCCTTTAACTTAGTATTCCTTATTTCTTCGCCTACGTAGCTGTTCGCGCTCTCGCTTCCTCTCACTCTCTCGCTTATTTTTTAACCCACCCACCTCCCCCTTGTCAACACCTTTTTTCACCGCCTCTTCCCTTTTTTACGTCTTTTACTCCCATTCCCACTGCACGCAGTAAAATCAATCTCCAGATTGTCATATAGATATTCGCTACTTGAATTTTGACTAGTGTACACTTTTCTTGTAATCTGAGCTCTCTCGTGGTTTGGGTAGAGGGAGGCGAGCGGCGGTCGGGGGGCTCACCCGTCCACCGTCCTTACCTCTCGCCCTAGGGGGGTCAAGCCGGGCTCCCCTCTACATCCCCACATACACTACCCGACTACGGGAGACTCACCACGTAGAACCAAGATCATTAATCAATAACCCCATCTCGTAAAGTGCTCTTCCTGGTGACGTAGCGACACTGCAAAACATATCCTAAACCTTATCAGGTCGTGCCCCTTTTGGGGTCATCTTGCATCGGTGGGATGCTCTACGGCATTTGCGGTAATGGACGGAAGATGATAGACAAAGCTATGTTCTTGATTCAATAGAAGTCCTCGCGATATCCATATCCGCATACAGAGGATTTCAGGAGATCAACAAAAGTTTGCGGAATCTTTTAATCAAGACAATGCGCATCCGTCTGTGAGAGAAATCCAGCCATTCTTAGGAAATTAACGTTCGAGTAGATATATCCAGCTGGTTTTAATTGTTTTGCGGTGTTAGTGACATGGGGGTGCATGTAAACTCACGTTTTGTTACCACTGGGGACCGGAATGGCTTCAGGATTCGATGCAGGGTCGACTCCACTAGAGTCATTGATACAAAAGCAAAGAGAACACTGCAACAGGTACGTGAGTAGAAGAGCAAGCGATGGTCACTTGTTTTAGAACAGCATGGTTTAGTAGATAACACCTGCGGCCGATAATATTAGGAGTAAATGGGTACAAAAAGTCAAGGGAACAACGGACGCGGTACAATTTCATTTCCACCTCAATTTAGTTCGAAAGTCTCTGCTCCTCCGTTGTACTATTTCGCGCACCAAGGTCGACGAATAATCATGTCATTTTCACTTTCATTGCCCTACTACTACACCTTCGATCCATCGTATCCTCGTGGTAGCCCCATCGACCATCATTCAGCGGGATCGACACCGGCGTTCCCACTCTATTCCAGAATCATGCACATTTCGCCTTTGCATCCACCTCTTAACACCCGATTCTTTGTTACCGACCTGATTACTCTCCCATTGGAGGGCGTGCTACCTCTTTGCGAAGAAGTGCTTGAGCACTATAAAACCACGGCTCGGCACATTGTTCTCGAGCGTGAACAACGGTCCACATCCCCGCTCCCCACAAAGTCTCTCGATCACGGCATCTTTGTCAGAAAGTGGTACCCAGCACGGATCCACTCCCCAATGATTGGGTTCAGTACCCAGCTACGCAGGCTGTCGGTTCTTACAATCACACATTCGTATCAAGCTCTTTCTCCGCCTCGGCCGGTGTGTTCGGGGAGACAGAAAGTGAAAGGACATATTCTCCTCCACGAAAGAACCAGAGGTATGTAGATTGTACAGCCCCGACGATACAACAATTACTGATCAAACACACAGGAAATTCGAACAGCCTGACGGGTGTCCGAAATCATGTGGGAGGAGGGGGTGAGTTCATGAATTTTCGAAGCCCACTCAACTGCAGCTGAGCGCGTCCCTCACCCTACCCTAATCCCTATCTCCAGTCACACCAGCCCCCCGTCCGACGTTTCCTCAGGGCGATGTCAATCGTACGCCTGAGGAAATAGAAATGGGCCCTAACAAACAAAAACAGTTAGCAGGGCAATCATCCTTCAAGATGGAACGGAAGGTGACCCTGATCCCACCCCTCGGGGTGCTTACTTACCAAGAGAGGTACGTGATTATCTCCCAAAAGATCAAAACACTCCACTGATGACAAGGCCGTGCTGTAGCGTTGGAAAGGTGATGCGTACCCACCGCCACCGCGTCCGAACCGCAAAAAGCGGGCTGGGGGAGTAGGAGGATGTTACGAGGCCCCCTAGGGTCTCGTTCTTATGTCACTGACTTGGGACCCTTATGTGCGGTTTTTCCACCGTATGCTCTTGTTTGCCATCAGCGTCTGAATACACAGCAACTTTTCCCCATTGAATGTGCTCTTGTTTGGCGAATACTCGATGCTTTCCCCTGTCCGAAAGCGCTACGCGTTTGATGAGGTTTCAATGGCTCGGGCATCCCAAAATGGCACGCTCCAATCGAGAAACTCAATTTGAACCGCAACAGGAGCATTACGTCCCGAATGCTGGCCTCAGAAAATGCCAGAATTGCTCCGCAAGTCCTGGCCCTCATACAAGTCTTTTTCATGGGTTGAACTTGAAGTGGTAATAATTGGACTAACTACAATTACAGTATATCTCTCTGTAAACTAGTCAAATGTACACGATGTAAACGCATTTTCCGCCCCTTATCCGAGCCTCTTTCGACCCTTACAATTTATTTATTTTTTCCCGGCGCGATTTCGCGCCTCGTTCCAAAGTGGCGGTGCCTTGGTGACGAGCACCATAAACGAATTCGTCGAAAGACAATAGAAGGCCCTTTATAAATCCTCGAACCGTTTGGAAGCTGGGAACCATATCCTTTTCACAATGTCCCACTTCAATACAAACCCACCCGCGTACGACAGCCCGTCCGCCTCAGATGACATTACAAAAATTTTGGAGCGCGCACTCGATGCTCAAATAGCATTCAACGACGCACAGATCAACGTACAACAAATTGACAAGACTTTCAGTACCACCTTTGAAAAAGAACTCATGGTGGTCAATGATGTCAATACCTTTTTATCTAATCTGATTAGTACCACTGAATGAATATTGCAATTAGATGTATTACAAGGTCTTCAAAGACTCCATGACTGCAGCCAAGAAGTTATATAGCGCCCTTGATCGTATGTACCCAGAAACCTTTCCAACTGCTCTGGTGTGCTGACGTTGCTGTTGTTGTTCCAGAGTTCCAGAATACCATTTTGCCCTTATATCAGAACGCCGACTATCCCGTCGACCGTCGTGCGAAATCAGTCAAAACTTCCGCAGACAAAGTGAGGTTATCTCAGCTCAGATGCAACGCCGTTCGTCATCATCATTAGTAGCTAATCTTCGCTCACAACGCAGATCGCTGCTGCTGCAAAAGCGAACGCTGAGCCATTAGATTCTGGGGTGGCTGGGGTCATCAATGGCCTGACAGCACTTTACGAACATGTCGACGCAGCGAAGGATCAGGTCAAACAGGACAGCAAAGACGCTCTCGAGGAGCTCGCCGAGGAGATGTATCCAAGCTCGCCAAACAGATTTCGGAGGAGTGAGTGCTTCAATTTTGCAATGTGTACAAGCCCCTTATTCTTCTCATCCGATAGCGGAAAATTATTCGAACGCTTGTCCTTTAAGAGCAAAAATATCGTCAGTCTTCTCCCACCCTGTGTTGAGTTCGACCTAATTCCCTTAAAGATTTCCACATTCAAGTCGTCCAAGAAGACCCCTCTTGCCCTGGACGCCAAAGATGACAAGAAAGAATCCGACAAGAAATCACCCGACTCAACTGAAGGTAGCAAGGCGGAGAAAAAGAAATCCAGCTCCAGACCCGATCGATTCAACGTGAGTTACTTCATGACCTCGTATATTTTACTCTTTATTAAATTTTCCCTCAAAGTTTATCGTTGAAGGTATACAAGAGATCGGAAAATTCTTCGCAAGTGAGGCTAAACACAAGGGTATGTGGTCCATTCTATTATATGAATCAATGTTAACGAGTGGTTTCATTCGAAATTCCCGCAGCCGATAAAGCAGAGCTGGACGTAGCCGTCGGAAAACTGGCTCAGCTCAACGCCGAGATCGAAGCTCACCTTGCTCTCCTTGATCGTTCTGGTGAAGACGTAAAAGGCTTCACCGAAAAGTGTAAAGCCATCGTGTCCAAACTGGGAAAATTCTCTGCCGTTTGGAAGAAGGTGCGTCTACACCTCGAAACTTTTGACGATCCATGAAGTCGACTGTTACTTCTTGTAGCTCGAATCTGATGCTGCTCTTTTGAGCGAATTTCTCACTGAGAATGGACTAGCCGAGGCGGTATGTACTTTCAGCATGAGGTTCTATCGTCATCTCCCTTACCAACTTGATCTTTCCGCAGACAATTGTCAGCCGTGTTGTGGCAGAAAGTCAGGTGTATGATAAAATCAAGCATGCCCTGGACGAATATATCGTGCGTCCTCAATAGTTCTGCTCACTTAGATAGTAGAGAATAGTCATGATGTAAATAAGTTCGGGCATTCGACTTTTAAATCTTTACCGCTATTTAATCACAAATCATCGTTTCTTATTCTAGCCCATCATCGCATTTCTACCTCGAGGCGCGCCCAACGCACGTTGGGAGATGTTGGGCCACCATTGTCCTCGATCGCCTTCCTCTCTCATTCAACAATCATTTTTCTCCCATTCATCGATCTACATCGTGTAATTCCTTATTTGTTCATTTTTCATATTGTTTCGAACGTTTAGATGATCATCTTTTGTAAAATTTGAAATCACAATGCCTTATGTATATGTTGAAATGTATTCAATCTCCTCTGTGATCAGAATGATATATCATGATGCAAGAATGACCACCATAATAAAGCCAGGAGCAAGAAACCAAAAGATAACACGAGGAGAGGTTCTGCAAAGTGTATGAATCAAGCCAAGTTCATCAACATCCTGTCCGTAACCTCGTTTCGAGTTGAGGTCATTGATCGAAAAACAGGACAACGGGTCTGGATCAAGCAGCAGTCGATGAGGTACGTCAGACGGGTCTATTCACATTTTCGAAGTAAAAGGAACCGGAGGGTGAACCTATCGCCATTAAAAATTGATGACATTTGTCGACCATTAAGCGGTGGGAGTAATAGGACGGAAAAAAAGTAACATTTGTGCATTCAAGTTGGAGGTTTGTTTCGCTGGATACGGAGAAAACAAGACTTAAAAGGAGAACCTATACTCGAGTTGTGTTTCATATCGGTTTAAACGCCCATGGGCCTCAACAAATGTCGTGTCTGGGTGTGTGATGGGTGGGAGTCCAGGACTCCCATCGATACACTGGTTCTTGACGCCTCGTCGTACATGCTTCGACGCTTCAAAGGAGGGAGATGTAGCTTGAAGCTTGTGCTTGCACACTTGCCACGCATATACTCCCCCGTCGTCTCTCCGGCCTGGACATCCTGGGCACCCATTCTGTGACCTGTTGATCGTCGTCAAGTTCCGTGTCCAGCACTTCTCTGGGAGTCTGGGACACCCACAAGAACCACACACAAATAACTCATGCTATGCACAACAAAAGGTGACGATGAAAACGATTAAACACCCTCGGACTATGTATGTATATGACATTCGTTGACTATAGAGTAAGAGGTAAAAAAGTGTCTACATATTGACTTACTAAAGCACGCCCAAACGAATACAGGCGAAAAGCAACGAAACAAAGCAAAGCAAAGCGGACGCGTAAAAGAGGAAGAGAGTGAAATCGACGAAGTCATGAATGTGTGAAGGGCAGGTGCGCGTGTATGCCCGGATTGCCTGCAGTCTACCGTCAAAAATGCACAACGAGAAAAAGATAACCAGTGAGGATGTCAGAATTGCGCAACCGAATTATATCCGTGATACGACTTCATCTCGACGCGCCCTGATCCAGATGACATTCACCATGAGCCAGGAAAGGCACGTTAATAATTGCAAGTCATAAACATTGACTGGGCATCCACGAAGGCTTTCACCGCTTCTTCCTTATTATGGCTTCTGTCGCCTTATCTTGCTTTGTTTTGAGTTACTGTGTGAATGAAAAGAATGAAACGGGAATGTTCCCCGTTATAGAGACGGCGACGACAC
>JADNRZ010000070.1:0-13533 GCA_015501605.1 Panaeolus papilionaceus | reverse complement strand
TAGAAGCAAAGCTGATCATTGGATACACTTGGTTCAGGGATCACAATCCTGAAGTCAATTGGGAAACTGGAGAAGTCAAGATGTCTCGTTGCAAGCCTAGCAGTCGATGCTTTGGTTGCAAGAAGGAACTCAATGAGGAAAGAAGGCTGCTCGTAAGGAAGAAGCCAAGGTGAATGCCTGCCGCTCTGGTCCTGCCCCCTCTCTCACCCCTGAAGAGTCTTCCCCTGAAGATTCTGATGATCTCGAGTCCTCTGATCTGCCATTTGATCTTGAGGAAGGCGATCGTGTCTGGGTTTCTGGCTTACTCCCTGAGGAAGCTGAAGAGCATATCAACGCTACTTCAACCATCAGTCAACGCCTGGCTGAAGGTTTCTTGCGTAACTCTGCTCCTCAACCAGAACAGACCACTCTCCCTTCCTCACCTCATGGTCCAGTCCCTGACTATCAGAGTCTCTTCCATCGTGTCTTCTCTGAAGCTGAGTTTCTTAAGCTTCCTGAGAGAAGCCTTGGGATCATGCGATTGAGCTCATTCCTGGAGCTCAACCCAAGGGATGCAAGGTTTACCCATTAAACCCTGCAGAACGTGAAGAGGCTGAGCGCTTCCTTGCTGAGAACGAGGCTCAGGGAAAGATTCGCCGCTCCAAGTCCCCCATGGCATCACCAGTCTTCTTTGTGAAGAAAAAGGATGGCTCCCTTCGTCTGGTCCAGGACTATCGCATGCTCAATGATATGACTGTGAAGAACAAGTACCCTCTCCCTCTCATCTCTGACCTTATCAACCAACTTCGTGGTGCACGCTACTTCACCAAGCTTGACATTCGTTGGGGTTTCAACAATGTCCGCATCAAAGAAGGAGATGAGTGGAAGGCTGCTTTTCGCACTCACAGAGGTCTCTTCGAACCTCTTGTCATGTTCTTTGGTCTCACCAACAGTCCTGCCACCTTCCAAACCATGATGAACGAGATCTTCCAAGACATGATCTCTGAAGGTGTGGTTGTGGTATATCTGGATGACATCCTGATCTTCACCAAGGATATTCCTGAGCATCGAGAGGTCACTCATAGGGTCCTGAAGCGTCTAGAGGAACATGGTCTCTGCCTCCGTCTGGAGAAATGCGAGTTTGAGAAGACACGCATTGAGTACCTTGGGCTTATCGTTGCTGAGAACCGAGTCGAGATGGATCCTGTCAAAGTTGCTGGAGTTGCTCAATGGCCCACCCCCACCAATAGGAAAGAAGTCCAATCTTTCCTGGGTTTTGCCAACTTCTATCGACGGTTCATCAAGGACTTCTCTCATCATGCACGTCCCCTCTTTGATCTTACCAAGAGCTCCACTGAGTTTTCCTGGTCTCCTGCTGCGCTACTGCCTTCCAGTCCATCAAGGATGCTGTCACCTCCTCCCCTGTCCTTGCTGCTCCCAATGATGATCTCCCTTTCCGGCTTGAAGCTGACTCTTCAGACTTCGCCACTGGTGCTGTACTCTCTCAGCAGTCTCCAGAAGATGGAAAGTGGCATCCAATTGCTTTCTTTCCAAGTCACTCTCTCCTGTCGAAAGGAATTATGAGATTCATGACAAGGAAATGCTTGCAATCATTCGAGCCTTACAGGAATGGAGACACTTCCTTGAGGGTGCCCGCCACAAGTTTGAGATCTGGACTGACCACAAGAACTTGGAATACTTCATGTCGTCTCAGAACCTCAACCGCAGGCAAGCCCGCTGGTCTCTCACTCTGGCCCGCTTTGACTTTGTCATGCAGCACAAGGCAGGAGCTACTATGGGAAAAGCAGATGCTCTCTCACGTCGTCTGACCATGGTTCTAGTGAACGTGACAACCAGAACATCACCCTCCTCACCCCAGGGATGTTTGCAGTTCGTGCACTAGAAGGTCTGGAATTTGTTGGACAGGAACGCTCTCTGGTTCGTGAGATCCGTCGACATTCCAAGGAGGCCTCTGATCTTGAGGACACTGTGGCCAAGGCAGTCAAGGCCTCAGAAAGACTGGATCTCAGTCTCTTCGCTCCTCAGAGTGGGATGAAGCTGATGGTCTTATCTACTTCTGTGGAAAGCTCTATGTTCCACCAGGTGGTGATCTTCGTCGTCGCATTGTGGCTCTCTGTCATGACTCCACTCTTGCTGGACACCCTGGACGTTGGAAGACCTTGGAGCTTGTGTCTAGGAACTACTGGTGGCCTCGCATGTCTAAGTTCATTGGACTCTACACCAGCACCTGTGACATGTGTCTTAGGACCAAGACCATCAGGCAGCGACCCCTTGGAGAGCTTGAGCCCCTTGCTGTTCCTGACCGCCGTTGGGACCATATCAGTGTGGACTTCATTGTCGAGCTTCCTGAGTCCAATGGTTATGATGCCATCATGGTTGTTGTTGACTCCCTTTCCAAACGCGCCCACTTCACTGCTACCACTACCACTGTCTCTGCCCTAGGCACTGCCCGCATGTATCGTGACCATATCTGGAAACTCCATGGCCTCCCATCCAAGGTAGTCTCTGATCGCGGTCCACAGTTCATTGCAGAGTTCACTACTGAACTCTACAGGCTGCTTGGGATTGAGCCAGCTCGTAGCACTGCCTATCACCCTCAAACTGATGGGCAGACTGAGCGTGTCAACCAGGAGTTGGAACAATACCTCAGGCTCTACATCTCTGAGCGACAGGACGACTGGTACGACATCCTTTCCATGGCTGAGTTTGCCTACAACAACCATGTCCACTCCTCCACCCAGCAGACTCCCTTCCTTCTAGACTCTGGTCAACATCCTCGCATGGGCTTTGAACCTCTTCCTCCCTCCCGGATGGAAACTGTGAATGAGTTCACTGATAGGATGAAGACTGCTCTTGAGGAAGCTCGTGCTGCCTTAGCAGCTGCTAAGGAGGACATGGCTAGGTACTACAACCGGCGTCGCACCAAGGCTCCTGAGATCAAGCCTGGAGATCGTGTCTACCTTGATGCTTCAGACATCCAAACCACTCGGCCATCCAAGAAGCTCTCCCACAAGCGAGTTGGTCCTTACCCAGTCATTTCTAGTGTTGGAAAGAATGCCTACCGTCTTCAGCTTCCTAAATCCCTCTCCCGCATCCATCCAGTCTTCCATGTTGTCAGACTCACTCCTGCTCCTTATGACCCCATCTCTGGTCGAAGAGCCAAGCTACCCCCACCTCCTGTGCTTGTTGACAATGTTGAAGAGTTCGTTGTGGAGAAGATTTTGAACAGCAAGTTCATCAGAGGCAAACTTCGATACCTGATCAAATGGGAAGGATACGATGCTGGTTGGAATTCTTGGGAACCAGCTGACGATGTCCATGCTCCTGACCTCATCAAGGACTTCTATGCAGAGAATCCTAAGGCTCCAAAGGTTATCAGGACCACTTATGCTCATATTCCTTACAAACAGGCTGGACTTCATGCTTCGAGGGCGAAGCAATCCTAGAGGGGGGGTAATGTCAGGGGATCTCCTGCTACCTCCTATTCCTTTCCTTATTCTTGTCTCTCTTGTCTCTCCTTTCCCCTATTTCCCTTTGCTCTATTTCATTATCTGGACATACCATGGACTCATATATATTATATTACACCCTCCTTTAGTTGTCACTCATTTGTTATTCACTTGTTTCCACTGTTACATAGTCATTCCTTTGTGTTTCCCTTTGTTTATTCCCAAAGGCATTGTTTGGCATCAAGGCTGATGCCAATGCCAGCTCATCACTTAAATAGCTGTTTCACCTGGGTTTGATCCTTTACCTCTTTCTCTTTGGATCTCCCCCAGGTGAGCCTACTTCCTGTATTTATGTAGAGCTGATATATATCTTTGGATCTCCCCCAGGACTTGTGTGTGTCTGAGGTGCCCTTACAGGATGGAAGACAGGGCTTGTAGGCCGTTGCCCTCCTAACGAACTGGACGCACGAGGCGTCCCCTCCTTTGACATTGAGCTCGATGTTTAGCAGTAGTAGATTCGAGTTGTTGAGTGTGAGCCCAAATAGGAAGGTGGTGGTTCAGGGTCAAGAAGCGTGTGTGAGGGGAGTGTTGCCAGTGTAGGGAGCGAAGCCTAGATCCAGCGGTGGGTTGTACTTGTCGCGTGCACGAGAGAAGTGGAAGAGCTCAGACTTGTCATGTTCAAGAACGAGGGCAAAGGCGGTGAAAAGCGCATAGATGACTGCATATGCGTCCCTAAGGACTTTGTTGTTACGATCGAGGGAGGGGGATTGGACGAGGATGGTGCCATCATCAACAAATGAGAGCAGGGTGGACTCAAAGTGAGTGGTCCGGAGCTCGTACAGCTTCATGAGCAGTGCGATGTAGAGAGCTGAAAGGACTGGCGATAGAGCAGAGCCCTGGCCAAACCCTACGTCCGCAGGACGTGGTTCAGAGACAAAGGAATTCCATGCATATCTGGTGGAGCGTCCAACAAGGTAAGAAGCGAAGAAATCGACCACTCGCGCGGAGAATCCCTGCTTCCTGAGGGTAGCCAACAACACTGTGTGGTTAAGAGAGGGGAAGAACTGTGCGATGTCAAAAGCCACAACACTCGTTTTCAGGCCCCTGGCCCATCCTGCGCGCACCAAGTGCGTCAAGATAAGCCCTGCATCCTCGGTTGAGCACTGACGAATGCCGCCGAGTTGGTTGGGGTGGAAGACACCATGTTCAATGGACTTGAACTGGATACGGTTGGAGATCATCTTCTCGAAAAGTTTCCCCAAGGTGTTCAACAGCACAATTGGCCAGTACTCTCGGTCCTGGATGAGCTTCCCTCTCTGCAGGAGAGGGAATGGGAGGTTTTCTCCGGACAGGAACTGCGCGAAGCCCTAGTAGCGTGCTCCGGTCTCTCTGCACCCGGCCCCGACCACATCACGTGGCGGTACCTGAAGAGGGTCATCAACACCGATGGCGTCGAGACCCTCTTCGTACAGCTGGCCAACGCCTGCCTGACAGCAGGCTATTGGCCCAGCCACTTCAAAGACTCAACCTCGGTTATTATTCCGAAACCGGGGAAGGCGTCGTACTCTACTCCGAAGTCGTTCAGGCCAATTGTGCTCCTGAACACTCTCGGTAAACTCATCGAGAAGCTCATCTCGACTCGCATTCAGTTTGAGGGTATCAAACTGGATATATTTCATCCGTGTCAGCTGGGGGGCGTGAAACAACGCTCGACAGAAGATGCGGGCCTCATCCTCACCCATATGGTCCGGGTGGGCTGGGCGAAGGGGTTGGTAACCAGTGTGGTGGCTTTTGACATTGCGCAGTTTTTCCCATCATTGAACCATGATGTTCTGATGGCCATACTGGCTAAGCAGGGATTCCCTGCCAAGGTCCGGAGGTTCTTTGCCTCATATCTTGTAGGACGTTCCACGCAGTATAGCTGGAACACCTTCACTTCGGAACCAATGCCTGCTGATGTGGGTGTGGGACAGGGCTCCGCCCTGTCCCCGGTTTTATCTGCTCTTTACATCGCTCCGATTATGAAGATCTTCGAGGCGCATGCCCTAGCGGGCGCGCTGTCTTGCTATTTGCTGTCGTTTGTGGATGACGGCACTCTCATTTGTCAGGCCAAGAAGTTGACCGACAACATCGCCGCCCTTCGGGCGGCGTACTCTATCATCTTCACCTTGTTCACTGCCCTGGCCCTCAACTCCTTCTTAGTCCAGAACCACCATCTCGAGTCGTGGGAAAATCCCGCCCGTCGCATCAAACATCCACCACAGCTCAACGAGAGGTCCGATCTCAACATCGTAAACGGAATCGCATACAGCACACACTCATGTCCCAACCCTCCAAAGGGATTGGCACGGATCGCACTAGATCCGATGTCAGAGTCCCAGCATTATCCAGCTCGTCTGGCAGGCTCCCAAACTCTCCAGCGGATCGCTCACCTCGTTCTGCGTCCCCATACCCCACCACACAGTCTGAGAGGGCTGCAGTGAGGGGTCCCAAGCAACCAGCAGCGTCCAGGAGCAATCCTGCAAGCACAGCGTCCGATTCTAGCGGTCCCATGTCCACAGCATCTGCACCAGCTTCTACAACGTCCAACAGTGCGATCCACCATCAGGCAACTCTCCTGCAGTTGTCTCATGCCAGCAATGGTGTGAGGGGAGACCTGGCAGCTGCTGTTAGCGCGATCAACGAGATCTCTAACTGGATTAGAGGTCATTCCACCACAGCATTGGACAACGATGCCTCTTACATGGCTACATCGGTTCTGCAGCTCTTGCAAGCGATGGCTAACTCTCCCTGGGCTGCAGTTGTGCCCATAACGGATTCAGACACAGTACATCCTGATTTCAATCAGTGTGTTGCTAATATCATTGGAGCGGAGCAGGAGAAGCCCAACGAGGCGAACAATGAAGAGGATGCCAGCAGTGAGTCCTCAGCTGCCACACTTCGCTTTCCAACACAGCCAGTGCCATTCCCTGTTGATGCATCAGGTGACACTCACATGACCAATACCTCCGCCCCACCGACGCAGGAGGGACCGCCCCCGACGGCGCGCTTGCCTAAAAAGAAAGGAAAAGCGCCGATCAATTCTGGCCGCCCCTGGGCCGAAATGATTCGTTGTCCCGTTCCGCCGCCCCCTGTGCGCAGTGGGCGCGCAGGACCGACTCCCCCCGCTGCGGCGAAACGAGGCAACACATATGCCAGCGTTGCGAAGGCAGCAGCTGCTCCTGCGAAGGGTGGCAACAATAATCAAGGTGGCACCGTCATTGCACTTGCAAGGGCGCTGCCAGCGTTGAATCCTCAATGAGTAGCTCAGGTTGCTGCTCAGGTCGATGGGAGGCGCAAGCGGCGACGCAAAGCGCCAGAGTTCACCACAGCAGGCAAGTCGAGACGTCAGATCATCGCTACTTGGCCTGCAGGCGTTACAGTGCCAGCGCTGGACATGCAAGAGATGTACAGGCTGAGCAACCAGCACCTGCGCGAAAATCGCTTTGCAGCAACCTCAATCCTTTCAGTGGAACGAGTCACTTCTGGATACGCGCTTCACACAGCTGGCATTCCAGGCGATAACGAGCTGTCCAGCGTCGCTATGACGTTCAGAGACCTCCTTCATGGCACCGCCCACCCCAGACCTGAGATTGGGCTCCCCACCTCGACGTCGTATCTCAGGATACTCGACGTTCCGTTCTACAGCGATTTCAACGCAAAAGTCGCCACAACTGCCACAGACATCGATACAGCTGTTCGCAGCTGCGCCTTGTTCACCAATGTTACGATGGTCTCCTGCTATCGTATCAATCGCACCACATCTAACAGCTCAACTGCTACGGTCTACTTCTCAATTGCCGACTCCCAGTCCGGCGCACACGCTCGTTCTCTTGCTAACCAAAGCATGATGATTCTTGGTTGACACTGCTCCATTCGCACGTCGCTCCCTCGCACTGGTACTCCGTTATGCCTTCGATGCTATCGGTTTGGCCACTCTACAGATCGCTGCAGGAACCTCACCTATGTCTGCCCCATCTGCCACGGCCCTCATGACGAGGCTGTTTTTTTTTTTTTGGTTCAACAATTTATATACCGGTGCGCGGCTGGCAGTCCGGTCGGATCACAGTAAATACAAATGAGTAGCTAACTACCAGAATGACCACTCCCCAATTAAGTTGGGTATATACCACGGCAGACTAAACTAAAGCGAGCGCGAAGCGCGAGCAAAGTACGTGGGGCAAGATATCAAAGCCGATTGCGCGGCAAATAAGCCTCTCCCTCCGAAGAAGGGGCAGTCCAAAGTGATCAACCAAGCGTCGTCAGGTTAACGCCCTCGACCCGGTTGTCGAACAGAAGTGGTGGTGCCCCGAAGGGGCGCCTACTACTCGAAGCCCTTGGTTACCCATGGACGGGCACCAGGGGCTAAACTCTATCCCGCATACGCACCGAAGTGCGCTCCCCGACCACTGGTTATAGCACCGAAGCTTCCAGCACGCAAGGGCCCCGTCGCTGGCATCCAATTAAGGCCGCTGGGGGACGGCCATCGTCTCGGCCTCCTGAATTTTCGGGACCCCAACAACCACCCCACTTCAGTAACTCATCCGACGCCCTCCTCCTCCCGAGGGCGGGAAGGGCGTATAGCGGCAAAGGAGAACACGAGCGGGTTCGCGTTCAATATTTATAGAGCTCCCATGTATCCCATGGGTGCCCGCGATAGTGCTTGTACTTCCGGCAGGAGCACAAGATATGAGAGCGCGTCCCGAAGCGCCCGCAGGCGCATCGAGGTGCGGGAAGGTTGAATTGCATACGGTGATAGTATTCACCGATGGGAGCGTGGCCCGTAATACAACGAACTGCGCGTGCGGTCAAGGACGGTGGTCCGGCCTCGAACGCAGATAACCAAGACCCACCCTTCTTCGTGGTGGGCTTGAGAAGACGGTCGTGCTTGTCATGGAGGGGCATAAAGTGCCTGCCTCTGTATGATACATCCGAGAACTTTGCTTCCCAGAGTTGAAGTGCCTCGCGATCGGCGAAATCGCGAAGCCAGTCTAGTGTCGTGCTGGGGCGAGCCCCTACACGAACACCGGGGAGAGATGTGACCATCTCGTGAGCGGTCCCCTGTGGGCCCCAGCGAAGCTGGGAGGGGACGTGTACAAAAAGTACGCGGCAAGAGCGCGCACGATGGCCAGGCTGTGTTCCTGACCACCATGCTCCGTGCAGTCGGTTGCTAACCTGATGGCAGGCATGCAGTCCGAGAATACGTACACGCGCTCGCACCTTGGGAAGGTAATGGCCTTACACAAGGCGAGCCGTATAGCAGCAAGTTCCGCCGAGACGGAAGTAGAACGTCCCGCCGGGCGGCGGGTGCGCCACGGGTCCTCGACCGATGGCTCGAGTCCTTCCACGGGGTCCACAGCATACACAAGTGCACTTACTGCAGCCTGGAAGTGGTCGTATCGTGGGACTGACGCATCGCCAGCCGCCACGAACGAACCGGGTGTATCAGCAGCTTCAGCCATAAGCTGGACCAGCTGATCCATCCTCGACGGCCACTCCCCACCGTCAGGCGGGGGAGTGGGCGGGGGCGGGAGTGTCTCATTGACGTCAACCTGGTGTGGGAAGCGTTCAGTGAGTCGATTGCCAGGCCTGGACTCATCGGGCAGAAGCTCGATGGGTTCAGTCAGTTGGGGGAGACGTGAAATAATCTCCATAACGCCCCAGAGGTCTTCGCCCTTTCGGACTCGGACATACGGGCAAAGGAACGAGCATGCAGCGGAGCTGCATGCGAGTTCCGTTCGTCCAGGAACCCCGAAGGGGGTGACTGGACGCGAGCGTCCCGACGCGCCAGTGGAGCGGTCAGTCAGACGACGGAGGAGTAAGGGATTGGAAGGAGGCCCGCCAGGGCCTCCGCTCCACCTACGGGGTGGTCTTAAACGCACCCGTGATCCATAGGGCAGCCTTACGCTGCATCCCGTTAAACATTTTCAGGAGTTCCTTGTTCGGGACCCCTGAAGAACCACAGCCTATGTCCATACGTAGCGATCGGAAGAACGCACGTGCGGTACAGAAGCCGACGTTGGACCGGGGAAAGCCCCGGAGAGAGTTGCCAAGCATCCCCATGGCCTTAACCGTGGTGAGTGCTTTTGTGGTGTAATAGCGTACGTGCTCCCTGAAGGTGAGCCCGCGATCGAAGTAGAAGCCCAAGTATCTCCAGATGGGTTTGGGCTTCAACGGCGTAGCGCCCGTATAGGGCGCGTACCCCAGTCAATGGGGGGTTGACACCATCTCGCCTGCGCGAGAAGTGGAACAGTTCAGACTTGTCATGCTCCAGCACAAGGGCCAGGCAGTGAACAAGGTGAAGATAATAGAGTACGCCGCCCGAAGGGCGGCGATATTGTCGGTCAATTTCTTGGCCTGGCAAATGAGAGTGCCATCGTCACAAACGATAGTAAGTAGCAAGACAGCGCGCCCGCTAGGGCGCGCGCCTCGAAGATCTTCATGATCGGAGCAATGTAAAGAGCAGATAGAACCGGGGACAGGGCGGAGCCCTGTCCCACACCCACATCAGCGGGCATTGGTTCAGAGGTGAAGGTGTTCCAGCTATAGCGCGTGGAACGTCCTACAAGATATGAGGCGAAAAACCTCCGGACCTTAGCAGGGAAGCCCTGCTTGGCCAGTATAGCCATCAGAACATCGTGGTTCAATGATGGGAAGAACTGCGCAATGTCAAATGCCACCACGCTGGTTACCAGACCCTTCGCCCAGCCCGCGCGGACCATGTGGGTGAGGATGAGGCCCGCGTCCTCTGTTGAGCGCTGTTTAACGCCTCCCAGTTGACACGGATGGAATATGTCCAGTTTGATGCCTTCAAACTGAATGCGGGTCGAGATGAGTTTCTCGATGAGTTTACCGAGGTGTTCAGGAGCACAATTGGCCTGAACGACTTCGGAGTAGAGTAGGACGCCTTCCCCGGTTTCGGAATGATAACCGAGGTGAGTCCTTGAAGTGGCTGGGCCAATAGCCTGCCGTTAGGCAGGCGTTGGCCAGCTGTACGAAGAGGGTCTCGACGCCATCGGCGTCGATGACCCTCTTCAGGTACCGCCACGTGATGTGGTCGGGACCGGGTGCAGAGAGACCGGAGCACGCTACTAGGGCTTCGCGCAGCTCCTGTCCGGAGAAACCTCCCATTCCCTCTCCTGAAGAGAAGGAAGCTCATCCAGGACCGAGAGGTCGTACTCCCGATCCGTGGCTGAATTGTATGTGCCGTGGAGTCCTTCCCACAGCGAGTCAACAGTATGACACGGTTGCCGCGATACTGGATAGCCTCCGACGGCGGTAACTTGCGCTTCTGGACCCAATTCATTAGGTCCCAGGGGCGCTTGTTGGTTTCTGCGATTTTCTCGATTTCAGCATCGAAAAAGACCCGCTTCGCGCTACGAGTAGCTCTCCGCAGGGCCCGCCATTCCTCCCTCCCCCGGTTGGCCCGGAAGGCAGAAAGGGCGGTCGCGCATTCGTCATTCCACCAAGCTTTTGATCGCTTGACGACTTTCTTCTCCGTGGCATGGTGGTCCCATGCCTCTTGGAAGCAGAGGCAATAGCCGAAGCCATTCCCTCCACCCCCTCAGGAGTACGTGCAAATTCGCGTCCGACGAGGCCCTGTAGCCCCGCGCGAAGCGCGGATAAGAAAGCCTTTTCCGTGTCCGAATTAGGCTTGATAGACTTGCGAGGAGGAGCCGAGGCTCCTCCGAGCAAGGGAGAGTGCATCCCAAGGGATGTGATTGCTGACACCCTGCCAGGATCTGTCGCGCTTCGGCGCGTGGGACAGAGAGAACTCTGCCTTGAGAAAGACGAGATCGATCACCGTAGGCGAAAGATCTGCCTGAAAGGGGATATGGGTGGGTCCCGGATTAACCGGTTCCGCCCACAGCAACCCCGTCTCCGCCGCGATCTCCTGGATCTGGACAGCGCGGGAGTTATGCCCTTCAACGTCTGGGTCCCAGACGTGAGAGGGCAGTTGAAGTCTCCCCCCATGTAGACAAGAGGGGGGAGATCATCGAGGTGATCGTGGAGGAAGCGCGTAGCGCTTCCGCCGCTGTCGGAATAGACATTGAGGAAATTAAAAACTTCCGCTCCCCAAAGAGCGAGAGTAGCTGAATGTCACGGTGTTTAACAATATCCGGACGGAGTGCAGGGCGATACCGCACGAGGCTGCGAGCCACGTACATTATCACCCGAGGGGGTGACCGTCGGCGCTCTTCGCATCAGCGAAGAGCAACCATTGGGATGGACCGGAGGTCCTTCCACATCGTCGCCCTCCTTGTTAGAGGTGGACGGCGCTGTGCGAATCACACGCCACGGGGGCTCTGGATGAACAAAAGATCATACACGCTTGCATGCGATCTAGTAACAAATTCATATGTTCATAATTTTTACAAACATTCTGAGAATATACACTAATGTCCTTAGATTTGGTTTGACTCATTTCTAAGAACGATTGTGTGAGATTTTGGGTGCAGTGCCATGTCGGCTACTCACCTTAGCATACGCCCTAACATACCAGTTCTCATCGAACCGGTTACGCCAGAACGGGCAGTTGCGGGCATCCGCCGCGTGGTCTCCTTTGCAGTTAACGCAGGGGAACCGATGAGGACACGCCTCCCCCGACGGAGTGGGGGGACGGGTGGGTTAGAGTTGGGGTTGCCTCGGCAACACCCGCGAGTGAACGGTGCTGGTCCCTAGTGTGGGGCCCACCGCAGATAGGGCACGTCTGGCCTCGAGCCCGACAGTGCTTAATGTCGTGGCCCCACCTGAAGCACTTAGGGCAACAGGGGACACCACGGTTGGCCGAAGCCGCCTGAATAGAGCAGGAGTGCCACAAATCATTATGGACCTCCCGATGAGCGTCTTTGCTCGGGCACCCTGCTGGGTATCCCATAGATCGAAATAGACGGTCGCAGTGGCGGCCATCTTGGAGTTGCGAATAATGCGCGGTTTAGTGCGCAGTGCGAAGGAAGACATGAGGGGCGACGCGGAGATCGCGCGCTTCACGTCCTCTTCGGTGATCCTGACGCCAGTTGTCAGGGAGGAGAATACCGGAACGTCACCATCTTGAGGTAGACGTCGAGGCGGGCAGGGTACCTGCGGGGAGAGCGGCCTTGCGTCTCCGGGAAGAATTTCTTCGCGACGGACCGGATGAGGGCGATATCCCTCTCCGATGCGACGTGAGTCGTCTCGACGGTTACCCATTGAACGCGGGGCCGCACGAGAGAGCGCGAATAACGGCGCCAGCGCGAGCCAGCACCGTATTCACCTCCTGATAAAGGCGCTCGATGTCTACCGGAGGTAGAGATCGCGCCGTAAAAGTATAAGGACCTGTCGACGAGACGGGCCCTTAACAACATAGACGGAGTAGAGGCATTCTTGGGTTTGCCTCTACTCGTCGAAGGCCCGGCTACCTGGGTGGGGTAGGCCTGGGGCGGGAATTGTACACGAGCATAGACATGCCCGGCTGAGGTGCTCTGTAACCAGGAACGGTTGAGCGTTTGGCGACCGCAGCGAAAGACGGCTTTGGGTTTCGTCTGTCGGTTCACCTGGGGGGGAGGCCCGGAGGGCCTCCGAAAGGTCCCGGCTACGGGAACTTTCGGTTTCTTGGGGCCGTTCCTGTCATTTCCGTATCTTCGGGTGCGACAGGAGCGGAGGATGTCGGGACGGATCCCGCGGCCTTCCGCTTTCCGAAAGACGACGACTTTCGGGAGTGGAGGCCGGGTCTCCCACGGGTGGTCCGTGCGCGTGCCCTGGACCTGTGGGGTTGTGTCGAGGTCGCGGCGATGGCCTGCTGTACCTCTGCATCGTACTCCTCGTCCATCTCCATCTCGGGAGGTGGGCTGGAGGGGGGAGCGAGCCCTCAACGACGGGCTGCCTGATTGTGATGTCCCCATCAACCTTGTCATAAGACTCGTTGAGGACATCGAATAGGGCGTCCACCAGCGCTCCTTGCTCGCCGGTGGTTGAACTGCTGCCCAGGTAGACCTGGACACTCGCTCGACGAGCTCGAGAAGCTCGTGGGCGAGGAGACTGGTGTCCGCTTGGTTAGCGAATACGG
>JADNRZ010000007.1:1800000-2305813 GCA_015501605.1 Panaeolus papilionaceus | reverse complement strand
TGAAGCAAACCGATTTATATGGAGAGTCGAGAATAGACTAGGATTTTATCACTATGTAGGCGAGGAAGAAAATTGTACCAAAGATGATGATGGTTATAATATGATAATACCGAGAGAAAGGTAAGGGTGGTGTTACAGGGACAGACGCATGAGAGGAGGGAGAAATGATAGCATCCTCGGTATCGCATTCTTGTCTCGTTGACGGGCATTGATTTTGGTTACTCTAGGAGCGGTGAATATTTTATTGGTAGGTTGGGAGAGCGAGATAATGAATTTGTCCTCAGCTTCCAGTGCGATGACACCTCGGGGTACTGGGAGAAATGAGTGACGACTCGACAGGGAGGGAGGGATTAAGTGATGAAGGAGGGGTTGTAGCGAACGTCGACAGCTGTGCGTGAGCTTAGGGGAATGTTTGGACAACGAAGGAGGGGTGTGCGAGGGTGAGGTGACGCAGAGGGTTATACGAGTTTATCATTGGCCAGGGATTTGTGACGACATATGTGAAGAAGAAGAGTACTTACACTCAACACGAGCGTGGTATTGGCTAAGAGAGTGAGAGAGGACTTGACCCAGAGCTGTTAATTACAGGTCGAGATGTTCCCAGATTAGCATAAAAAAGCGACTTTGGTGATGCCGACGGAAGGTTAGCTGAGGATGTAGAGTGTAATGCATGTGCAAAATTTGTTCGAGGATAGTAATTCGGCACCGTTTGAACTCTGATGCCAGGGGTAATCTCGATGAAATGACATCATGCAGATCATTCACAGACCGTGAGGCCTTCAGAACGCATTTCGATGCTAGGTAGCAGATGTGAAATAAATTAGATTATCTTCTAAGAAGATCCATGACAATCGTGGTAAAAGGACCACCCACAATCGAAGTTTCGTTTCAAGGTTGCTTGATCAGTTCATCGCGTTGTGATCTAACTTGCATCCACCATTCCTCATCCTCGTCGTATCTATGGGTATTTCAGACGCTTATTGCTTTGTCAGTCTGTGTTCACCCATAAATTTGATTCTCGACCGATTTAATTGACTAGATAACCGGATGCAAATACCTGTCCCATCGGCACGAGGTACGTACGTATGACCAGATAACCATCGTCACAACCTCTGACCCTTAACACTCCACCTACTAACTGAAGGTTCGCAACGGCATAATGTTCGATTGCTTGCCCAATTTACCTTCTGCTTACCTTCGTGATGAATCCTCCATCGGGGATGCTCTTGAGGAACTGTCGGTCTCAGAAGATGATATGAAAGCTGCGAATGATTTTGTGATGTTGTGCCCATGTACGCGCCGCGCAACTAGAGATGTTCATTTACACTGTGGGATTACTGCAAAAGGTATATCGCAGTTGTTATTTGCCGCTCGTCAGAGGTTTAAATTTTTTTCAATAGTACCCCGCCACGTTTCGCAGGACAACATTGCGATTACCTTCAATGTTTCCTCTAGTCATGAAGGAGGACTTTACCGAGATGCGGCTGACAATGCCTCAGAATATGATCCACTCTATTGGGTCACACAACGCTCTCCAACAATGCTCATAACTCACAGCTCGTATCTAATTATTTTAAAGGCCGCACCCCGACTTCTGCCGCATAATATCTACAAAATCAAGTATCGTGTGAAGCCTACCCTCGACTATGGTCCAATGAATGGCATTCAAACGGTCCAGTATGCATATTGGCCAGGTTTGGCGCATTCAGACCACTGGGATGAATCTCAAACATGCGAGGCGTTTTGGGAATCGTTACTTTCAAGGGCAAATATCATGAACGAAGAAACCCGCCTGGAGGCTTGGAGAGGCGCAGGAAACATGTGGGCACTGGTCAGACCTGACAGGTACGTCGAATCTGGAAATGTCATTCTCCTCGTATTAACTAAAGATCTCATAAAATAGGTTTCCTATTGCTGAAACCGAAGAAGAGCCCATGATCTCACCACCCATTACTCACAAACTCGCTTTTTCATCCTTCGAGAGAATCCCTCCTGATATTCTTTTCCACCTCGGAGAAATGATCCATCCCCGCACACTTCGGTCACTGGCTAGTACAAGCAGAAGAATGTATCACGGACTCAAACCACGCATGCATCAAATCGTCTACAAGTACATGGTGCATTCTGAGCCTTGGTATCTTCCTGGAGGCCCCTTCGACGTACCCAATGGTGATCGAGAGATTGTCTGGTGGAATACTCAGTGGTATGATAGAGGATTACTGGCGGATGACCGCCGCGACACAATTCCGTGGCTGTGCTATCGCAAAGCTTGCAGTCACAGCATGAGTATGTGGAATCGACTTCGGATTTGGATGGTTATTAAGCAGATGGAGAAGGTCGCAGAAAGGGAAGAGTTAATCTCGTCTTAGCTGTATCCTTAACATACCCACGAAGATGTTCATGCTTGAAAGATCCATGTTTTATTCGCTGCTTCGAGCATTGAAAAAAAATGGAATAATCAAGCCAGGAGCCGACTTCGAGAATAACAACCTCATGCTATATCGCTTTTTTTCATGACCCACCTTCTACCGCAGCGCCGGCTGAGATAACCACTGACAATGTGACGGAGCTCCATATGCATCATGATAACGCGTTTCCGGGAGATTGGGTCGAATATGAAGGATTCGAAAGTATGTTGTCCGAGGAGGGAGAGCGGGGTACTACGCGTCTACGACGATGGACAGAAGCTCGTCGATGAATTATCTGAAGAGGCGGTGTACAGACTCAGATGTCAATGGTCAACTTCCCACAATCATCACGACGTTCAGACGACCCCTCATGCCTCACTTTGGATCCATATGAGAAGGAATCTACAGGTACAGAACGCGTATGAATGTTGTTACGATGAGGTAAGATTTGAGTCGTGGGTTTTCCAGAATTCACAGACATGAGAGATGATAGTCTACCACGAGATTGGGAAAAAATCCGAGTATTCTAGTTGATGAGCAAGTTAGTCGACGTTGGAGTAATGGTTATGTTGCATGAGTGTTGGATCGGAAACTTGAGTGGCACGTATAAGTGCATTCCTTAAATCACCTTTGGTATGGGGTTTAGCTTGAAAGTAAGTGTCTTGATGAGCCAGCCTCAAGTTGAAGCCGCATTATATTCGTGCTTACAAAATTATGCAGGGCAAGGCCGCATCGAAAGAATTTCCTGAGGAAGCACACGAATTGATGGATGTAGAGAGGATACAGATGACACGATGTAAATAATTACGAGGGGAATTTGATTAACTGCGAGACAAGATAATGGGATACGCAAATTGAACCAGCCATCATACAAAGGATAATGTTCGAAGAATTGGAGGTCATCGGTCAACCTGTACACCAAAGGATTTAACCTGAAACGTTGTACCAAGACGGTGAATATCGTTTGAGATGGTAGGGAGAGCTAGAAGAAGGCAACCGTCTATCAGTCTCCTGTCGTCGTCGACTGTGATTACTCCGACTTCCAGATCGACTACGCTGTCAGCAAAATGCCCAAGCCTGCACTCTGCACCAACTGTGAGATGACTGGGGGTATCTCGGTCGTTGAGATGATTTTATGGTACAGGGACCTTAGATGCTCTTACAATCAAAAATGATATAGTATACCATATGCACCATACCCAACTTCGAGGACTGGTATTATACCTTCATCCACCCTAACCCAGACAGACGTAAACGCCTCTAGTTCACAAGAATCACATCGCCCTGATTCTAATACATCTCCAGCTCGTTTTCCTGCTCAAGTTCTCGCCAGCCGCATCATCTCAGAGACCCAAACGAGTGATCCAGCTGTTATCGACGCCATCACCACTGGCATGCTCGAATCCGACTTCAACCAAATCCTCGCAGTTCTTCCTTACGGATTCAAGAATTCCGAAACCAACGGCACCTCCATCAACCCCAACTGGCGCACTGGTATCTGGCACGCCATCATGAGCTACGGCCGGAACTTTGACTCCACCCTTGAAGGGCACGTTCAGGCGTACAGTGTAGTTAGGCTCCTTGGGACAAACATGTTCCTTGGGACAAATTGGTCTGGCACTCCCAATTCCTGACGGTTCTTCATGAAACTTCGCAGACGTATAAACCTACTCTACATACACTAGTATATAAAGTTTTAAAATTTTGAGGTCCATAATAAACACACAGGATATGAATTACTGTTCTGTTTTGGCCAAATCTAGGACATGTGCTTTTCCTTTGCTGGACAAATTTGTTTAATTTTAGGAATTTATCGGTTTTAAAAAATTCCCCTTATGCACACATACTCTAAGATAATATTTGAGTTTGAATGAGACAAAAGAACAAAAAAATGCATGTGCAAGAAAATTCGGGGCGACGTCGTTACACAGGAGGAAGGTATTTGTATGCTCCATTGACAGGGTGTGACTTTTTTGACCCGCTCGATTTGGCCGAGTCACACTGTCCCAAGGAACCCGAATGTGACGATTTTATCTGTTTCTCAATTTCCCCTCTCCTGGACACAAAACCGCACAAAATATTATAAAATTCTACATACGAGCCCTTGAGACCATAAATTACGATATTATGAATTTTATTTGGAAATTTCTTAGTGGAGGGACGCTGTATGGCTTGGGTCAAAGTGCTGTCCCAAGGAGCCTAACTACACTGTACCAGAATTTGACTAACCAGTGGGCTCCTGTCCGTAACCTGACCCCTGGAGCGGCTGCTTATCAGATAATGTTGCGGTGTATACTCATGTTTTCTCCGTAGCTAATTGAAAATTTAAAGAACGAGGCTGATGTCTATGAGTTTAACCACCAAGATGCGTACTGGGGCCCTAAATATAATGCTCTCTTATCCATCAAGAACAAGTATGACCCCGAGGGCATCTTCGACTGCTGGCACTGTGCTATGTCTTTTAGCATAAATTATGCAATTTTAGATTTAATTTGCATCGTCTTTAGCTGGCTGGAAGGGTGCCCAGGACCCAAGGTACCAATGCTACCCTACAACTGACTCATAATGTGTACGCATCATGATCGTAGAACCAGGTTCCATACCCTTAGATAACTAGCTCTCATAGATCTCCTATCATATCTCCTAATATTAACCTCGAAGTAATAATCATCGTTTTGAAAATCAAAAAACCAAGTTTGAGATGTTGAAGGGATTGGCTCTGATTCATCGACCTTGGTGTCAATATGTGTTCAGTGCGGCGGTAGTGACGGTAACATTGTCACGACAACGTGACAAGTCGCGTCGCGTGCGTGTCTGGTTCTGACCTTGTTCAGTAACCACCATCACCTTGACCACCAACCCTACCCATCACCCCATTCACGACTCTCTTGGACAAGATGAAACTCTGGTCACCAACTAATGCGCTTAATCTGCGGAGTTTAACTTCTCCGACGGTACTTGGACAAATCCGCTTTGAATCAGTAATGTCCAGACGTGGCCGTCCTCTTTGTGATCGCCGAGTTGTGACGCTAGACCCAGCCAAACTTGTAGCCCTCCAACAAGCAGCTTTGGACTTATCCGAATTATGGCAACCTACAATTCACACAGCAAATGGAAAAGACAATTATATACGTTACGGTTCGGTGAATGGGGTATCAATATCAGGAAGTAACCGCTTTCCGAGAGGAACCAGAGGGTTTTTATACTACCACCAGCAGCCTGATAGGCCTCGTATTTCTGGTCAGCTTCGGTTTCGTATTACGCCTAGCGACGACCCGGCGTCATTCTCATATGGCTACGATCTCAACCAACCTACAAGCAGGCTGCAGCCCTGGACTCTCCCTCTAGTTTGTTTGATCGCACGTAAATCGAAAAGGCACATACTCTCACAGCTCGAAAATGATGGTCTCATCGACCACAGTCTAGTGCAATCTCTAAACAACAATCTCCACTCTCTCCGCAAACATGATCAACGCTCACATTACCTCTTCACCCTATTCGACCCTTGGGAAATCAATTTTTCCAATACTCGCATCACTCTACGAGCGGTAACGGAGTTGGGTCAGGGTGAAATAAAACTCTCGTTACCGCATCTTCGTCCTCAGAGGTCGGGGCGCATGAATTTCAAGTCAGGTATGCAACACCCAACTACGTTTGAGATTGCACTCACTGGATTCATGTTGTTCCTGTGTCCTCTTTTTTCTTGTCTAGGTGTCTTCAAAGTCTGCTTTGAAAAGTCTACATTGCCTCAGCACCGAGGGAAACAGGTAGTACTGGCACGATGTTTGGATATGTTGGAACCATTGGTGATGGAAGCCCCGGAAAGCGGTCGGGATGTCAACCCGGTTGACCTTGCTGCTCACACCCCGATCCCAGGTCAACTTCTGCAAAGTCTGCCCGTAGGATGTCACTTAGCCCAAACAACACCTCGACCCTGGTCTATAGACGTATCGGATGGTTCAACGCATCCCGCTGCGCCAGGCATCCGCCTTCTGTGGTAGTCAATGTTTATACTAGAACCGAGTTCCTGTTGTTGGCTGTTAGCGAGTGAGTTGTCATAGCGCCTCGTTTGAATTTTCCTTCGCGTCTATTTGTACTGGTGCACATACCGGTATCACGCTCCAAATCCTTTAAAATTGCTCTTAGCGATTCAGATAATGGTGGTCTGGGCCGTAGTGACCAAGTGATACGCCTTCGATGTCGTCTTTTGTTCTTTAACCTGCTATAAGCAACATTTTCTCAAAAATAATCCCGGCTATGGGTTTGCTCTGGAGAACTACCTATGGTATGCGGATTCCTCCATCATCCCTCGTATACTCATCCGTGTCTCTGATTCAGCCCCAGTTGTCAAGCGTCACCGACAATGCTCCCTTCAGTTGTAGTCGTTCCAGCTTTGTATATCCGTCGTTTCGCCCCTCAGCGTCACTGTCGTCAACACATCGCCAACGCTATTTAACCTAGTGGAACCAGCACCAAATTCACACCAGTCATCATTTACCAAGTTTTTCAAGATGCTTTTGATTTGTATTTATGTACTTTGGTGTAGCGGTTCTGTATCAATGACATGTTTCAGATAGTAAGGCGGAGGAATGGCGGGATGTCAGTGCTTTTCATCGCGCACGGAGGACGACTCAAGTATGTAGGCACGTCGTTATCCCGCTCCACTTGAACATGTACCAAGTATTTCATATTGAATTACATGCATGAAGCATCAGGGAACGAAGGTTCCTATCGAGTACAGTATTTCAAGGAGTAAACCCAACACGAATCCAAAATCCCTCCAACCACCTCAACTCGATATCCCGTTCAAAGTCAAACATCTCCAAACCACTCCAAAATAAAAGAAAACATGAAAAGCATCCATAAATATATCTACACGGTAACAAGACATGCATTAATTTTATATACTCTACTCCCTCCTCACGACATCCTCAGAATCCTAATGCTCGCTAACAAAAACAGCGGCCATCCCCATCCCACTTCCAATACACATACTCGTCACAAACACCCTTCCTCCCGTCTGCCTCGCGACCTGCATACCCGTCGCAACCTGTCGCGCACCCGTACATCCAAGCGGATGGCCAATCGCAATAGCACCTCCATTAATATTCACCTTCTCATACGGGATCTTCAAGTGCTCAACGCTCATCACAGCCTGGCTGGCGAAGGCCTCGTTGATCTCGAAAAAGTCGATGTCAGAGAGGGTGAGACCGGTGACTTGGAGGACGCGAGGGATGGCAAAGGCAGGGCCGATACCCATCACGCGGGGAGCGACACCGATGGTGGCGGAGTTGACGTATTTGCCAACGATGGGGAGGCCGAGGCGTTGGGCGACGGAGCGGCGGGCGAGGACGACGGCGGCGGCACCATCAGAGACCTGGGAGGCGTTACCTGGGGAAATAAGTTAGCATGAGTCAAGAGAACGAGTTAAGAGATCAAGGAGGAGAGTAAAAAACGCGTGTATGGGAAAGGACAAAGGAAGCGAGAATGTGGAGATAATAAATAAAGAGCCGGGGATAAACGCGCGAAAGAGTCAAGGGTTATGAACGGAATGGAACAAAGAAGAGGAAAAAAGGGGAGATAGAGATGCTCGTCGTCGTTGGATAAGTTAAAAAATCAACACGTTGGAATACACGTGAAGAGGGGATTGAAAAATTAAAAAATAATGAAGTCGAGATAATTTCAACGTGAAGATGAACTTGTAGTGTATTGAGGGGCGTAAACAAGAAAGAAGGAAGCGAGAAGCCAGGAAAGAGCTTGAAGAACTTGGGATACATGTGTAGAGGACGGGTGATGGGTACACGCGTAAAAATGGGCAGATAGAGCAGGAAAAAATGACGAAGAATAGAAAAAGAAAGAGGGAGGCGGAGGAAAGAGAACTCACCAGCATGGGTAGCACCATCCTTCGCGAAAGCAGGCTTGAGCTTAGCCAAGCTCTCAGCGGTAACACCATCCCTAATCCCATCATCCTGGTCCACGACAATCTCGTGCTCCTTCTCCGTCTTGGGGTCAACGATCTTGGTCTTGATGGGGACAATCTCAGCCTTGAACTTGCCGGCCTTGTTAGCAGCAGCAGCCTTCTGGAAGGACTTTGCAGCAAACGCGTCCTGGACGGCACGAGTGATACCGTACTCCTTGGCGACGTTTTCAGAGGTGATACCCATTGGGAGGAGGCAGTCCTCGGCGTCCTTGTTCTCGAGGAGCTCATCTGCAAACTCTGGAGCTGCGCCTGCGCCATAGCCAAAGGTCATGGACTCGACACCGGCACCTGAGAAAAGAGGGTGGTTAGGACGGTGTTTGACGTGGAGTGGGATGAGGGGAGAAAGGAGCAGGGTGCGAGGTAAGGCTCTTCATTCAATGAATGAGCGAGAAAGGGAGAAAAATGAGACGTGGGTCCCACTCGGATCCACTACCGCGCCCCAACATCCCCAAAATAGAACATGAACAGCAAACGACCACTCACCAATACCGATATCAATCTGCCTTGACCTAATCTCATTGGCGATTTGGCTGATCGCAGTCAAACCAGACGAGCACTGCCTGTTGACGGTGTTGACGCTGGACTCGACAGGGATACCAGCGTGAAGAGCGGCCATACGTGCTGCTGAGGCGCCACCTGCTGGTGGGAGAACGTTGCCGACAGAGATGTCCTCAATGAGCTTGGGGTCTAGGTTGATCTTGGTGTATGAGGCACGGAGGACGTGCGAGAGGATAACCTCGGGACGGGTGTCTTTGAATCCACCCTTTTTGCCCTGTGAAAACGAGTTAGATATGGGCTCTAGGTGAGATGAAGCCGACACGTACCTTGGTGATAGCAGAGCGGACAGCAGAGACGATGACAACGTCGTCTGGGTGCTTCTCGTAGAGAGCAGCTTTTCCGGTTTGGAGAGACATGGTAGAGATGATAATGAGAGGGTGGAGGTATGAAGAAAGATGCGATTCTGGGGACGGAGCGGGTTTTTAAACACCGAGCAATGATGGATGCTGTTTACCCGGTAACAGACGAAACAATCACATGTTCAACGGCTCAACAAGTTACCGGCACCGAGAAGCCATTCAAAACTAAGCATAGGAGCGACGCCAGGATTCAGACCCTTCATAGGACGGATATTTTACTGCGGATTTACAAGATATCATGAATAAGGACAAAAAGAATTTAAAAAAATACAAGGCTTACGAAGAACGGTCCCCAGAAAACGAGGACTCATCACCACATCCAATCATGTCCTCCACTGGTAAAGGTACCCCGAATTCGGACCAGAGCACATGATTTATGCAGGAAATGCATAATTTTCGCTCTGGAAGGTAGCTTGAGGAAAAACAGAGCGGTATCTGGTGACGATGCACGCGAGGAAGATGGAGAGACTGAACCTTGATGTGCCCAATTGGGAGAGTAAATCAGGAAAAACAAACACTGGTCAATAACGCGTCAATATCGTATGGCGCGTCCGCGGGTTATTATAAAGTTTTGAGATGATTTAGGACCACAAGAATAGTCGGATGGCACACTAGAAAGAGTTGAGTTCATAAAACGTCGAAACCTGTGAGCCAGAATGCTATTGAATAAAACATGAATACAAATTTGCTGTCATTGAAGGATCAAAGGACGGTCCAGTGGAAGTGGTTATGTCAAGAGATGAACTTCAGAGATTGTTATAGAGTCCGATTGTTAGGAGTATGCATTGAAGCAGAGTGATATCCGTGGAGTAAAACTAGACAAGATCAGGCGAGTCCACTGTCCAGGCTGTGTTACGCCCTGCTAAGTAGAGCGCATGTGGGTTTGCAACCTGTTCATCTTCCCGACGTACTCGTTTTAATGCCCATAAAGACTTTTTGCACCGGCAACGCCTCGAGTTACCATCCTGGTTTTTCATTGACGAAGCTTCTCTCCTTACGACTGCTCTCTCTTCATCTCTTTGAAAGTGACGTCCACGATCTCAAACGACGACTTTTGCGCCCTCCCTGAACATAACACACCGCAGCCATCCAATTCCGCTTTTCTGAAGTTTATCTATTCACTCGACTCCTCTTCAACGTTGCTCTCATTTCTTATCTATCTCTACTTCTTGATTCAACTCTTTAACACGTTTCATCATGAGTGACAATTCCTCACCAGTAAAATCAAAGTGGGCGAGGGTCCATCATCATTACGACTCCAATGTCTAACCAAACCACCACTGTATTACACAATTAAAACTAAAATACATCAAGAACGAGATTAGAAATCCGATTCTATGAAATAGAAAAACGAAATTGTAACGATAGACGAGGAGATGTGTAAAAGAAAGATGGACGAGTACATGAGGGAAAGAAAGAGCGATGAGATGAAGATTATAGAGATTACATCAAGAACAACGAGGTCAGATAGGCGATTGAGTGAAACCGAAACCAGGACGGAAACGAAATGAGAGTTGAAAAGGGTTGAAAAGAATGACACAATTCGAAAATAACAGTGAAAAGGGAACTGAGAACGAGCAACGCTCCTCAACGAGCCACCTCTTCATCCACGAATCGCATGCCCAATACTTGCAAACAGCCCCCCTCCTCCCTTCTTCTCATCCACCTTCTCTTTCACAGCCTCATCTTGCTCCTGTTCGTCCTCATCACTTTCAGCCTCAGCCCCGCCATTCACCTTCGGTGCCACAGCCATCTTCTCCCTCTTCTCATCCACCCCAACCACGGCAGCCCCGTTTGTCCTTCCCTTCAGCTGCTCCGCAGGGATCGTCACAGCAGGAGCCTCATACATCCCCTCATCGCCGTCCTCTTCATCTGTTACAGAAGTAACAGTAGGCTTGCGCGTAGCCTTGGCACGCTCACTCGTCAACGAAGCTGGCGCTTTCGGACCAAGATAAGCCTCAGTGGCACCCTTCTCTCTGCCTCTCACACTCCCCTCATGATCCTGCTCAGATCCCTCTACATCATGATCTACCCCAACACTCTGACGCGACTGCGCAGAATACCCACTCTGCTCACGCTGAGGGCGCTGGTGATTTCCATCGCCTACAACGTAGCCTTCAACGTGTGGTTGTTGTGCAAGCTTATGACGAACGCGCTCTTCAGCGAGAGAGAGCTCGTCGGTGTCAGCTTGGTCGGTGGAAGGAGCGTTGGGGAAGGGATGAGTGGTGGGTGGTGGGCCGTGAGCGTATGAGCCAGGCATGGGGCCTTTCTTGTCAAGCTGTTAAATGATGGTTAGCAAGTGCGTTGATAAGGCAATAATGGCGAGGAACGGGGCATGCACAATAAAAGATAGAGAAGATAACAAAGCAACTATACCAAGCGAAGAGAGAGGAGCAGACAAAGGGGAACCAAAAAACAAGGAACGAACGTGAACGTGAACGTGTATGAACAAGGAGCTAAAAACGAAGGAGAAAAAAAATAAAGAGATGACGCCACGCCCAGAGAGAAGATAGGGTGGTCATGAAAAGGACGCGATGAAATCAAACAACGACATTAGAAGAGAGATGACCACGCCAGCGTGAGGGCCTGCAGGGGCCAGGTGAAACAAGAGGAAGATATGATGAAAAAAAAAAAGGTGGAAGAGCATAAAGCAAGGATAACGCAGACGAACACCCCAAAATAAAGAGAAAAGATAAACGACGTCGCATCAACTCACCATATACCCCCCATTCCCCGTATAATCAGGCGGCAACTCCTGATACCTACTCCACCCTCTAACCTCTTCATTATCAACAACCTCAACATCCCTCTCTTCCTCAACGCTGCTGCCCTCATGGTCATGGTCTATCTGCCCACCCACAACCGGTCCCAGCCTCTCCTCCGCCACCTCCAATTCCTCAAACTCTTCCTCCTCTTCCATCTCCTCCTCCGTATACCCCACACTCCGCACAGCCTGCTCAACCGGGCCCTTGCGATCCACCACGTCACTCGCAACGAGGTACCGCGCACACAGCATCCGGATATCATTCCACCACTCCATGAGCTCTTCGTGACTACGAGCGCGGAATGAGAAGGCTTTGGCGTCGCCACCACCACCGAGGGAGGTACTGCGTGATGAGCCGCCGAGCGGGGTGCTGAAGAGGCCTTTGAGGGAGCCTGTCTTCCCACTCGTACCCAAACCATCCTTCCTTCCCTCAATATGGAACTTGTGAGAAGGCGACTTGGGGGGCGAAGGTGGTCCAAGGGTGCAATTGGGGAGGAAAAGAGAAAAAGTGGGTTGAGTCGATGCTTGGACTTTGGGATCTGAAGACGCGAATTCGTGGAGGAAACCAGCGGGGGTGAGGACAAAATAGGCTGATGCCCAGTTGCGCGTGAACCGTTTCTTGCGTTCCAGATGGCCAACGTGGAGCGGTTGAACACACGGCTCGTCCATGAGCGGCCACCTCACCGACTCCGCGCTCCTCAGAGGTGTCTCAGGATCCAAAAGACACTCCGTCCGAGCCGCAAACTGTATCCACTCCGTCTCGGGGTCAAGATTAGACATGTGAGCCGCGACCTGACGATATACGGCTTGAGACGCGGCTGATGCACGGGATTGCCACTCGTCGAACGTGGCCCAGGCGGATTGGATAGCTCGTACAATGCCACCTTCAAAGTGGGCAGAGTTTTGTTGCATCATGACGATGGACTTTTGGAGGAGGTTTTCTTCGAGGACTTGACGGGTAAGTTGGCGAGAGACAGCTTGGTTGACGATGTAACTGGTGGACGATGAGAAGGGGGGTGCGAGATGAAAAAATGAGAGACGTACGGGTCAGATTTGGCTTGGAGGTTCATAGGTGTGTTCTTGAACGTTGAGATACCGTTGGCGAGCTCACCAACGAGCCTGGTAGACTGCTCTCTCTCCTTCGCGACGGACGCGGCGAGTTTGCCCGTGTCGTTTTGAACATTCTATCAAGGGTTGGTTTAAGAAAATGCTGGCAAGTAAGACACATGATGGACTGACCTTGATGTGGGCTTTAATCTCCGTCGTGAGTCTCTGAAGATGTTGAACGATGGAGCTATCTATCGTGCGTCCCAGATCGGCGTGTTGATCAGCGATGACACGGGTTTTGTCGCGGATGGTGTAGTAGATATCCTATAGAATTATTAGTAACTCGTAGAGAGGAAATAATATGAAGAAAAGATAAGAAAAATGGAGTCGGGACCGGGAGATGGAATGAAAAATGGATAAGACATGGGTGAAACATAAACGTGCCTGCAGACCACCCTCACCGAGGAACTGGTTTCCTGACCGAAACGGCACCTGGATTACAGTAGCGAGTTTGGTCATCTCTCTTGCAGTATTATTCTCAATATCTGCGATTCCCTATCACAAATTTAACGACATTGGACCAGATCAAGAAGTAGAACAACGGGACTCACTTCAAAATAAGAGCACAACTGCTTCACGATAACTTTCCATGCTACAAATCTCTCAATCAACACATCTGCTGGCCTCAAATCGTGCAAATCGATGTTCTTCTTGATCAAGCTGGCATTTCTAGACAACGTAGAGGTCCTAGACCGACCAGAGGTGGCTGAGTGGGCGCTGGCTGATCTTCCTGACCTGCCTGAGGCGCGCGACGTGGAGCGTAGGATATTGGCATGCACAGGCGGTGCTGCGGCATGCTGGTAGTTCTCTGGGAGATTCATGGTGACGATGAGGGGAGGGAAGAATGGGGAGTAATGGGCGAGACGACGAGCGAGGGGCTTTTAAAGAGTCTGAGGACGATGATGATGGTTCAGTTCAGCTTGACGTCATGCTCTGTTTGACATGAACATTGTGAAACAAACAACGTCAAATATCCGCAGGTGGCAGTGCAGCTTGTGTTTCTCGTCCATCCTGATCCGTCGTTTGAACACTGATGTTGCTTGTACCCCGCATTCTTCGTTGAAAGTGCTCACATTATATGTCTCTTTTATCAGTTAATCCGTTTATTTCCCTTGACTTCGTCGACTCGCTCCTTGATTGTGAGCTCCACTCTGTGCGACGCCGTGACCAAATCCAGTTAAGCTCGCTGTCATGATGTCGATGTATCCACTTGGGACGAGGGCGCGAAAAGGGGCAGGCTCATCGCAGATGACAGGAAGAGGAGCGCGTTCGGGTACCGGTATCCCTATGATATGACCTTGTTTCAAACGTCCCTTTTACACGATCAACAATTACCGACCCTTTCCCTAAGGTGGGGCTTGCAAAAGAACGACGGGGACGTGTTGTTACCCGGACAAGAGAAGGTTTCTGTGTCGTTCTTGCAACCACGAATTTCTAGGGACCCACCAATCTCCATTTATGAAAGCTCTGATGCCGCTATGTCGAGAAGCCTGTCGGTAGTGCAAAATCAGCGATCAACTAGCCTCCGGGTGGGAAACCTCAATGATACAACGCTTCCAGAAGCGTAACTTGCTTTCACCGTAACCACCATCATCCTCAGCTGAGCGCTCAATGTCCGAGTTGGAGAAATACGTGTCATTGAAGATATCGGGAAACATTTCAGTGGAACGTGTAACGAAGAACATCCATTATGCTACACAACGGTATCTGTAAGCTTCCACGCGCCCTTGACGTATTGCAGATCTGATAGGCGTTCCCGGTAGCATAATGGGACCCACGGGAGCTGGAAAAAGTAGCGTAAGCTCCCTTCGATCTATGCGTTCCGAGACTCGTATCATGAACGCCTATAGTTTATTGAAGCCCTCGCAGGCGACTCACAGACGTTGTCGATATCGAAGAACCAACTCGCTGGGTACACTCAAACCGTGACAGCGTACCACCTTAAGAATGTAAAGCGTTGGGGAGGAGAGATCTACGTAGTCGACAGTCCTGGCTTCGCTGATAGTAAGATATCAGAATCAGAGATAATGGATATGGTCAGGAAGTGGTTAAGGGATAACCGGTAACCCTACAACACGCGCCATCATCACGACATGCTCATTCGCATCTTTCAGACTCACTTACATCCACCACATCCTCTTTTTCATCCCGATTAACGAAACGAGGTTAGCTGGTACGAAAAGGAGAACGATCGAGATGATCAAAGCTTTCCTTCGACCAACCTCCGACCTCAGTTCAGTCCAATTCGTGACGACTATGTGGGACACTCTCCACAACGAACGTATGCTCGAACGGGCCGAGTCGAACTTTGCCCAGCTACGAGATGAAATCTTGAAGGTACCTTATTCTCGTATAGCTAACATTCACTTCTTGTGACTACGCTACCTTGACTCTAGGAATTCACCACCGGAGAAGCCAAGATCACCCGTTTCGAAAATACGCGCAACTCGGCGCTGCACGTTCTCGACTCGATAGGCCGCCACAACGACGTCTTCGCCAACGGCCCTGTGAAATTCGCAAACATATACCACGACCTCCTCGACCGCATCGCCAATGCTCTTCAAGAGAAAAAGAACATCGAAGCGGACCTAGCGCAGGAAGACACTCAACAAAATCCCGATCTAAAATCGATCATGGAACAGAGGTTGCAAGAGAACAAGGAGACGCTGAGGAAGTTTATCAAGCAGTTCGTGGATTTTGGAAAACCTATGGAGGGGTATGAGGTTGCGGCGGTTCAATTGAGGAAAGCTATATGGAAGTCGAGGATTAGTATACCAGTGACGACTCGATATCAGTTAGGGATGCTTGATTTCAGTGATACGATTCGTCCGTTGTTCTGTGATAGTAGCAGCGACAAGTGATGTACTGAGCCTAATACCATCTAATGCATCGAGAGCTAATAATCTTATAGGGCTCCTTCTGAGGGTTAAGATACAGAGCCCTAAGCTATATTGCAACCGCGAAATCGTCAACTAGCAATCAAGGGGCACAGGAAACAGCCGTTTGAGACCGTGACCACGCTGGACCGTGCATCGATCGTGCGTCTACCATGCACTGACACCAATCGGGCGTCGAAGTTAAATGTACACCCCCATATGTATGGTGTATCATGAACAGTGTCAGGATAGTACGTCTCCGTGAATAATTTCGTCGAAATAGCAGTCTTTTTGAATTAGTTCGACATTTTTATATACAGTTTTTCGAGATAATTACCCTCTTCGCAGGGCTGGTCTTACGTCAAATGTCCGATGATCTGTCATGTGTCGATGGCAAATCCGAAAGGCAAGATTAATATTCTAACTTCGATAATATCATCTCTCTAACTAAGCCTCTCTGCACATTGTCAGTTAAATGTCTATTTGCACTTCTGTGACCCGGTACACTATCACTCGTGAGTGCATAATTAGTTATACTCGCTGAAGAGAAGAAATTTGCAATAACGCCAGGAAAACAAGATGCTGCTCTACTGGAGGTCGTCCTTAAGGACGAGACAGCAGCGTTCACTGTGTTGTAATTTTTCCTGGTGGATATCATTGACATAGGGCCAGCGGGTTTGCTTCGACTGGAGGGCCTGTTGGATGCACGCAGCATGCTATGAAGCAGATCTAAGCTCATGTTCATCTCCTTGGCCGCAGGCGGCTATTTCGGGGAGGGAAATCGTCAAGAATTTGCCTCCAAAAGTAGCTTTGGATACCTCAATCCCAGTAAACCCATTGGCATCGACCTCGTTTCAACCTCAATCACGGTACCACCTCGTGAATCTCTATCATACGCATCAAGGGCGCCGTCTCACCCTTGAAAAATGTATTCAACAAGTAGATTGCATATACTCAAGGGCTTTCCAAGCGTTACAAATGTAAACTGTGATTGGGCGATGATTCAATAGATTGGTTAATATGGACTTCAGTTCATTCATGTTCGGAAGAGCCATGGCGTTTATTCACCACCATTTGGCAGGCCGTGCGGATTGATAAGATAAGATTGGGAGGGCCAAACATAAAAAGCGGCCGCATATCAGTCTCATGGCTTCGTGCCAGAAACATTGACCAGCGTCGACATGACAAGCTAACTACAACCGCACACATGCGCAGGTGTAACATGTGAGTATAAGTCGCAGTGAGGATGTCGACCCCAGAAGCAAGGACATCGACATGTGTATCAGGACCGTCACTGCGCGCGGCAATCTCTGAGTCCTTTTGTGAACTAGACGGTAAATGACCTCTCATGGTAATACACGGTCGCACACGGCAGATTCCTGCTTTGCACGGTGTTTTCCTTTTGCCCGGCGCACAGCGCCATGCCATATCTGAGTGGGTCTCCAGGGTACTGGGGACACTCCAGTCGGTACAATAATGAGTCCAGCGCTCCTGAGACGAATGACACGATCTGTTGACTGAGAGCGAGGTCCACTGTGATCTGAAACTAGAGATTCGAATTTCTCTGTGACTCGGATACTGACTGATACGAGGATGAGGTTGAAGGACCTGTTTTATTTCGTAGCTTAGGTACATATTTTATACTACAGAAGGTGTGGATACTGTTCCATAACGATGTGAAGAAGAAAATATGGAGAAATCATGATAAAACCGTTAGACTCATACCAACTGCACAACCTGAACCAAGCGGTGCTGTATGAAATCAAGTGGGCGGTTGTCCTGTTCTTTGCGCTTTGGTGAGTTAGGGACATGCCCGTCGTTGTTCGTTACCGTTATGGAGCGTTTTCCCTGGCACCATCCTATTAGGCTGCCAAAATCGTTTTTCCTGCCGACGTCTCCGCCATCTCCAGCCCTTGGCTCAATTCCACCTGCAACCTCAAAGCCATACGGACGTGAGACTCCTTCACCAACGCCCACGTCAAATTCATGACAGCGTCTCTTCCACCACCGAATAAATCTGAAAAGCGCCCAACCCTTGTTAAATTCTGCTCCTTGTCATTGTCCAGATTGTGGTGTGACAAGACATCCCCCCAGTGTTCTGTAATAAATTCCTTCTCCCGAATCGCAGCTTCCCTGTTGGATTCCCCTGCGTCCATCGAGTCCCAATGTGTCGTCATGAAGGCTATCCTGTCATAGTTGCTCTGGCCACAAATATCCAACGCACATCGAAGGTATTTCTTCTGCAATTTCATATTCGGTGCGTCAATCGCTTCGAAGTAGATGACGCTATTGACCCTCACACAGCGCCCTGGCCTGAGAGTTTATGAGAGAGTGAATAAGCCATGTAGAACATCGAACAGTGACAAATATTTGAGTACCTATCTTGAAGTGCATCCCCAATGATAGTCAACGTCACTATGTCTTTTTGTGTCGCGTTATTGAAGCCTGGGGTGTCGAGAAGGACGAGATTAAAGAGCTCTCCTGGAATGGGAACCCGAATAGCCTTGACTTCCGTTGTTTTGGACTCCATGTCATGGCCCATCATATCTCTAACCCACTCCGTCTTCTGGTTGTCAAACATGCTTATAAACTACGTATCTTTCAGAGATCAAAAAATGTAATATTCGGCTGAAGTACTCACTGACGACCTGCCAGATCCTGTTGATCCAAGGAGACTGTTCGCCCAACCATTGTTCGAAAACCAATAGGCGCATTAGTAATTGCAGACTGTGTTAAGAACAGAGCCTCGAGACCTACAGAACAACAATATCTTCGGGTTGTATTTTGTCCATGGTTATGAGCGAGAGTTTATTTCCCGCATCGTAGAAGATAGAACGCCAATGGCGCTCGTCCAATACTTGTCGCTGAAGTGTCATGGCCTTCTGGCGTAGGGGACTCGATATAGGACTGTCATGACACTCCGTCAGAATAGCGGTTGATATGACCGGAGTGATGACCCCTTCATGATGACCATTTTGAGAGGATGAGGTTCGATAAGAAGCCAATCCCTGGGGTTCGGTTGACTGTGAAAATGATTTAACTATCCACGCTTGCCCAATGTGATGACGCGTTACCTTTGCCCCTGTAATTTCTTTTAATTTAGACAACCACCCGTCATGAGTCGGCCTCTTGGCTTCCAATGTCTCGTCATATGGCATTTTCATATCTTCGATAATCCTTGCCTTCCCCTTTAACAGTAGAGCTGCAAGGTGGGGGTTGGTCGACATTGCCAATGGATTCCCAAGGGCTGCTTCGATAACTTGTAAAGTGATATCAAGGGCAGAAGCATGGTGTGGAGGTCCAAACATCTTCAGTATCTTCCATCCTGCCTCGAAGGTATTATCAAAGGTTCCGATTTGGCAACCTTTTTCCAAATAATCCTGAAGAAATTACGCTCGAACGGCACCTTCATAACTGAAGAATGGAACTCACTTTCCAGTAACCGTTCTTTAAGAGATCATATCGACGGTTCGCAAGGGTTTTCAGGCGTTCATTCCACATCAGGTCCCACATCGCGGTCATTACGACCGTCTTTCCAGCCGCATCCTTTCCGCAAAGCGCTTCAAGTACTTCAATGGTGTTTGACTTGCTTCGTGGCGCCCTATTATCGCTGATACGATCCACATAAAGTAATCTATCCACGGTCTTTACTGCGCTGATATAATTTAGATAGCATTTGGAGGGGTTCAGTACTCGATCCACACTCACTTTTTCTTCATCCATTTCTGAATTTGCGCTCTGGTCTGCGAATCTGACTTGTCTTTATCACATAATCCAGGGGTGTCAACGAATATGATAGGCTTATCCGTCCAAAGGTCGAGAAATTGATGATCCATTCGATAAGTTACAACATCGGCGGTTCCAGGGGTAAGCTTGTGGTCAGCTATGCCTGTTATGTCTGCTCCTCCAGGCGCTTGACACACTAACTTCTCTATAAACTGACGAAAAATAACCCTACCGTCTTATTTAGTTATGAAAACGACCAGACATACATTACTCTTCCCACCTCCCGTGGGGCCAATCAAACTTGGGAATATCATCAAAACTCCAGCAATTACTACAGATTCGAAGCTCACATGATAATCACACAGTCTTTCAACTCTTCTTTCTTAACGACCGCGCGAATCTTGACCATAGGAGCCCTTGGACTGGGGACGGATGTTCTAACCGACATGCTGAGCATGGATGGATATGAATGGTAAGCTGTTGACACCTGAATACGAAGAGTTTATAACCCACTTTGGTGCGTTACAGCTTCAAGTTTTTATCAGTTAGATTTACAGTTGATCAGTAGTTAGTCGATTATGTATAACAAAGAGCGTATAACATCCTAATTTCCAGAGCGGCGTGTATCGATGACATAGAGTCACACTATGTCATCGATTTGTGACCAACAATTCGATCTGTAATGGTTTATTCCTGGAATGCAAAATTTATGAAAGCTGGAGCCTGGGCACATGTTTCCCTCCACCTTCTGGAGCATTACCAGCCATAAATAAACGGCTCCTTCAGAGCCTGGTTTTCTGGCACCTAGGGTCTCACAGTGATCTCATCGCCCTCGGAACATGATAGCTTACTCCTTCCAACCTGACACTACGGATTAACTTACATTCAGGACATACTCTTCTTAATCCCAATGAATCGAACGCGTTGATTTATGCGCGACGTCTTCAAGTGCGAAAACAAAACACCCGATGACCGGAGTGAGGTCAACGTCGCTGAGGGCGCTCTGAGGGTGCGTGTGGGTGTTTCCGTAGGTAACTAGGTCTTCGTAGCGATGAAATGAAACAATAGTTGAAGCATACTAGGCTTCCTGAGACTGAAATCTATAACTGAGAGACAAAGGTTCGGAGATGTGGGCCCAAACGTAAGCTGTTCTATTTAGACGAAGCTCCCTAGACTATGTACAAGCTCGAATTGGAGCTATACTACTAACTTTCGAAAAGAAACAAGGAAGTGCCGCAGCGCACAAGAAACGGTTCGAAACAAAAGAAATAAACTATAAATGGTAAAGAGGAGGGGTGAAGTGAGGGAAACGGGGGTTGGAATAGGAAAAGAGGGTAAATATTGAAGAAATTGATGAATTAGCGTCAACGGACATTAAAGTCCGTACGCATCATGGGGTGCGCTGTTGTAAGGTACCTTGGTCGGGCTATCCACTTGGTGTTGTGGCGGCTGATGGCAAGGCAACCAGCGACGCTTGTAGTGATAAGATAGCGCCGGGAGCTGGTGATGAAGCGGTGATGACCGGGATGGGTAAGCATCGTAATGTGAAGCGCGTGCGTGCGTGCGTGATAGTGAAATGCGAAAGAGTGGGTTACGGGTTCAGGTGAGCGCGCTGCTCATCAGCATCTCGCTGACACGAAGAGGACGATAGAGATGATTACGGCCTTCCTTCAACCAACCTCCGATATAAGTTCGGTACAGTTCTATGGTGCGCCATCTGTTCGAAAAACATTTCGAGTCCCGGATCCTTGAACCTTTGTCCTACTCAGCTGCTCATAAAATATACACCCAAAAATCAACTATCTAGAGCTCTCAGGTGCATGAACAGGGCGACGTTCGATAGGACCGAATCGAAAATGAGAGTACCGGATTTGTGATGAGAGTACCGGATCCCTGTCGAGAGTGCCGGATTCGTGATGAGAGAACCGGATCCATTGTGAGAGCGCCGGATCCATTTTGAGAGTAGGAACAAAAAATTTGAGGTACCGGATGTGTTTAGCGAAGACAGCGTGAAAGGACCGGATTCATAACTAAAGTACCGGATCCACAACAAAAGTGCCGGATCCATGAAAGTGAATCTGCATCGCTAGGCAAAAATCCGAACACGGAGGCTCACAAACCGGTGGCTCAATGTCGCGACAGCGTAGATAGACAATTCAAGCATTCTTTTCATTGATATTTTACTAGCAGAGGGTGGAGGAGACAAAATTGAACGGCACAGTGCCGATAAACGGCTGCTGCTCTGCCGCTCGGCATGCATGGCAGGTATCAACGGGTGTAAGGGTACGAAGATAAGATGTCGATAAGATAAGATTAGATAAGATTCGCAACTGCATCAAGATCATATCACACTTCAATCCATTGACAAGATCAAGATCGAATGCTCGCGTTCTACATAATCTAGCTATACATCTATAATCTTTACACTTTCGAGACTTATAGAACACAGGGAGATAAATTTGTGGTGAATATTGTAGCCGTTATTTACCGTTGACCAGAACCGCATAGTTGGATTTTGCTCGGTTCACGCTTGCAGTCTTCGGCTGCGGGTCGGCACCTAAATGGCACCCCCCTCTGATGGAGTCGCACGCCCCTATTTATTCAGATAGCCTTCAGCCTTACTCCGTCCAAGTAAATAAAATGTGTTTATTGCGGCAGTCTTCAACTTTACTTCATCTAAGTCTACCCATGCAGCACATTTTCACTTGATTTTATGTTATCTTTGTAATAATCACCACCGAATGACCATCATCTGGGGATGAGAGCAGTGGCAAAGCCTGAATGGAAAGTACCCTCAGATTTTACCAACTTCAGTGATCAGGGTTCAAACGTTCCAGGACTGAGAGGCTGACGTATACTTCTATCAATGAACCTCATATCTCATGGTACTCTGTGAAAAACCAGATTTAACTTCAAGGAACATGTCAAGTGATGGGGGGAGGTTATCACAACATCACCTGCATTAGAACAGTAAAGAGATGACAGCACGTCGACGTTCGAATTGTAAGATATGAACACCTAGGGAAGTATGAATAATCCTCAAGTAACAAAGTAGACGAGATGATGAATGGTGGCACGGTTCGTGCCAGTGATGAACCTCAGCCTCCCATACCCCCGTTTTGGCAATTTCGAACAATTAGGACATGCAACGGTACCCTCTGAGTACGACTAAGATACGAGGAAACACACGAAATACGACTGAAGCTGAACCAGACGGCGGCTGGTGATGGTGAGAAGAAGAATCGAAACAAAACCGAAGCGCAGATGCGAAGCCTGGGGCAGGAATATGATCCGATTCGAAGATGTAGGTAGTATATAGTTGATAAGTGGTTGTACAAATGAGCTATCTACAACATAATAAGGAGAGATAAAATGACAAGTAATAAATAATAAAAGGAAATGGAGAACGACATAAGAACACAGAATGGGAACATATGTAACAAGAAAAGAACATAAAAAGGGTGGTATTCGGTGCATGAAGTGTAACTCGATAAGATGCAGAAATGGTTAGTGTGCATAACAGCTTGCATATATGTAATGCTGAGAGATACTGTGGTGTATGCGCGTGCGTGATGGCCGAGCTTCGAATCGTCCAAAATTGCGAAAAGGAAGATACGTGGGTGTGAGGACCCACAATATACCCTTAAGATTGAATCGCACCTCTTATCCCGAGATTTTATCCCAGAGCTTCAAAACCAACCAGTCGTCACCAGCGGTGCTCAGCGTGATTCCCTGCTATTATTGTTCGATAACACCCTTCTTGATTGTCGTGACAAGCTTGTCGACGCTATCAAGGCAAGTAGAGTCTTGAAGAACGAATGTAGTGACCATTTGATCGAGGATCTACTCACAAATAAAGACTGGATGGTAATGTGGAACCAGGAGGAGGACATTATTCAGGCTGTAACAGATAAGATCGTCGCATTCATTGGACAGCCACTTGACACCTGGAACTTAGATTAGACATGTTCCGTTATTAGTTACCCAGTTTCATGTAACCGAGTCGAAGCCTTCATTAAAGATGACCTTCATTTGAGATCTTGATTAAAACATGAGGGTCTGTTATTATGACATAAATGTGCATCGAGAGATGACATGGACATAGGAACACAAAGCCAGGGGATAAAAGATAATCTCAAATGGTCATAGTGGTCATCGTACCAGTGTCAATCATCAATTAGCCTTTTAAAAGGAAAGCTCATTAGTTGTCCCATTACTCTATTCATATCTTCTGGAGCGAACATTGCATACCATGTCATCTCGTCTCTCCCTCATGTCAAATGTTGTCAAACGACATCCCGAGCTCTATGAAACCGGTTCCAGCTTTCTTCTTCAGGTGTGTGGGGTTTATTCATTGTTGCAACATTGTTTGAGTTGACGTTTTCTTATTATTCATGTCAAAGATCGAGAACACATTGTTCTGGGTGGACCGGAAAGTTTTTGCGCAGATATCGGTAACATGGAACGAGTTATTTGAAAGGGACGAGCCGTATCCAATGAGCGGGGTTGGTACATTGATGAAGCCAGCGGCTGTGTCGTGCGGTGGTGCCCTCACGGCAAAGTCATTCCAGTACTTTTTGCGATGGATGCGCTACGGGTAAGTGAACTACGTGTTCACTCCATGATCATACTGCTAACAATGATTTCAAAAGCCCACGCAAGACATATTCCAGTGAAGATCTTCTCGACATTATGTCAGTTGCGGACTACTGGGTGTCATCTGATGCTCAGCAGTTTGTTTACGATCGGTTTGAAGACATGGACGCACCCCCTCTCTTTTTGCTTGATTTAGCTTGCAAAAACAATGGTGATGAGTACATTCGTCGCTTCGTCAATTTGGTCCTCTCCACAGGTGAAACATCAGTAGGCGTTGACATGGTTGACCAACGGATCTCCATGCAGATCTTGCGTGCCAGAGTACGCATCACTAATCTCATAATGACCTTTGCCGCTACCCCACCTCGTATTCCGATGCACTACACTTGCTCCGACCACGACTCCTGCAAAGCCTTGTGGCAGAAGGACTGGAATTTTCTTTACCGACCCTCTGTTTCGCATCGAGAGGCCGATCCGATTACGTGATGTGCCGAAAACCCTCAAGGAACGTTCACTTAAACCCTACAACCAGTGCCGTCGTCTTGCATTAGAGCTCCTAAGTAGATGGTCGACAATCCGAATTGTCCGGCGAGGAAGACGTTATCAATGATGTGATTCGTGCTATAGCTACCCGGTTTAATCTCTCTGTTCAATAGGCTGCCCGGTAGATAGATATTTTCTCTCGAGTAATTAGGCACGTGGAATCAATCAGAACATGGTATTTTCGGTCATCTGTGATATCCCTGTCATGTGTGCTCCTGCCAATGTCAACCTTCTGTTCACTTGTATGTGAAGTGACAAGGGGCGAAGCGCGGTGAAGTCCAGGTCGAAAGCCGAAGTTAAGGCAATTTTGAGTACACTTTAGGAATGCTAAAAAACTGCCGGAATGTGCATCTTATGCCCTTGGGATACCCATTTGAACGTTTGTTAAGATGCGCGCGTCCGCCTCCATCTCGAATGAAACGGACTTGGTTCATTTCCGAGACGGAACTCGAGGCATTGCGTGGGAATATCTCAGTCTCGGTCCTAACTTGCCACTTGAACACACTCAGGATTATTTAATTCGATTCTATTGTGCATTTTCTATTCTTATCTACATATATGAATGCCCTGCTTTACAAGAGAACTTGGATGAGCATGTATGAGCGTGTGTGCCTCTCAGCGTACCATAGCGCACCACGCATCGCAATGTGAGAAATAACTATAAATAATCGCAAATTGAAGCTAAAATAATATTCTGAGATAAGAATATATGACAGATATTTCGATTAGATTGTGAACATACCGAATAATCTATGTGGTTAACCGATTAGCATGCCGCAGCGGCACCCTTGGTTATGCAGATGTCGAATAGAGATTCCGAGATGCCGAACATTGGATATATGCCCCCCTTGAGAGATATTGAGGAGCAACCCTGCTCAATTTGATATTGAATATGAGGTCCAAAGTTCGCTCATCCTCTTCTGTTTTCAGTACTTTTGCCCGAGGGCTTCCATTTTTAGTTCTGAAAATAAGAATCCGGTATGCTCGATGTGGATCCGGTCCTCGTGCTTTAGATCCGGGACATGATCATGAGTTACAGAGTCAAAACTGGAACAGTCAGCACAACAATTATATTCGGGACTTTCTTCATGGATTCGGGGCCATGTTTGTGGATCCGGGACTTTCATCCTCGATTCGGGGTTCTCAAAATGGATCCGGCACTTTCAAAACGGATCCGGTACTTTCAATACGGATCCGGGACTCTCGTTTTAGATTCGGTATTTCTATTCCAACCTCTCAATATGTCTATCACCATTGTTTATAAAAGATATGCATGTAAAAACACTAATAAGTTCGTTGCACAACCCGTCTGGAGGATCCGGGACTTGAAATGTTTTTCGAACAGATGGCGCACCATAGTTCTATGCCTCCTGTTCTCTCAAAACTCACAGTCCCGTTCTCCTCCTCGCGCTCCGCTCCTGTAGCAAGTGGCGTAACGAACCACATCGAGCCTGGTCAACTCGACTCAGGGAAGCGTCGAGCGAGCGAAGAGAGGAAGCGCGATTGTCAGCGACGAGCGACAGGAGTCCCCGTTGTTATTTTCCATTTCAAAACCAGGACACCTATCTAGCTTAGTTACAATTCAGATATCTTCATTTCATCGAGTCTGGGCGGCGCGAGAGTACGTGTGCGCCCAGTATCCGGCTATTCTCTGTACTCTCTCATATAGACCCCCCCCCCACTCAATACGATCACTTACTTTCTGCCTTCTCTTATCATCTGCGTGCGCGACTTCCCTGAGTATCTTGAGCCTGAGCTGAGCCCACTGAACCATTCACACCACTCCTGACACTGCAGCTTGTCGCACTGTTCCCTCGCTAGGGAACCTCATTGATTTGTCCTCTCACTGTCTAAGACACTCGGCTCTCGTCTGTCTATCACAATTCCTCACCAAGAGGCACTTTCCTCTTCCACAATGCATAATTTTGGTTGTTCAGATATTACAGACACGTCGAAGGCTCTCATGGCACGCACATGCTGGGGATTGTGATGATGATTCATCTTCCATCTGTCCTATGACGAGCGAATATTCAATATTGCAATGTCCAAAGTGAGAGGACGACCACGAATTGACTCACCAGACCCCTTAGCTCGTTCCATCCATCATCTCTGATACCCTATCTTGTTGCCCATGCTCTAGTTTAGACAGATTTTAAACAAGTCCAAGCAAGATGAATATCTATGAGATCATTTCTGTGTGAAATTTGTCAATCTAGGATTGTTAATCAGGATCCGGGACTTAAGATGTGGATTCGGGAGGTGTATCACCGATCCGGTACTTGAATTCTATCAGTTTCATACATTTTACTTACATTAAGTACTGTGAGTGTTAACTATTTTTGTCCCATAAGGGATCCGGTACCTCGAAAATCTTGTAGTACTCTCAAAATGAATCTGGTACTGTCATCATGAATCCGGTACTGTCATCATGGATTCGGTACCCTCAAATCACAGCCAGTCAGTGTGTCTGTAAGCTCTATATAGTTTAATTTTGGATGTAGATTATATGAACAGCTGGGTGGGACAGAGGTTCAATGATCCGGGACTTGAAATGTTTTCAGAACAGATGGCGCACCATATTATTGAAGGAGAACGGACAGAAGGACAACATGAACGGTTATATGAGGACGTAGACGACGAATAAAAAATGACTGGAGACGGAACAGCAATTGGATGAAGCACCTAACGAGCTTGCGCAGGAAATTATTTGGATGCTGATGAGAAGCAAGGTAAATACAACTTGTGGGGCGACGTGAAAGGAAGTAAAAAAAAGAAAAGTCAGGTGATAGTCGAATGCCGGGCGCTGGATAAACGAGCAGCCGAGACGCGCTAAAATGAAATGAATGACCGACAGGTAAAGCGAGAGGCGAATGTTACTCACCACCTCTCTTCCTACGCTTGGACGACTGGGCTACATGACGCTTCGGAGCGTGGACCAAAGAACGAATGAGACCTTTGGGCGAAAGCGTCGGAGATCGCTCTAACGAAGCATTAGCCATCCGAAATTTCTGGCTCGTGCGCCCATCACCAGAACAACATCTTATATTTGACATTTTCCGGGCGGGCGTCGGCAGCAATTGACTTGCGGAGGTGCTGAGCTGCGAGCCTGAATTCAGCGGGGAGGGGATGGAAGTTGATGAACTGCCCAATGAACGTGTTCAGCGTCTCGTGGTTCTCCCGCTGGTTCCGCTCGAGGACGGCCCTGAGGTCGGCGTTTCAGGTTGGACCAGATCTGACTTGATCATCTGTTTTGCCTGAAGTGGACCCTCGATACGCTCGTGTAGATCTTGGTAGGATTGGGGGGATGCCGAAGATATGGTCGTAGAAAATGAATTTACCGTAAAGCCGCCGTATTCATAAATTAAGCTATGGATACCGGATAGTGTCCAAAGCATTCCTACAAATATAAAGTCAATAATACCAGAGGGACCACAGACAAACTTCAATAGAGCAAATTATCTAGAACCGGCAATAATTTCAACGGGCTTGCCTCCCATTCGTGGTACGTGGTTTAGGGAGATCTGGTGTATGTTTTCGCTTCCTTGGTCCTCGCCCTTGGCTTCATATGAAGAAAGGTGAAGCGCCGCAGCGCAATAAATCTTTGAGAAGTACATAAGTATCATACACTAACATTTTATTGCGTGCCTTTGAACCATTTACTACCTCGACGCTTCACATCATGGAGTAACCGACAAATGCGATACTTCAAAGATAACATTCTCGACGGCCCATTTATATACCAATCAAGTGATGCAACGTCATCTGGGATCCTAGGCTCCCATTTCCATTCCCGGAACATTATTTCGTCTTCACCGTCCACAGGAAGAACGCTGGCCGCAATTAACTTGCGTAACTGCTGATGCGCGTGTCCACACCCAGGCGGCGGTAGTTCACACCCAGTCGGCGGTAGTCCAAAATTCACAAGCTGCTGTATAAACTTGTTCAGAGTGTTGTCGACCTCCCTTTGGTTCCCTTCCAGAATACACCTGAGTTCGACGTTGGTCTGGGCCTCGTGTTGAGCCATGTCCAGTTGGATGATGTGTTTCTGCTGAAGTGCACCGATGATGCGCTCGTGCAGGTCTCGATAGAGATACAGGGATCCTTCATGCTGGTATCCGAAATATATGTTTAGAGTGAATTGAAAGGGACGGGCCCCCATCACCTGAAGCGCAGATGGCCTTGTGTTCATAAACCGTGTCAGTACTATGTCTTTGGTTCCAAAGAATCCCTGTATGGTTTATATAAGTCACAGTGCAGACGTTGAATGTATAACGAGGGTCGAGTACCTTGCACATTTCATCTCTCAGTTGCGCAAAATTGGACTCTGCGCGGGTTTGCAACCGTTCATTGCACAATGTGTCCCACATGGTGGTGACAAAAATTACTGCACCGGGATTGCCATTTGGTGTTAGAAGCGCCTTCAGCATATTGATGGACCGCAGCCGACTTCCTGCCAGCCGGGTTTCTGTAATCGGAATCAAATACAGGATTCTCCAAACCTCGTCCACACTGACATGAATTTACATGAATAACCTTGAATATAGCGGGAGCGTTTACGTACTGAATTGCCTTCAACCATTTCCTAACCATATCTATGATCTCAATCTCAGATATCTTGGTGTCAGAAAACCCAGGTGTATCGACCAAGAGCACGGGTTGATTTTGTTGAAAGACATTGACAAGTTGATAAACGGTCACGTTCTGTGTGTATCCAGCAAGTTGGTCTTTTGATATGGAAAGCTTCTGAGATTCGCCCGCAAGGGCTTCAATGAACTTGGTGTGAAATAATGCGATAAATGGGGTGTTTGAGAAAGTTGAAGGTTGAGTACTGAGTCCGGATCAGTCACCAAATTTGACCCACCGTGCTTTTTCCGGCGCCAGTGGGTCCCATAATGCTACAACTCCATCGGTTAATCTATGTATCTGTGCAATTTTCCACATGACACGTACAGATATCGAAACGACTCTATGGACACGTAGGTACCGGTAGACACGGGCTCAACAGAGATATCACCCGTGATAGTGCTGTCTGTGAGTCTAAGGCCAGTCACCTCCATGACGAGAATGGGGTCACCCTAAGACTAAGTTACGGCCAAAATTGGGCAGTAAAATGTTTCTTCTTGGGCTCTGGTGTTTCTGGGAAGTTGTGGTGGTGAGATGGTGGTTGTTATAGAACAAGGGGTGGTTTCTATTATTAGCGTTGGTTCCAGGTGACGTTTCAACTCACATGAGTGGGGTATACACTGCGGGGATTGGCTTCTAAATTCAGTGAACAAAGCCTGAGTTATAAAACGTGAACAAATTTGCATTTTGTGCATGTTTTCCTCTTCGTTTTGACCAATGATCCTAATCACAATTTTGACCGTGATATACAACACGATTAGATCAGTGATTATAACCGAATTAAAATCAATGAAGATCATCGGAATAGGTTCAGGACAAGCTCACCAAGTAAAACCAGAAGATGGGCCGGTCATACCCAAAATCAGCACCGACTGGGCTTGGGAAGGAGTGTGTCCAGCATCATCAAGGAACGTCCGATGGTTCTAAACCATTGAACAGTAGATTATATTGGTTAAAAATTGTAGCTGTATGGACATTGATATACAAGTGTATGTGCCAGTGTACAATTGTATTACCATTGGGAGACGCAATGCTAGTGCTCATGTAGACTCGTCTGAGGAGGTCTGACATGAGCCGGCCGAAATTGCTGGAGTGTTTGACCTGATCCTATTCCGACTATCCTCGTTGATTTAAATTCTGTTATAATCACTGATCTAATCGTGTCGTATATCACGGTCAAAATTGTGATTAGGATCATTGGTCAAAACGAAGAGGAAAACATGCACAAAATGCAAATTTGTTCACGTTTTATAACTCAGGCTTTGTTCACTGAATTTAGAAGCCAATCCCCGCAGTGATATATTATTTTGACATTTCTCTGTTAAGGCGAAACGATAGGCGATGGTCGAAGTATTTTATGTATAACGGGCCAAGCGCCTGATTGTGACCGAGTGCAGTTGGAAGAACCTGAACGGAGTTCAGGTTCGCCTTCTTGATCACATGGATCTGCCAGCCTTCACCTCCTAGAGTTTCCGGCTTCCATTCTTCTCTTCACTTCTCGCTCCTCGTCATAGACTCGACGCTCGCTTTATCATAGTCACCTTAATTACATTTATCTTTTATTTCCCGCCCACCGCCCTTGTGAACCGCCTAATCCTTATCCCTTGCCACAGATCCAACCAGAGTCGTTAGGAGGGGAGAGAGCGATCAGCGAGGGGGGTTCAGCCATCCTCGCTTTCGTCTCTCGCCCAGGGAAGGGGTCAGCACTCATCTTTGCTGTTCCCTTTCTCCCTCTCCCATCCATACCTACCTAACTTCTCTGGCGCGATCCCGTGTAGCAAGAAATTTTTATGCTACATATTCCCGGTACGTTAGTACTGGGCTATGTTGTACCGCGCCTTTCAAATTCTGTTCACATTGTTTCATATATTTTCACGTCCAGTCGCTCCCACGCATGTCGCCGGCCGACTGCCGCTCTTTGCTTTCAGGTCGTATATGTGGGGGTCGCTGAAAAAAAAAAGCATTTTAGTGTCCGTTTTGTTGATCTTTTCGATGCCTGCCCCGTTTTCATTTTATTGACATACAGTTGTGCGACCCGTATTGTTCTTTTGTGTTCTCTTGGCACTTTTTACTTATCTTTCGGCACGCGTCACGGGACACATGCAATTGAATTCGACTTTGGTTCGGTGTGGTGGTTTGATGTCGACAGTTTGTTCCTCCACCGCTAATGCAAGTCGTTTACTCAGCTGCTTGTCCTGCTTACCACCTCTTATAATGCATTTTTCTCTTTCTGATTGTCCTGTCAGCGTATGTCGCTGCGCTGCTTTTCCGTGGTCTTTTATTTCAGCTTCTTCATCCGTTCGATTTCATACATTGAAGCCTGTCTTTGATGCCTCTATAACTATGGTGCGCCATCTGTTCGAAAAACATTTCAAGTCCCGGATCCTTGAAAGTTGTCGACAGTCAACTTTTTATTAGATACAGACTAATCACTCAGCTATATAGAGCTATTCGACCCACTCACAAGGCGAAGTATGAGGGTACCGAATCCAGAAAGAGAGTCCCGGATCCATGATGAAAGTACCGGATTCGTTCTGAGAGTCCCGGATCGAGGACGAAAGTCCCGAATCCACAATCAGAGTACCGGATTTGTGATGAGAGTACCGGATCTGTTTCGGAAGTACCAACGAAATTTTCGAGGTACCGGATCGCTTATGGCACTAAAACAGGGAACACTCGCAGTACCGAATGTAAATAAAATGTATGGAATTCATAGAAATTAAGTACCGGATCCATGACACACCTCCCGAATCCATATCTGAAGTCCCGGATCCTGATTATGAGTCCGGATTGACAAATTTCGTGCAGAACTGATCTCATAGGGATTCATCCTGCTTGGATTCATCCAAAGGTTTTCCAAGTTACCGCCCACTGCATTAGTCTTTCCTCTCGACTCCATGCTTCGAAATTCTTTGAAAATCCTTCGAAATGGGGGAGGTATCGGGTTGATGGCATCAATTTTATGTCAGCAGCAGGTAAAACTACGTCAATTAATCCTATAATATTGGAATGATAACTATGTACACTCTCTAATACTTCATAATGAAAACCATTCAAATGTTGTAGCCTACGAATTATAGCTTTGAGAGCAGTGTTTTAATGGGGCTGGCCAATGCCCTATGATGGCCGTAGCTCCGTGACACCATGTCACAGACGCTGTCACGGGCCATTTCTTGAAACAACCTGATAGTCCTTCGAAAAATGCATAATTCATGAAGTAATTTATTGCAATACACTCTAATACTATATTTATTCCACTCTGTATACTTTTTTTTGTCAAGATAAGAACCAGGAGCAAGTAATGTCCAAAATGACCTATTCCCCTGCCAAAACCGAGCATTTTGACGAGCTGATTATGAAATGCACAGCCACATCATCCCAATCTATCGTGCCCGCAGGTACAGACACCAAACTGTCTTTCGCATTGCTCAATGAAAACACAATGTATTGACATAATTCTTTTTGAGGTATTTAAGATCAGACCTTTGATTACTAATTCTCAGTCCAAATAATTAATTTATATCATTATACAAGTGTTTCAAGGGAGTACATTGTGCTTCATGTGTAACTTAACAAGCATTACCACAAATACCCTGGACTTCTGTTACAATTTGTGATGAGGCTATCCTATGTTTTTTCAAGCGCTGAACAACTCTCCATGATCAGAATTTCTCTAGCATATCTGCAAGCACTCTAAACAACGAGTTTTGGGGTGCTATATAAGCTTATCCACCTGAATTTAATTATTCCAATCGTGGAGTTGTCTTCTAAATACATTTCTCATCAACTTCTCTCTGCAAAACAAAGTCCAGAACGATGTTTCCAATGAGTTGATTAGGAAATGGTCTTTGATGGCCAATTTGGCAGGCATTTGATACATATTTGCCAGTTATTCAATTATATCACAATATTTACATAAAATAACTAAACATAGCACACAATGGACTATATTAGAGTATATTCTACCCCAGCAGCTTTGCAGAATTGTATTGTGCATGGTGCCAGACGCTTGTCTCAAGGTATCAGGCTTACCAGTGGCTGTGACACCGTGGGACTGTGCCACGGCCATCATAGGGATTGGCCAGCCCCAGTTTTAATGCCTTCAATGCCGCTTACGGTCGAATGATGGCATCAAAATTCTTAGTCATCATCCATTTCTGGATATAAGTCCGGATTATCTCGTGTTTTGGATTCGAGGGATGAAATCGAAATTCAATAGGAGCGAAGGGGTTTGGTGGTTTAAAGACAGTCATTTTGTATATACAAGATTTAAATTTTGAATTCGGGACTGAAGATATGGATCCGGTACTTTCGTCCTCGATCCGGGACTCTCACAATGGAACCTGATGGATTTTGAAAAACCTGTGGAGGAGTATGAGACGCGTTAGATAGCCGAGAATTGCAGGAACGAACTCTCGGAATGAAGTATGTAATGCATGGAACGATTGCGGTGAGTGCGGCTGAGTGCCCCGGATCGTGATGGGGAGCTATTGGTGGGGCAGTGGTGAATGTACTGGTAAACGAACTGAAAACTTGACTTAGTCGTTCATCTGGTGTGGAATAGATAATTGAGTCGCTCGTGAAAGCCACTCGTTTACCTTATGACATTTAATCGATATATTTTCTTTTACTTTATTTTCTCCACCATCGAACGAGCTCAACGCTCGAGCAACTAATCACGCAGCGCGCTCAACCGCGCATCAGCGCATCACGCACGCCACGCGCGCTTCCCAAATAGGAACACTGTCACTCCTACCCCTCACCACCTCCACCTCGCGCGACACTTCATAACTCCATAAACGCAAACGAGACCTCAAGAACGGAATCGAGACGGGTATAAGGGCGTAGGGTTAGTACGTGTTTCTATTTTTATTTTTACATCTTCCACCCTTCCCTCCACTATCGCGCTTGGGAGACTCCTATCCCGTAGATACTCTTCACCTTCGATTCACGCGCTTTCTTTATAACCCCCATCATTCCCCTCCATTTCACGTTCACTATCTCCTATCCTTCAAAACTCCCAACTCCCTCCCCTCTCATCGCGCTCCGCTCCTGTAGCAAGTGGATTGACGACCCACTCGAGCCTGGACAACTCAGCTCAGTGACGCGTTGAGCCGGTGATGTCAAGAGGAGCGACTGGCAGCGGCGAACGGCAGGAGACTCAATTTTAATTTTATTACAACACGGACAATTACATAGGGTAGTTACATTGCAAATCCGTATGTTTAGCGAGCCTGGGCAGCGCGAGAGCACGCGCGTCGCGCGTGCCCAGTATTAGTTACTTCTCACTTTCTCTCATATAACACCACCCCCTCTCAATCTAAATTTTATCTCTCGCTTTTGCCTACTTTTATCTCTGTCTGAACGCGCGACCACTTTGAGCATCACGAGCCGAGCTGAGCACTCCCGAGCCTGCATCTTCCCTCACTACTTCACACATCTCATTCCCTCGCTTGGGAACCACCTTATTATTTTGTACTACGCTCGCGACATCTTCTGTCTATTACATTCCTCACCAGAGGGTACTTTCCTCTTCCACACTGGGAAATAAGTATGGGCAAAAACAAGGAACAAATTGTGAATGCATGTGGGGTGGTAAACCCTCTCAATGATGCAGCACGACAGGCCCGTGTGGGCTTCGTCCAGAATCCAATACGATGATGCACTTCTTAGATGGGGGAGAGAGAGTAAGGAGACGGGGTGATGAAAAGTTGTGGACAAGAATGAACAAGAGGGTGGATAACTTCATGTGGTATTCAAACTGAGATCATGGGGGACATGCACGATGAAAAAAAAAAGTCATTAAACGAGATACCTACACTGGAGGCGGGGGATCGATCAGAGATGGGGTGAATTGAGAATTAAAGAAATACAGAGAAATCCTCACCCACATTTACTTAAATCTGGCCCAAAACGCTTGAACGCATCCACTTATACCTTATCCCATAGTCCTCTCCGCTGCAACCGTCGCGCCATATACAACCTAGTAGGTGTATTACCGATTCCAGGCACACCTGACCCAAAGGAAAACAATCATTTAAAAATTGGGTGAAGGGCAGACCACGATTCCCAAACTTCCTAATCACCCTGGCGTTGCATCATCCGGGCTGCCACGAACGTTGAAATTACAAGGAAAAAAATAATAAGAAAGGGAAAAGTGGAGAAATGAGGATTCTTGCGTCTTGCTGTTGCTAGACCGTTGAGGTATGAGGTAGTAGTAGTGGGGGATGGGAGAGGTGAAGCCGAAACCCGATCCAGAGCGAGAGCCGAGGATTGTGGACGGATGCGCCCCCAGAAGCCTCGGCTCTCTCTACTCACATACCTCAGTGATCCAACGCGAGCGAGACGGTAAACGAGTGAGCTGTGGAACTTGAGTGAATCTTAGGGTAAAGGTGTGAAAAGGGTTCTTATTCAAAAGGAAGCGGAGGGTGGGCAAAAGAAGAAGTAAAGAAAACGAACCACGAGCGCTCGACGATGCCAACGCGCCGTGGTGAGAGTACAGGAATAAGGTAATGAGAAAAAGGGTATGTAAGTGATGAGTAACTGGTTGGGTCGCGCACATGTGACCAAGAAGACAGATCTGTGCGAGCACAGATCTTTCCAGTATGGTCGTCTCATTGAGGTGCCGAACGACGACGATGGTGGTGGTTTGCAGTGTTGGCCCAGTCGGCGACTAAGTCGGATTAGTCGTCCGCTAAGTCGGATCAGTCATGTCAGGACTTTGGTCGACTAGAGTCGACTATTCTCGACTTTCCCATCTACCAATTTCGTTCACACGATCAATCAAGCACCATCACTTCACTGATGCCGCCATAGATAACAGTGTAAATAGTAGATAGATGTTTAATTTGTATAAGAAAGATGAAATATACATTATATTGAGTTAAATAGTCAAAATACTGTCCATAGAGTCATCGAGGTCATAATCAAACTCCCCATCAGCGTCCAAATCAAGCAGCTCATACAACTCCATCTCATCCTCAACAGATCCCGCTGCACTCGCCTGTTGAAAGGCCACCCAACCCTGTGATGCGAAGTCAAAAAGGTCGACAATGGTGCGTTTTCGATACTCGTCGCCACGACGCGATACTCGGCTTCCTGACTCCAGTGCTGTATCAGCATCAGTCTCTAGCAATGCGATGTGCTTAGCTGTGAGAATCCGGAGCGCGGCTGATATCGAAGGTGATGAAGATGAATTGACACCTTGGGAGTCTGAGTGTGGGGCTGTGTCGGTGTCCATCGGGCTTGCAGGACCGGCAGAGGCTGTGTGTTGACTCGGAACTATACTATTAGGATTGTCTCGTGCCACCTGCTCTTGCTGTGCCCGAAGCTCAGCTGGTGCACCAAAGAGCCGCCGTCGTAGGTTCTTCCTATTTTCCTTCGAAGTGAATCGGTCTCGAAGGTGTAGTTTGCATTCGGCAAGGCCAACAACGCGCTGGCTGCTTAATCGGGTTCGAAGCTTTGTCAGGATCAGGCCGAATGTGCTGAATAATCGCTCGCAAGATGCAGAGTTGGGACAGATGTGAAGAATATGAAGAGCAAGCTTGATCAAGGGACAAGGAGGTTCACCGGGAATTGTGATGTCTGCATACACATCCAAGGGGGATGGACTCTCCTTCTAAATAGAATGAAGATAAATCATGTTAATAGAGTCATTGATAAGATAGTAACACTACATACCGCAGCCTTTGCCCTATGCTTGAATGCATCAACAACGGATGAGAGCGAACTAAATTGGCCTGTAAATTTAAGATAATCACTGGTTTCCTGGTACAAAGATGGTGGCGGCTCCTCGTTATAAAAGCGCCTCCAGAGATCGCTAAAGAGCCGATGCACAGCACCTGTGCTAAATAAGGTAGGGTCTTTCCGAAAGGCTGATGCTCGAATGAATGGATTGAGTAGGACCGCAGCAATGAAAACTTCCTGATCCGACTGTTCCCACCTTTTCTCGATACTCTTGAGAAGTGATTCCTTCACATCCTTATCAATGTTGTCTGTCAGAGAGAGATATGCAATGTACAGAGATGCAAATGTGAGTAAAACATCGTCCAGTCGGCAATGGGCAGATTGGGTGATATTGGCTGCGATTGCGAGAGGAGCAAGGTGACTTTTAATTCTATGTGTATATTAGAAATAAAAATAATATAATTTGGGTTGAATATATCCGTACCGTGCAAGCGCCTGCCAGAATAAACTACTGTTCATCAGCTCGATCATGGCGAGTGCCTTCTCTCGACCTGGCCGATCTCGGGGAACCAGTAGTTGCAGCTCAGGATCTGTCAGTTCCTGGTCTGAGATTATGGCAATGAGTGTTGTTCGAAGCTCGAGTAATCGACGATATGCGAGGAAAAATGCTGTCCAGCGTGTTGGTACAGGACGAATGACAGATAATGGTGTTTGGCCCTTGTCCCTGCGATACTTCTTAATCAGGCCAAGTAATGATGTTTTCGAGCGTATCCAGGTAATGAGTTCGTTTGCTTTCGATGCATAAAGAAGGAAGTCAACATCGTTGGTTTTAAAATAGTCCCCAACAATTAAATTTATCTAGAGACATGATTTTATAAGATGTTAGAAATAAAGTAATTCATGCAGCATACTGAAACGATCTTACTTGATGAGCATAGCAATCTGGGGTGACCAGATTTGGTCGTTCTTCACGGAGAAGCCTTCGAGCCTTCCGTGACTCCCCAGATGCATCAGAGGTAAACGCGGTGGCCTTAACTTCCCATTCCTTATCGAGGATCTCGAGCACCTCACGCATCTGTGCCAGCAGGTTCTCGGCAGTTTTACGTTCGATGGTTGTATCATACACTTTAACAGTGTACACCTAGTACGAGAGGGAAGGTCACTACTAATTTGCACAATAATTAGTCTCATGAACACACACCTTTGTTGCAGTTGTTGCCATAAATGCTACAAGGTGGTGGTTATCTGCTCCTGTCCAACCATCACATTGTACAGTTACCTGCTGACCTCGAGCAGTGTTTCGATTAGAAAGCTGCACCTGTCGAAGGAAACGAGGCATGACTGTGAGGGCGAGTGATTTGCGTGATGGAACCTTGGCATGTGGAATGAATTCAGCACAAAAAGAGAGAAATTCAGGATTGGTGACAAAGTTAAATGAGAGGTTGGCTGAGGCGACAATAGCGACAACCTTCTCCTCAAACAGCTTTTGTCGCAAGTCGTCCCACAGGTAGGACTGTTCGTAGTCATGCATTGCTGAGGCAGGCCGCTTACTTCCGGAGGCTGTCCTCTGAATTTTCGAAGGCCTCCCGCTAATGCTGGTTCCAATACTGGACTCGACAGAGAGATGACTAGGAGCTGGAGACGATGAGGGTCGCCATTGAGGATCGAGGTGTGAAATATGGGGTTGGAATGGCAAAGGGAACGGATGGGAATTGAAAGGACCATCATGACTTGGACTACCGTGATAAGGGGTACCCATGCGTCCTATCGCACTCTGTGGCGGACTGCTGGGTGGCAGAGGTTGATGTCGAGCAAACAGGTGGTTCGAACCAGTGGAGCTTGGGCTTTCGAGTTGATAATTCCATTGGGTGATAATCGGAGGGACGGCATACTGTCCTTGGAAGTGTCGTTGCGGTTGTGGAGAGATAAGATTCGGAGGGTTTTGATTGAATGGTGGTGCATGTGGGGTCGAAGAAAAGCGAATGTTAGAGCTCTCTAAGCTGTGCTCGCGGACTGCACGAGCTTGAATCTCAACGGACTGAAATGGGCACGATCGTATGTGTGTTAAGAGTGTCGAAATGCGTGATTCGATCCAAATGCGTGGGCTATTCGAAGGCGCATTGAACACTGACATAATGGATGTACATCAACGTTCCATAGGACACAGTCAGGACATGTAGTAGTTGAAAACTTACAATCGAGTTTGATATCTTCTAGGGATCTGGGAATTATCTGCTCTCCGTTGTTTGCTCTTTCTTCCTCCTTTATAGCAATAGCTCCGACCCTATCCGTAAGACAGAGTGTACACATCACTCGAACCTTGTCCTTAGCATCGTTGGCCCATACCTCGGGAGGGCGCAGAGTGACATTTTGGTTCGGGATATACTTTGGGTGATCAGTGAAAAGTTCTCGAGGCCACTTCCTCATGGCTCTCTCGATGTGATTGGGGTACTATATCTTGCGTCTTTCCGTTCGCTCGTCATCCAGAGGAGGTAGTAGCCTAGAGGCTACAGCTTGGGGGTGGAAAGAGGGCGATGGCCCGAAGACCACTGCCCCACTTCCCAGGTCAAGAGCCAATGGTCGGATGAGGATGCGCCCCACCGTGACCAATGGCTCTCTACCCCTAGGCTACCACTCGAACCTGCACAGATGAGAGAGGGTACAATGGTTAACTTATATCTTATCACACCAAACCAAAATACCCTCATATCTAAGGGTGTGATTTGGTTGAGACTTTTTCAAGCAGAGAGAAGAGATGAACTCAGATGGTATTAGCCGTGAATCTTCTTCCCAGGTTAGAAGGAGAGGGTGGGTGGGAAAAGAAATTAAAAGGATAAAGATATAGAGAGCCGAGCGAGAGACGCTGAACCGGCGAGAAAGCGAGGCGGTAAAGATAATACAGATACGGAGTGGAATGGATGGCGAGTGTTGCGGCTCGCTCACGTGACCAAGAAGAGCGATCTGTGCGAGCACAGATCTTCTCATGATTGTAGAAAAAAAGCTCTCGTTTTGCAGCTTTATACCTTTCATTCAGTGTAGGAGTTTCTATGGAGTAATTTTTATAATCTCGGGACATAGTTCCCTTCGAAATTGCGACATTAAGTCAAAACCAGTCTTATCCATCAAGATGGTGAAGGAAAATAATCCCATTGGCACATATTCTGAGAGTGTACTAATTATACAGAATATATCTCCGTTACATTTCCGTGTTACTTAAGTACTGTGGTCACCAGGTAAAGCTCAAGTTGAATACACAAAACGGATGAATGCGCTAGATATTAGTTCTAGATACCACCTGGAACGATCAGAGTCCACTCGCTGATGGGCCGTGTGAGAGTCGAGCCTTTGTAAGCACGGTCGTAGACTATTCTTCCTTTTATGGGCACAGTCGGTTCCTAGTCGGGTCAGTCTATGTTAGTCGACCACTCGACTAGAGACTATAGTCGCCGACTGGGCCAACACTGGTGGTTTGGGATCAACCTTGATTTGATGGATGAACGACTTGAACGTCAATTCGGGAAATATTCCCACCGTCGTCGCCGTTGCCGTCCACGTCTTCGCTATGATTTGCTACAAGAAACAAAGTAAAAATGCTTACATATAGAGTGCGTATGTGAAGATACTTTCGAACGGCGTCACCACTCCACGAGGACGGTATCGAGGCTCTGTGTAGATTGGTTGATGGTTCACAAAGGTTCATCGAAGTTAATATACATAAGTTTTACTTTAGAAACGAATCTATTCATGGCCTACGAATAATAGGAATTTCGGGTGGCCTATCCCAGCGAGGGGAGGATCTCGGAGAACCAAAAATACAACATCCTAATGGCAGACCCCTCACTCGATGTCCTATCAAACGGTTGAATCTCATGAAAGATCACATTGATATGATCCGAGGGTAATTGTAAGGGTCACCCCAACCTTATCCTAATGGTAGGGATGTTGATATGATCGAGATTATCCATCGACATCCATACGTCCCTTCAGATGTAAAAACACGAAACTGCAACATTCCCATTTGGGCCATTTCTCAATACTTAACACCGAACGCCCTCTTTCAACTCATTTCTTCAAATACATAATGTCGACAGCAGGCACCACGCAACCGTATGAGCATCTCAAAGCGATTGGTCCATTGAGTGTCGTCACAGTGACTCCAGAGGACGTGAAAAACAGATACTTGTGGGTTTATATGTATGTTCTCTTTATCGCGGCATTCGATTTGAATATCAAGTCTGAAAAATACCCCATCTGTAGTTTAATGGGCCCCACAGGTTCCGGCAAAAGCGCGGTAAATATTGTTATATTCCTCCTCCTCTTCTGTCTCTCTCATAAATGGTTACTATCAGTTCATCGAGGCTCTTTCACCACATCAAAGTCTATCCATATCCAAGGACACCCTCGAGAGCGTCACACAATCCGTAACCAGCTATCGAGTGGTCAATTTGTTTAACAAAGTCGGGTACAACTACATCCTAATGGATACACCGGGATTTCTGGACACCAAGCTCTCAGAGAGCCGGATCACCACGATGATAGCGGAGAATCTGCAGTGTCTACGGTATGCTATCGTTCAATCACTGAATCTTACGAATTTGATTCAACCGGGATGTTTTCAGGCAGAGTGTCGCAGACCTTTACGTATTCATCCTCTACTTCCAACCCATCACCGATATTCGAATAAGTGGGTCGAAACAGCGTGCCGTCAAACTTCTCAGGGCCTTCGCACAGTCATTCCAAGCCACAGGAATCACAGTAGTCACCACAATGTGGAATCATATCTCGACGACCAAGCAGATCGAGGACACTAATATTCGATTTAACTCCTTGAAAGATGAAATATTTACGGTAGGCGACTGTCATTCTCTCCATACAGCATATCGACATTCATTCTTTTATCAGTCATCCGATAAACTATCAATATACGTGACCAAATTTGAATTTTCAAAGAATTCAGCACTCTCTATCCTAGACACGCTATTTGGTGGATGGACCCATGCCCAGGACAAATCGCAGAATGTGAATCGCGAATACCAATCCCTCATTCTCACCAACCTCTTGGATCGCATCACGAACGCTCAACAACGACTTCAAACTCTTTCAGAGGATAGGATGGCTGCCACAGCACCCGGCTACGAAGATGTTGATCTTCTCGAGGTTGTTCTCAGGGACGAGGGGGTGGTACTAACCATGCTTCAGTCGTTTTTAGATGATATCATCGCCATCGGACCGGCTGGCCTGGTGACCCTTGAGTCCCTTTTGGATACCCGTTATGACGCTGATCCAAGCGCGAGTTCAACGCCCTGGTCACAGGCAGTTATCGTACAAACATCCAACATCCTCCTACCAGGAGAAACGCATGCGAGTCCAACCCAATCTTCTTTGCGTCCGGCTCCTTCACCCAATCAATCCAGTCTTTCATTTTCATCCCACATCAAAGATATTGTCTCCCCTTTGAAGCGGGTTTTCAAAAGGTAGTCATTATGATCACCTTCTCCCATTTTTCGGAGAATCACATCGTCTCCTCTACTCCTGCGATTCTTTATCAATCGGTAGCCACTCACATCGGTTAATTGTGAATCTACTCGTCTGCTTGTATTGATTTCTTGACATAAATCACGCGCAATGTTGTTTGTGAGGTCCTCTATCCTTGGTTCTAGTCTTAATGGCGCTAGAATACGGATTACGACACATGCACAACTTGCATTCAAAGTAGACAAATTGAACTTGATATATACATCTAATCACCAGAGATTGGGTACCACCCTCAAAATATAAACGGAAACACAGGCGAGATCTCCCTGAAGAACTATTCCCGGTAACTCCGGAACCAATTTCACGACAATATTTGCATAGTTTCATGTACGCACGGTTTAGCAGCACACCAACTCGAATACCTACACATATAAGCTTACAACGCTGCTTCTCTTCAATCTAAGGTCCTACAGTGTCAGGGAAGAGCGCTGCAGGTATCATTTCGCGACCCATTCGGACTGTAGTTCCCCGATCCCCAGTAATGTATCAACTGATCCTTCAGGTCATTGAATCAATGGCACCAGTTCAAGTCTGAATATTTCGAAGAATACACTTGATACTGATGGATACCCTCGGTTTTCTCGACACAAAGCTGATCGCGAGTCGAATCACCAAAATGGTCATAGAAAGTTAAATACTCGAGCTCTAAGGTGTGTGATTATTGCATGACTGAAAATTACATGCGTTCGAATATTGCATGAGTGGTACTCTCGTTAGTTAATCTGCGATGTACGCTGCTGTATGCGTTCTCTACCTCCAACCCATCACCGATGTACGATTCGGAGGTTCGAGGCGGGATGCCGTCAAACCCTTTTGAGCTTTCATACCGTCATTCAGGGTTAGCAGGATAAATGTGGTCTCCACAATGTGGAATCGCATATCAACACCCCAGCAGATTGAGGTCGCCAATCACCTTGATGCGGAAGTGTATCATATCCTTTTCTGGGATCTACCTTTCCCCGTTCAACACCCTGTGTGCCTCATCTGTCATTGTCGGCTCGCTTCGAGTGGCTAGCTTTGCATCGTACTGTCTCATTTCACCCCCTCCATCAAATCAAACGACAAGATCTGGAATTTCTTCGGCCAAGTGTAACCTTGAAGCGATACCCAACGCCGGAGAGTAGATAAAGGGAGAGAGAGGGGATAACATTGCGCCACCATGACGATGATGATTTGCGATCAAGCCTAGTCTGATGGACAACTTGGAGAGGAGGATCTTCCGATGCTCAATTCAAACACTGGCAACAAATTCTCATCACCAATTTGACGACGATACCCGTGTCTGCCATCCTTGAATCGTTACGTTACATAGAAAACGGATGGCCCCGGTCGCATAACTTCGTGTGTGTGAGGAATTGCCACGAGGCGTGCTGTAATCCGATAGGTTTCAGTCAGCGCGCCTACAATCATATGCATCCAAGCACATCGTTATGACGCTAATCCAAGTGCGTGCGCATCTCCTCATTCACAGGTGCCACCGTCTTTGTTGCCGTAAACTGCTTGATACCTTGATTCATCAATTGATTGACATTATGAAAGGTGACTGGGATACTGTTTTCCGAAGCTCAACGAGCGTTGGGCTAGTCGAAATTTGAATATCTGACGCTGGCAGCGTACTTGTAGTGGATCGTCTGAAGATCCGTCCTCAGCTCTGTAATCTCACGGTCATCGGTGTCTGATAAGATAGCTGTGGTGCACCGACAGCAAACAACACGCGTACTCTACCTGGGCCCGGAAAAATCACAACACCACATTGTTCCCATTCCTCAGCATTGAACATCGACCACCCTCTTCCTCTCTCTTCATATCTTACCCAAGCGAAAATGCCAACCATTAAGAAGACATATAGTGGGCTACGAATCGATGGTCCCTTGAGTGTTGTACCCGTAAACCCACGAGAAGTGAAAGCAGATATATTGCACGTTTACATGTATGTATTGTTCACCATCGCAAGAATATCAATAAAATATTTACACTCACACTCACAACGCTTCAGCGTCATGGGCCCAACAGGGTCGGGGAAGAGCTGTAAGTGTCATTTTACTACATTTTTAAGCCTTCGTTCCCGAAGTTCAAGTAATGTATCGCTTGTCACCAGTTCATCGAGTCATTGTCGCCAGAGCAGGACCTAGAAATTTCGAAGAATTCACTTGAAAGTGTCACTCGAACCGTGGCCTGCTACAACATAAATTATTTGAAGGGCGATGTCCGCGTCGTGAATCATCTCATCATGGATACGGCGGGCTTTCTAGACTCCAAACTGTCAGAAAGCCGAATGACGAGGATGATAACAAATGAATTTCAGAGTCTACAATGTGTTCTCATTATATTTTATAACTGAATTGGCATAGGTTCAAGTTTTGAATGGTATTTTCTATCAGCCAACGTGTATTAGCTACGGCCGTGCACATCTTCTACTTCCAACCCATCCACCGATATACGTCTAGGAGGTTCAAGACGGAGTTCAGTCAGACTCATGAGAGGATTCGCAGAAGCATTCAACCTCATGAGTGTTACTGTGGTTACAACGACGTGGAACCATATGTCAACAAGCAAGCAAATTGGGGATGCCAACCGCTGGCTTAGGAGCTTGGAAAATGAAATATTTGTGGTATGTTTCTTATATCATTTCAAAGCAGATGGGACCTATTATTTTATTAGCAGTCAGTTAAAGTTCGCCTGAAGATCACCAAATTTGAAAATTCCATGCCGGTGGAATAAACTTGTTTCAAAGCGCGCCGTCTAAAATATATGCCACCAGTCCAAAAAATATTCAGCAAAACGGGCATAAATTCATCAGAGCTTGAACTATGAGCGACATCCGGAGGTCATTACTCACAAAGATATCAAACCTAAAGCACTAATACCGGTAATCCATGCTGATGATGGACTCGGTGCTCCACTCATTATTTACCCTCGTTTCCTCTCCTTGCTCCTTCGTTAATAACTTCTACACATCAACGTCTCAACCTCCACCCAGCCTTTCACCCTCGCACCCAATGCCAATCGCATCGCGAGAGGACATCGTCTCAATTATCTAACCCCGCACTCCCGCTAACCCTAACCCCAGCCCACCCGACAAACTCCAACCAACGACCTTTCCTGGACCATCCGCTACACCTACAGCCGGCTAACACACATGAAGAGCAGCGTACAATGTTGAGGTTTCCGCTACAAAAAGTGTGAGGTGTATCGCTACAGCCTAGCACGCCCTATGAGCGAACGTAGCGATCTCCTTACAGACCCCCCACCGCGCACCCCCCTCCATCTCAACAGCCCAACCACCAACGTCGTTTCCTGGATCATCAACGACAACTACAGCCAGCAAACACCCATGTAAAGCAGCATAAGGTGTTGGAGTTGGTGTTATGGAAGGAGTGAGGCCCATCGCTGAGGCCTGGCTTGACTTAGAGGTCAAAGTGTGTACACATTCGGTCTCGTTCCCCATCAAACAACACCCCCAACTGTCGCTTCCTCCCCAATCCCAACTCCGCCTCTAAACGCTCCTTAACCCTGCGCACCCCGCACGCGAAACTAGACATCCATATTGACCAGTTGGCCTGAAACGGCTTGGGTAACGGTGGTAAACATTGCGTTGACCGCCGGCCAAGAATGGATTTTAAAGACGTAGCAGAGGGTTTGACAAGGCGACGCAAGGGTGAGTGGATGGAGGTTGGGGAGCGAGTGAGGGAGGAACCGGAGAAGGGGAAGAAACCATAGTTGAACATGGCGCTGATAGTTGAGAGAGTGCGGCGTAAAGACTCTCCGACCATTTTCGCTTGTCAAGAAATCGGCGTAAGTAGGGAAGGAGGGAGAAGTGGCGTGATTGGATTCAATGACGTGTCAGCCCTTGAATGACTGTCGGCGCGTTTTGAACGTAATAGTAAAAGGCAATTACACGGTGACACAGTGGAGGAGTTTTAGGAGGTATGACAGGATGCAGAATTTTGATGGATGACATTTGGGACGTTAAAAGAGCTGGTTTGCAGCCTGAGGAGGGATAAAATGTTTGAGTCGCTGTTGGTGATGTGACAGGGTGCAGAGAAGGGAAAGTATCGCTGACAATGTAGGTACTGGAACCTGAGGTGCGGGATAACTTGTCGACGAGTTCCATTGTTTACGCTCCGCAGATAGGATGAATGGCTGTCCTTCCGCCCAAGGACAACCTTCGGCCCTCCAACGTATTTAAGCCGACGTGAAGCGAGGAGATACCCTGCATGTATGCTATATTCGCGAGTACATCTGTATAAAATCGCCGCAGCATCAGCATCTTCAATAGTCAGAGAAATAAATCAACTTACATTGAATGTGCTCCTCCGTTCCACGGTCACGTCTGATGTATAAGCTGGGTTGGTGATCATGAACACGCCATGGTGAGGCGTGCAGAGTAATAATACGAGAGAGGCAGAGACGCCACGATAGCTAGGAACTTAAATTTAGGAACGAGTTGACGAAATGGAAATGAACAATCATGAAAAGCGTGCTCACCGAAATCTCAGAATCCGCAATTCCTGTCCTGCTATTTCTCCCCAGTCGAACCTCTTAACGAAAACTCAGAAAACGACGTCAGGTCGTGCGGCTCCTCTCCATCTACACGCTTGAATTCCGTTGAAAAAACACATCTATCTCCCCTGTGTCGTTCTCCGACACCACCCATTCCAACACAATCCTGAAATCCACGCAGAGTGAGATGAACCATGGAAAGGAAAATGCCGCAGCGGTACTTGACGTTTGAATGGTAGCCTTATGCGAACAGGCGTATTCGTCTACCACTCAACGCAGACTGGAAGGTGGAGGTAACGGACAATGAACGAAAGAGTAGTATTTTTCTATATAAATACACTAAAATCGTTCAAGAATCAGTCAAAGCCACAATAGGTAGAGAGTATTAGGACGCAGTTACTCACATATAGCTAGCCCGAGGTCCATGAGGATGACAAGTGTACCCACTTGAGGCCACCCTAGCCATACCAATGGCAGCGACTATGTAAGCTTCAACGAACACTGTAAAAAGGGGGGGAAGAGAGGTACGAAGGATGAAATACTTCAGCTAAGATAGAACGCAACGATGTTGGTGGTTTGGGTTGAAGATTGGTTTGATGGATGATTTTCCTTGACCATCAATTCACACACCGACCCAAACCCGAAAGTAGCGGTCTCCTTAGGGACCCCCCCACCACGCACCCCCCGCCAACCCAACAGTCCATCCACCAACGTTTCCTAGATTATCAACGACAACTAGAGCCAGCAAACACCCATAGAAAGCAGCATAAGATGTTAGGGTTGGTGTTATGGAAGGAGGGAGGCCCATCGCTGAGGTCTGGCTCGACCTAGAAGTCAGAGTGTGTACGCATTCCATCCACCCATCAGCGATCGCCTCCTCAAACACCCTTCGCTACCGCTTCCTCCCCAATCCCAATTCCACCTTTCAACGTTCATTGCCCTGCTCACCCGTCACCAGATATCCCTAATGGCCAGCCGACTTGTGACGCCTTGGGTGAGGATGGTCAAGATCGCATTGGCCAAGGTGGCGAATTGGTTACACGGTGGGTGTCGGCTTCCTTTGGCAGGGGGGATGGAATGATGTCCACGTTGACGCATAGAATAAAGCAGGAAATTAGTAGTGTTAGGTTGAAACGGGCCAAGAAATGGATTTAAAGACGCCGCAGAAGGAAAGAGGAGGAGACCCAAGGGGAGTGGATGGAGTTCGGGGGGAGCGAGTAAGGGGGGAACAGTGAAGGCGAAGAAACCATTATTGAGAATGACGTTGATGGCTGAGAGACAGCGAGCTGAGAGTTGTTGTTCACGTCCACTTGTCATTGAATTGCCGCAAGTAGGGTGCGAGGGGGGAAATGACGCACCAGTTCTTTTGTCGCTGTCGGCGGGTGATTAGGTTTGTGACTGCCACCTGTTATCGCGCTCCTGCGTCTACACCTGTCAACGTGCTTGGGGTAGTCATCGTGAACTGATTGAGGACGGGACAAGGAGAATCGTTGGTGGTAATAGCAGGGCGGCAATGACACATTGACACAGTGGAGGAGCTTTAGGAGGTATGATCGGATGTGGAATCGTAGCAGACGATGTTGGGGACTTTAGGAGAGTGGGATTGTAGCCCAAGGAGGGATAGAGTGTATGAGTCGCTGTCGGTGGTGTGGCATGGTGCAGAGCAGGGAAGTATCGCTGACGACGTCGGCGTTGGAAATTGAGGTTTGGGATAGCATACACGACGGGTTCCATCGTTTGCGCTCCTCAGACAGGATGGGCTGGTGTCCTTCCGCCAAAGCACAGCCTTCATTCCAGACACAAGCCTCCTGTCTGGCTCTCCAGAGTAGATAAACACAGGAGGAACAAGGAGATAAGGTCGGTATATGCTGCGGAAAGTCGTCGCAACGTTAGTGTCGTTAGCAGTGTCAAGAAGTACGTGAACGTACCTTTACTTAACCAGCTCGCCTCATAGTCATCGCCATCTGTAAGCGGAGGTTGGGAACACGCTATTGTGTCCTAGAGAGGGAGAGACGGACGTGACAACTGAGAAGTTAAATTTAGGGATGTGTCGAGGATTGCAGGCGAAGGACTCACCGAAATCTCCGAACCCGTATTTCCTGCCCTGCTACTTCTCCTCAATCCACCCTCTTAACGGAACCCAGAGCAAAGTGTCACATTGTGCGGCTCCTCTTTACATACACAGAGAAGAGATGAATATAGGCGTGCGCTTTTGTCGTTTTCCAACACCACGCATTCCAACACATCATCCAGACATCCACACACAGAAGGATGTCCAAAACCAGATCCAAAGATGGGCCTCAGTGGTGAAAAACTAAATATGAGAAGGAAAAGCGATGATGGGACTCGTCATACAGTAGATATCGTAGGCTTATGAGGACGGGTATGGGTGCGGTGATCATTTAAATTAGACTCGAAAGTGAGGGTAACAGAGAGTGAACAAAAGTGTTGTATTTTTCTGTCTAAAATATACTGGAAACATTAAATATCAGTCAGAGCCACGATAGGTGAAAAATACGAGAATGACATTACTCACATATACCTAGTTCCTCCTAGTCTGAGCTCAGTTGCATCAATGCCACCCTAACTACAGTGATTATTTAATTGTCAAAAGACCTCATCAAGAGTGAAAAAATTAGAGGTAGAAAGAATAAAATGAGGAAGAGCAGTCGAGGAAGAGCAGTCGATTAGCTCGGATGGAACACAACGATGATGGTGGTTGGGGATCACGCCTGGTTTGATGGACGAATTCCCTTGACCGCCAATTCAAACACCGACGCACTTGACACACGCCGGGATCACCGGGAACATCCATGTTCAATATCAGGATCTGCTGGCGCAGCAGCTCATCTATAAACACTGATCATAAACCATCATCTATCGTGCCATATCTACGAAAAGCAACATCATGTCCAATACTACACAAGAATTTCAGTTGCTCACAATCAATGGTCCATTGAGTGTTGCACCTGTGACACCAGAAGATGTGAGAGGGGAACACTTGTTGGTACACATGTAGGTGTTTGCCCAGACCAAATATCAAGCGCTCACAATGCTACTCTTTGTTCAGTCTCATGGGTCCAACAGGTTCGGGAAAGAGTGCTGTAAGTATTATTTCACCTGTTGTTTGGTTTTTGTTTCCTCTTTCTAAAGAAATTACTTTTATTCCTCCAGTTTATCGAGTCACTATCGCCAAATCAGCATCTGAAGATTTCAAAGGATTCACTTGATAGTGTCACTCAAAATGTGACCTGCTATCAAGTAGTCAACCTGACATACATAAATCAATGGAACCACATCCTGATGGATACCCCCGGCTTTCTAGACACTAAGCTGTCAGAGAGTCGAATAACAAGTATGATCACAGAGCAATTGGATGCTTTACGGTATGTTATCATCTGAAACTGTGATAATATGAATTCCAATTTGAATGCTACATCTGAACAGTCAATCTGCCTCACACATATATGTGACCATCCTCTACTTCCAACCCATCACTGATATCCGGATAGGTGGGTCAAAACGAGATGCAGTAAAGCTCCTCAGAGCATTTGCAGAGTCATTCAAAGCCACTAGTATCAATGTGGTCACCACAATGTGGAATCATATGTCCAGACCCCAGCAAATTGTTGATGGAAATCATCGCATCATTAGCTTGGAAAATGAAATATTTGGGGTAGGTAGTATATGGTGATGTATCAAAAAAAGTGGAACTTATTGTTTCAATAGTGGTCTGCCACACTTAGTGTCAAAGTCCACAAATTTGAGTTTTCCAGGGATTCAGCACTGTCAATCCTGGACAGGGCATGGGGTGGCTGGACTCATTACCGAGACACATCACAGAATATGGACAACCAATACCAATCCCTCATCTGCAATAACCTGCTTGATCGCATCAGCAGTGCTCAGCAGCACCTTCGATTTCTTGCAGAAGACAAAAAACATGCAACTACACCTGGAAAAGAAGATCCTTGTCTGCTTGAGGTTGTGCTCAGGGACGAGAGGGCAGTATTAGCTGCACTTCAGTCATTTTTAGATGATTTTGTGGCCTTTGGGCCAACTGGTCTGGAAGCACTGGAGTCCCTTTTGGATGCATGCTACATGAATGATCCAAGCTCATGCTCATCTCCTTGGCTGCAGCCAGCTATTTTGTTGGGCAAGTCATCCATAGAAGTTCAAAACTCTCCACCATCCCCATCCCCATCCCCATCTCATAATTCCTTCTCAGCCCGCCTTAAAGACTTTGTCTCTCCATTGAAAAAGAATTTCAGAAAATTCAAACAGTAGGTATCATATTTACCAAATTTCTTGCCAATGCCTCTATTCCATAGCTCCGTTTTCTCCTTCTGTTTGATTCTTCTGTGTGTAGTAACAATTAAAAATATATCTGCTCTGTGGACCCTTGTGACCAATCTCAGAGTACATAATTCAGCATATCACATCTAGCATGCACACAGAGTCTCTTTAGCATTCCATAGCCATTTCACAATGAAAAACATCACCATTATCAGGGGACTTCAACTCCGAATCCAGAACATTTCCTGTGCAGGGCACTCACTTCACAAAACCCCCCCTCCAGATACAAGTATATTGGCGTTAATCTCCAGGTCACTTAAACTGAATTCATCACACCTCCATCCTTCTCCCACTGTGTATCCCTTTATCATTTAGCTTCAAAAGCTTTGCTGCTTCTCTTAATGGTATGTTTGAGTGGATCTGATCTGTAATTTAGATCCATATCCACTCTTTAAATTTCGGGGGCTTGCTGCTACGCGCATATGTCATTTGTCTGTTGCACCTTGAGCTTCCCTTCAAAGTTTGGTTGCATTGTATTGACTTGTTAAATTCAAATGCAATGTTGTTTCAAGTTTATTCTCAGATGTGTTTTTGAAAGCTGCCCAGATTCATTGTGTTGTGAAATAGTCAGTCTACCATTTAAAAACGGAGAACCTGCTACGATGCCCGTGGAATAAACTTGTTTCAAAGCACGTCGTCTAAAATATATGCCACCATGCCTATCCAAAAAGTATTTAGCAAAACAGCCATAAATTCATTAGAGCTTGGATTATAAGCGACACCAGAAGGATATTACTCACAAAATGATGAGCCCAAAGCACTAATGTTGGTAACCCATGCTGACGATTGACTCGGTGCTCCTCTAGTTATTCACCCTTGCATCGTCTCCTTCCTCCTTCGCTAATACCTTCTACACATAAACATCTCAACCTCCATCCCATTCATCTTTTCAACCTCGCACCCACCACCAATCACATCGCGACAGGGCAGCATTATCGCGCCTCGCTCTGCCGTTAAACCCTAACCCCAACTACACGACCACTCCAACCAACGACCTTTCCTGGACCATCCGCTACACCTACAGCCAGCTAACACCAATGAAGAGCAGCGTAAGACGTTGAGGTTTCCACTACAAAAAGCGTGAGGTGTATCGCTACAGCCTGGCACGCCCTATGAGCGAACGTAGCGATCTCCTTACAGACCCCCCACCGTGCACCCCCCTCCAACCCAACAGCCCAACCACCAACAACGTTTCCTGGGTTATCAACGACAACTAGAGTCAGAAAACACCCATGTAAAGCAGCATAAGGTGTTGGTGTTGGTGTTATGGAAGGAGTGAGGCCCATCGCCGAGGCCTGGCTTGACTTAGAGGTCAAAGTGTGTGCACTCCGTTGCGTTTCCCCATCAAACAAGCCCCACTGTCGCTTCCTGCCCTTTTCCAACTCCACCTCTAAACGCTCCTTAACCCTGCTCACCCCACATGCGAAACTAGACTTCCGTATTGACCCGTTGGCCTGAAACGGCTTGGGTAACGGTGGTAAACATTGCGTTGACCAGGGCGCCGGTGTTGTTTACATGGTGCGTGTCCGCTTCTTTGGGTTAAAGAGACGGAGTGATGTTCATGTTGACGCGAAGAATAACGCAGGAAAACAGGAGGGTTTGATTTAAACGGGCCAAGGATGGATTTTAAAGACGTAGCGAAGGGGAAAATGAGGAGATGCGAGGGTGAGTTGACGGTGGTCATTGGTAGTGAGTGAGGGTAGAAATAGAGACGACGACGAATCCATTGTTGAGAATGACACTGGTGGTTGAGAGACAGTGAGGTGAGAGTCGTTGTCCGAGTCCACTCATGATGGAATCATCGTAATAGGGTGCGAGAGCGGGGATGGTGTGTCAATTCTTTCATCGCTGCCGGCGGGTGATGAGGTTTGTGATTACCGCTTGTTATCGCGCTGCTAGGTCGTAGTACCGAGTCCGGTCCTGTCAACTTGTTTGAGTTAATTGTCGCGAAATGATTGAGGATGGGATAAAGAGGATCCTTGGTGGTAATAGCGTAACAGTAGTGACACGTTGGCAGAGTGAAGGAGTTTAAGGAGGTGTGTCGGGATGTGGGATAGTAGCAGACGGCGTTGGGGACGCTGAGAGAGTGGGATTGCAATGGGACTAGGGATAAATCGCTGTTGGTAGTTTGACATGGCGCAGAGTAGGGAAAGTATCTCTGCCTGCATTTGAGAATTGAGTATTGAGGTTCGGGATAACGTCGTTTACACTCACCTAACAGGGTGGACAGTGATCCTCCCGCCAAAGGGCAATCTTCGTCCCATACACAAGCCCCCTGCGTGGCGCTCCAACATGCATCATCCCGTGCAAAACGAGAGGAGCTGCGCATCAGCTGTATTACCGATATCGCTAGCACATCTGTGTAAGGTTGCCACAGCGTCAGCATCAATAGTAATCAGAGAAATAAATGAACGTACCTTGACTAAGCTCCTTCGTTTCATAGTCTCGTTCAACATATAAACTAGGTTGGTGGTCATGCCATCGTGACACAAGTAAATGTACTCATCCGAAAGAGGCAGAGACGCCACGATGAAACTTGAATTTAGGAATGAGTTGACGAAATGGGAATGAACAATCATGAGAAGCGTGTTCACCAAAATCTCAGAATCCGCAATTCCTGTCCTGCTATGGCTCCGCAGTCCAACCTCTTGACGAAAACTCGGAAAACAACGTCAGGTCGTGTAGCTCCTCTCCATCTACACGCTTCAATTCCGTTCAAAAACGCGCTCATATCCATCCCCTCCCTGTCATTCTACGAAACCACGCATTCCAACATAATCTTAAAATCCACGCAGAGAGAGACGTCCAAATCCAAACCCCACAACAGGACTTGGTGGTGAACGGATGGCAATGAAAAGGAAAATGCAACAGAATTACCGGACGCGCAGATGGTAGCCTTATGAGAACAGGTGTGCGTGCGTCGACCACTCAAAGCAGACTGGAAGGTGCAGGTGATGGGCAGTGAACGAAAGAGTAATATTCTCTATAGAAATACACTAAAAACGTTGAAAATCAGTCAGAGCCGCGACAGGTAGTATTAGGATGCCATTACTTACAAATATCTAGTCCGAAGTTCATGAAAATGACAAGTTACCTACACGGGGCCACCCGAGCCATACCAACAGCAGTGACTGTGTAATCTTCAATGGACACTGTAAAAAAGGCGAGGAAGAGGCGTAGAAAGGAGGAAATACTTCAGCAAAGATAGAACACGACGATGATGATGGTTTGGGTTGAAGATTGATTTGATGGATGATCAATTCAAACACCGACCCAAAGTATGTTGTGATGCGTCCATTGATGTACAAATAAGCCGCGCTAATTAACTTTATGGCATTTTGAAGTGCATGATATCACCTCGGCTTCTTCGCGTTTCACTCATGCCTATTCCATTCGCAATTTCAGATCCACTGTATCCACCCCCATCCTTATTACAGGGTGTTGTCTCTGCCTCTCCTAATCCACCGGTAGCTCCAAGAGTACAACACCCTCAGTCACCTGCTCCCACACCCTTGTGATCTGCATCGCGTAATTCATTGGCAGCCCGTATTAAGGACACCTTCTCTCACTGGAAGAGGATATTCAAAAGGGAGCACGCTAGATTGTCTTGCTTTAACAATCATGCTATATTTCTTTCGCAACCCTTTTCGTATACTCTTGGTGCCTTGGTACGGGTTCGCACAGTCATCTCATCACTCCCTACCCCAAACCACGATCAAATCATAACATGAAAAACAAAAACCATTCAATGTGCATACACTGAAAATTCCGAGGCCCAATTAGAGCGCGGAGATATTACTCGCTACAGCTATCTGACTGCGCTCATTGAAACTGTCCCAATCTACAATCCACGTTCACCACATTCGCTTTCTCCCTCTTAGATATCAACCTCCATGCCAGTCATCTCATCAAACCCACACTTCACGCCAATTGCATCCAAATGTAACAGTCTCACAACTTTCGCGCCTTCCCCAACACTAACCGTAACCCGAACCCAACTCCTACCAAGCGTCTAACGAGCCTTCCTGGACCATCCGGGACTTCTAGAGCCACCTAACACCCATGAAAAGCAGCATCGTCATGAGAAAGGAGTGAGGCCAATCACTGAAGCTTGAAGCCTAACCAGGTGATGAGCATCGTGCCCACATACGCCCGTTTTCGCGATTTTCGACGATTTCTGCAACCCATCGCGCACGCACCTACACCACGGTATCAGGATCGCGCACACGCACACAAGATGTCACGCACAAGGCCAAATCCCGCATCTTATCGCATTTCGTAACACATTCATCTAACCCTCAGCACCTCGATCCCCCTCCCTTTCATTTGTTTTATTCAATATCCCTGTTCTACGTTCCTTTCGTATGTTTCATATGTTTCTTTTCTGCTTTTCCTTGTCGTTTTCTATTCACTTCTTATTCATTTCATGTCTGAATCATTTTACCTCTCCTTCCTCTTTTGTAGATAGCTCACTTGGTAGACTATATCAACTTACCCTAGCTTGCTATTCCAATCGGATCAGTTTGTACTCCCCAGATTTCGTATCTGAGTTTCGTTTCGTCTCATCAGTCATACCTGCCGTTGTCTGGTCAAGTTCTAGTCTTATTTCGTCGTCTTCCAGTCTCTCAGTGCCGCTATCCGTGTCTGGTTTAGTCCCTTCGTCTTCCAGTCGTCTCCCTCCGCCCAACGTCGCCATCTACCTCGGTTATGGCCGTTTCAGCTTCATTTATCGCATTTTTTCGTCCCTCAGTGTCGATATCGTTGACCTGAACCTCCCTCCATCGTCTCAATCACCCTCTCCTAACCATAGCTCTCCGGACCCCACGTACTTGCAACCGAGCGCACTCACATCACTTCATGCACCATCACCATGACCCTCACACTTCCATCTGCCGCTTCATTATTGTTTTTATTTTCTTTTCATTCGTCATCCCACCGTTGCCCGCTCATCACAGGACCCCCTAACCGTCCCATCCACCTACTACCACGAGCGTTTCCTGGACCATCCGTGAGCAGCAGGTGCAAACGTCAACATTGGTGTTATGTGAAGAGTGAGATCGATTGCTGTCGCTTGATTTGACTTAACGGTAAATGAAGCAGTTGTTGTCCAGCTCGGTCTCCGGACTCTCCTCGCCCTCCCTTTCTCCTTCCTACAGCTATTCAATGCACTGCCAAGGGGAATGACTGAAGGCGGCGCGCTGTTGCCGGGTATATCGGTCGGTTATCCAATTTCCTTGTTGTGGTGGCTGATAGGAGCTATAATGAGCGACGCTCATATTGATAACTGAACACCTTGGGTGGGAAACAGACCGTGAAGACTGGTAGCGAGTAAGCGTTGATGCATGGAACGCGTGTGCGTGCTGATGGTGAAAAGCAAAAATGATGGTTTATGGGTATGGGTGACAATTGTCGAACATTGAAGCCATCGTTCCCCCTCTCACCCACCTCCCCAATTTTTCCTCACATGTCAGCATCGCTTCATCGATCTCATAATCCCGGCGCTACAGTAGCGTCCTCGCGACGCAAGAGGTGGGATTATCCTTGTGGTCGTGTTGGCATAAGCGCGAGAGCTGACAAGCTAACAAAAGCCTGATAATCTAGATATGCACCAACAAAAAATGCAGAGCAAGGTGATGTCGCCAAGAATACTTTGATAATGCTCAAGGAGAGAAGACCAGGACTTTCAAGCGGGATACATGCATTGTCACATTCGATGGAAGGGATACATAAGAATATGTTTGAGAAACGTTGAAAGAGAGGGTACGTAAAAATATCACAGGAGACAAACACAAAGAGATTAGACAATGTCAGAAGCTACGAGAGAGCATGGGTAATAAAACAGTGAAGCATGAGGCCTAACCCCATACCAACCCGACCACCTCCAACCAACAACCCTTTCTGGACCATCCACCACACCTAAAACCAGCTAACACCCATGAAGAGCAGCGTACGATGTTGATGTTTCCACTATAAAAAGAGTGAGGTGTATCGCTACAGCCTGGCATGTCCTATGGGCGAAACATCCACCCATCAGCGATCGCCTCATCAAACACCCTCTCCTGCCGCTTCCTCCCCAATCCCAACTCCGCTTTCAACGTTCCTTGCCCTGCACACCCGTCACCAGATATCCATAATGACCAGTTGAATTGTGACGGGCTTGGGTAAGGACGGTCAACATCGCATTGACCAAGGTGGCTAATTGGTTACACAGTGGGTATTGGCTTCCTTGGGCAGGAGAGATGGAATGACGTCCACGTTGACGCATAGAAAAATGCAGGAAATTAGTAGTGTTTGGGTTGAAACGGGCCAAGAAATGAAAGAGGAGACCCAAGGGGAGTGGATGGAGGTCGGGGGGAGCGAGTCAGGGAGGAACGGAGAAGGCGAAGAAACCATTATTGAAAATTGATGCTTATGTTTGAGAGACAGCGAGGTGAGAGTTGTTGTTCACGTCCACTCGTCATTGAATTGTCGCAAGTAGGGCACGAGGGGGGAAATCACGCACCAGTTCTTTTATCGCTGTCGGCGGGTGATTAGGTTTGTGACTGCCACTCGTTATCGCGCTTCTGAGTCGCGGTACTGAGCCCAAACCTGTCAACATGCTCAAGGTAGTCATCATGTACTGATTGAGGACAGGACAAGGAGAATCGTTGGTGGTAATAGCAGGGCGGCAATGACACCATTGACACGGTGGAGGAGCTTTAGGAGGTATGATCGGATGCGGAATTGTAGCAGACGACGTTGGGGACGTTAAGAGAATCGGATTGTAGCCCAAGGAGGGATAGAGCGTATGAGTCGCTGTCGGTGGTGTGGCATGGTGCAGAGCAGGGAAATGTCGCTGACGACGTTGGCATTTGAAATTGAGGTTCGGGATAGCATACACGACGGGTTCCATCGTTTACACTCCCCAGACAGGATGAACCGCGGTCCTCTCGCCAAAGGACAACCTTCTTCCTAGATAAATGCCTCCTGTGTGGCGCTCCAAAATAGATAAATACAAGAGGAACAGGGAGATAAGGTCAGTATATGCTGCGGAAAGTCGTCGCAACGTTAGTGTCTTTAGCAGTGTCAAGAAGTAGGTGAACATACCTTTACTTAACCAGCTCGCCTCATAGTCATCGCCGTCTGTGTAAGCGGAGGTTGGGAACACGCTATCGTGTCCTAGAGAGGGAGAGACGGACATGACGACTGGGAAGGTAAATTTAGGAATGTGTCGGGGATTGCAGGCGAAGGACTCACCGAAATCTCTGAACCCGTATTTCCTGCCCTGCGATTTCTCCTCAATCCACCCTCTTAACGGAACCCAGAGCGAAGTGTCACATTGTGCGGCTCCTCTCCACATATACACTCGAATTCCATTCAAAAAGCACGCCCATATCCATCTTCTCTGTCGTTTTCCGACACCACACATTCCAACATCATCCGGATATCCACGCACACAAGGACGTCCAAGCCCAGATGCAAAGACGAGCCTCAGTGGTGAAAAAACTAAATATGAGAAGGAAGAGCAATGATGGGACTTGTCATACAGTAGATATCGTAGGCTTATGCGGACGGGTATGGGGGCGGTGATCATTCAGACTAGACTCGAAAGTGAGGGTAACAGAGAGTGAACAAAAGCGTTGTATTTGTTTGTCTAAAATACACTGGAAACATTAAATATAAGTCAGAGCCACGATAGGTGAAAAATACTAGAATGACATTACTCACATATACCTAGTTCCGCCTAGTCCGAGCTCCTTGATAATGACAACATCCCCACAAAGACCATGGTCCGTTGCATCAATCCCACCCTAACACTAGACCTCATCAAGAATGAAAAAATTAGAGGTAGAAAGAATAAAATGAGGAAGAGCAGTCGATTAGCTCAGATGGAACACAACAATGATGGTGGTTTGGGATCACGCCTGGTTTGATGGACGACTTCCCTTGACCGCCAATTCAAACACCGACGCATTGGACACACGCCGGGATCACCGGGGAACACCCACGTTCAATATCAGGGATCTGCTGGCGCAGCAGCTCATCTATAAAGACTGATCGTAAACCATCATCTATTGTTCCATATCTACGAAAAGCGACATCATGTCCAATACTACACAAAAACTTCAGTTTCTCAAAATCAAAGGTCCATTGAGTGTTGCACCTGTGAGACCAGAAGACTTGAGAGGAGAAAAGTTGTGGGTACACATGTAGGTGTTCGCCCAGACCAAACAACAAGTGCTCACATTGCTACTCTTTGTTCAGTCTCATGGGTCCAACAGGTTCGGGAAAGAGTGCCATAAGCATTATTTCACCTGTTGTTTGGTTTTTGTTTCCTCTTTCTAAAGAAATTACTTTTATTCCTCCAGTTTATCGAGTCACTATCGCCAAATCAGGATCTGAAGATTTCAAAGGATTCACTGGACAGTGTCACTCAAAATGTGACCTGCTATCAAGTGGTCAACCTGACAGACAGGGATGAATGGAACCACATCCTGATGGATACCCCTGGCTTTCTAGACACCAAGCTGTCAGAGAGTCGAATAACAAGTATGATCACAGAGCAATTGGATGGTTTATGGTATGTTATCCTGTGAAACTGTGATAATATGAATTCCAATTTTGAATGCTACATCTGGACAGTCAATCTGCTGCAACCATAGTTGTGACCATCCTCTACTTCCAACCCATCACTGATATCCGGATGGGTGGGTCAAAACGAGATGCAGTAAAGCTCCTCAGAGCATTTGCAGAGTCATTCAAAGCCATTGGTATCAATGTGGTCACCACAATGTGGAATCATCTGTCCAGACCCCAGCAAATCATTGATGGAAATCATCGCATCATTAGCTTGGAAAAGGAAATATTTGTGGTAGGTAGTATATGGCACTGTATCAAAAAAAAGTGGAACTTATTGTTTCAATGGCAGTCTGCCAAACTTGGCCTCAAAGTCCACAAATTTGAGTTTTCCAGGGATTCAGCACTGTTGATCCTGGACAACATACATGGTGGCTGGATTCATCACCAAGACACATCACAGAAAATGAATGACCAATACCAGTCCCTCATCTGCAATAACCTGCTTGATCGCATCAGCAGTACTCAGCAGCACCTTCAATTTCTCACAGAAGACAAACAAAATGCAACTACACCTGGAAAAGAAGATCCTGGTCTTCTTGAGGTTGTGCTCAGGGACGAGAGGGCAGTGTTAGCTGCACTTCAGTCATTTTTAGATGATTTTGTCACCTTTGGGCCAACTGGTCTGGAAGCACTGGAGTCCCTTTTGGATGCAAGCTATGTGAACAATCCAAGCTCATGTTCACCTCCTTGGCTACAGCCAGCTATTTTGTTGGGCAAGTCATCCATAGAAGTTCAAAACTCTCCACCATCCCCATCCCCATCCCCATCCCCATCTCCTAATTCCTTCTCAGCCTGCCTTAAAGATTTTGTATCTCCATTGAAAAAGAATTTCAGGAAATTCAAACAGTAGGTGTCATATTTGCCAGATTTCTTGCCAATGCCTCTATTCTGTGACTCCGTTTTCTCCCTCTGTTTGATTCTTCTGTATGTGTAGTAACAATTCAAAATATATCTGCTCTGTGGACCCTTGTGACTGATCTCAGAGTATGTAATTCAGCATATCACATATCACCCTTCTCATTATCCTGACTCCTAGTGCCAATCACATACAGAAGTATCACCATGTTAAGTAGCATTGCAGCTCCCTCCCTCTGCTCACCCCACTGCCATCCCCACACCCCTCTACAGTTGAGGATGTGGCAAAGGGAAACCTGATATCAGATCTAGGAAGTGTTACTCTGTTTCAGTGATTGGTAATGGAGCATTGTTCTTAAATATGAATGGAAGGTGATCTGCACAACTGGTATGAGTGTGTTGCACACCTTGCTGGGCTGTATTTATTCATCTGATGCTTCTGAAACTCCACAATGTTTAGTATATCCTGTGTCTATACTGGAGCTCTCATTCGTCCATTGCACCTTGATCTTCCTTCAGAGTTTAGTTGTGTTGTGCTGACTTGTTAAATTCAAATGCAATGTTATTCCAAGCTCATTCTCAGACATGATTTTGAAAGCTTCCTAGCTTCATTGTGTTGTGAAATAGTCAGTCTACCATTTAAAAATGGAGAGCATACTATGATGCCAGTGGAATAAACTTGTTTCAAAGCACATTGTCTAAAATATATGCCACTATGCTTATCCAAAAAGTATTCAGCAAAACGGCCATAAATTCATCAGAGCTTGGACTATAAGCAACATCACAAGGACATTACTCATAAATATATCAAACCTAAAGCACTAATGCCGGGAACCCATGCTGATGATGGACTTGGTGCTCCTCTCATTATTTATGTGTGTTTCCTCTCCTTGCTCCTTCGTTAATAGCTTCTACACATAAACATCTCAATCTCCACCCAGTTTTTCACCCTCGCACCCAACATCAATCGCATCCCGAGAGGACATCGTCTCAATTATCGCGCCAGGCTCTCGCACTAAACCCTAACCCCACTTACACAACCACTCCAACCAACAACATTTCCTGGACCATCCGCTACATTTACAGCCAGCTAGCACCCACGAAGAGCAGCGTACGAGGTTGAGGTTTCTGCTACAAAAGGAGTGAGATGTGTCGCTACAGCCTGGCACGCCCTATGAGCGAAAGTAGCAATCTCCTCACAGACCCCCCACCACGCACCCCCCACCAACCCACCAACCACCAACGTCGTTTCCCGGATCATCGACGACAACTAGAGCCAGCAAACACCCATGTAAAGCAGTGTAAGGTGTTGGTGTTATGGAAGGAGTGAGGCCCATCGCTGAGGCCTGGCTTGACCTAGAGCTCAAAGTGTACGCACTCCGTCGCGTTTCCCCATCAAATAACACCCCCCACTATCGCTTCCTCCCCAATCCCAACTCCACCTCTAAACGCTCCTTATCTTCGTCACACGTCACCCGCCAACTAGACATCCACAGTGACCAGTTGACCTGAAACGGCTTGCATAATAGTGGTGAACATCGTGTTGACCGCGGCGGCAGCGTTGTTGTTTACATGGTGAGTGACTGCTTCTAGATCATTGGACAGGAGAGATGGAACGATGTCCACGTTGACGCGGAGAATAATGCGGGAATTAGTAGTGCTTGATTGAAACGTGCCAAGAATCGGCAATGGATTTTGAAGACGCAGTAGAGGGAGCGATGAGGAGACACGAGTATGAGTGGATAGCGATCGTTGGGGGTGGAATTAGAGATGACCACGAATCCAATACTGGGAATGACGCTGAGGGTTAAGAGCCAGTGTGGTAAAGAGTCGTTGTCGAAGTCCACTCATCGTGGAAGCCTCGTGAATAGGGTACGAAGAGGGAAATGACGTGTCAATTCTTTCCTCGCTGTAGGCGGGTGATTAGGTTTGTGACTACCGATTGTTATCACGCTGCTGGGTCGTACTACTGAGTCCGGCCCTGTCAACATGTTTGAAGTAATTGTAGCGAAATGGTTGAGGATGGGATAAAGAGGGTCGTTGGTGGTAATAGCGTAACGGCAGTGACATGCTGGCAGAGTGAAGAAGTTTTAGGAGGTGTGTCGGGATCTGGGATAGTAGCAGACGGCGGTGGGGACGCTGAGAGAGTGGGGTTGCAGTGGGACTAGGGATAAATTGCTGTCGGCGGTTTGACATGGTGCAGAGTAGGGAAAGTATCGGTGCCCACATTTGGGAATTGAGGTTCGCGATAACGTCGTTTAGGATGGACAGTGATCATCTCGCCACAGGACAATCTTTGTCCAAGCCCCATGCGTAACGCTCCAACACACATCAACCCCCAGAAAACAAGAGGAGCTGCGCATATGCTGTATGACCGATATCACGACCACATCTGCGTCAGGTTGCCACAGCGTCAGCATAATTAGTAGTCAGAGAAATAAATGAACGTACCTTAACTGAACTCCTCCGTTTCAGTCACGTTCAAAGTGGGTTGGTGATCATGAACACGCCATCGTGACGCGTGCAGAGTAATAATCCGAGAGAGGGAGAGACGGCCATGATGGCTATTATTATAGTGAACTTGAATTCACGAAAATGAGTTGAGGAAACGAGAACGAACAGTCATGAGAAGCATGCTCACCGAAAAATCAGAACCCGCATTCGATGACCTGCTATTTCTCCCCGATCCAACCTCTCAGCGAGATCTCGAGAAATAGCGTCAGGTCGTGTAGCGCCTCTCCACCTACGCGCTTCAGTTATGTTCAAAAACGCACTCATATCCACCTTCCCTCAGTGGTTCTCCGACACTACACATTCCAACACAATCTTGAAATCCACGCAGAGAGGGACGTCAAAATCCAAATCCAACGACTGGTCTCGGTGACGAACGGATGAACCAGGAAAAGAAAAACGCGACAGATTCACTTGACGTGTAAGTGGTAACCTTATGAGAACAGGTGTGCTTGCGTCGACCACTTCACGCAGACTGGAAGGTACAGGCAACGAACGGTGAACGAAAGCGTAATATTTTTCTATAGAAATACACTAAAAACGTTGAAAATCAGTCAGAGCCGCGACAGGTAGTATTAGGATGCCATTACTCACAAATATCTAGTCCAAAGTCCTTGAAAATGACAATTTACCTACACGGGGCCACCCGAGCCATACCAACTGCAGTGACTGTGTAAACTTCAACGAAGACTGTAAAAAAGGGGAGGAAGAGGGTTATGAAGGAGGAATACTTCAGCAAAGGTAGAACACGACGATGATGGTGGTTTGGGTTGAAGCTTGATTTGATGGATGATTTTCCTTGACCATCAATTCAAACACCGACGCAAACTATGTTGTGATGCGTACATTGATGTACAAATAAGCCGCGCTAAGGTAGAGAAGGGGTGGTAGTGTTGACTCTCCTAGGGAAAGCCCTCAACAAATGAACATCCCGATGATACAGACTAACAGGGGGGGCTTTGGATTCAGATAAATGCGAGAGCTGGGATCGAAATAGATTCTGCCCACTCGTAGGAAGGGAGAAGAGAGAAAGGGGTGGGACAGGGTGCAGAGTGGAGAGTCGAGCTGACAACGTCCAAGATAGGCTTTGCGGTTTCCCAAATATCAACCCGCACCTCATTATTTTCACTCTGCACTCAACGTCTATTGTATCCAGAAGTAGCCGTATCTCAATAATTGCGCTTCCCTTTCCCCGTTCCTTAACCCTAACCCAACCCGCTAACCCCACCACCTCCAACAGAGAGCATTCCTGGATCATCAGTGACACCAACAGCCAGCTAAGACCCTTGAGAAGCAGAGTAAGGCGATGATTTTTGTCCTACAAAAGGAGTGAGGCCTATCCGTTCAACCTGGTATGTAGTAGAAGCGAAAGTAGCGGTCTTCTGATGGACCCCCCTAGCCCATCAATCCACCCGCCAACGACAACGTTTCCTGGGCCATCCGCCACACCCAGAGCCAGCGAAAGCAGACTCAAACCAGCCTGAGATGTTAAGGTTGGTGTTCCGGAAGGAGTGAGGTCCATCCCTGGAGCCTGCCTCGGAGTAGGAGACAAAGTGTGTTAGATCGATGTGGACCGATAGGCGAAGATCTCTCCTCAGGCAATGACTACAACTCTTCCTCGTCTCCTCCCAAGGAATTTTTACCACTTCTACACCTCCTGGATCGTAAGGAAGACACGAGCCTTAACGTGTTGGAATTAAACGACGGACTTGGACTGGCGGGTTGAGCTGGGGGGTGACGGCAGCGAGTAGTGATCGGGTAAAAATGGTGTAGTGCGATGATCGTACGTGAGCGAGATGACGGTGGGGAAATAGCAATGGGGTGCTGTTGTAGACATGGTACAGGGAGGAAATGGGTAAACCCAGTGGACATGGTGGAGTCGGATCCGTCGCTTGTTTTTGGACTTTAGAGTGAACGATGACGGGGTGGAGATACATTGGTGGCAAGCGGCTTGCAGTTCAAAGAGTGAAGGGAGGAGTATGGTACTGTGATTGTCCAGTATCACAAAGGGGATGGGGCGAATCCAAAAACAGGGTGTGATGACGATTATGTGCGTTGCTGACGGCAATGACAACGTTCAGTGAGTCCAAGATGTTTTCAAGCATGTCAATTCCAATAGTGTGTTCATTCAAGTTGCACGTCGTTAGCTGAGGTATTGCCAAGGATATTCTGACGATCGGGTTGCCGATAAAGCGATAACACCGTGATGAGAGACGCATGCGTAGGTGAAGATGTTGGAGTGGAATGAATGTTGGTGGATGTTCGGGTTGGGGTTCACGAACAGCTCTGTATTCACTGCCGACGACTCTGGTTTCGGTTGTGTCTGACGACGTTAGAGTTGGAAGGAAGGAGCCGTCTGCTCTGTAATACACAGTCCATCCGTCTATTTTGCGATATTGTCAGCGTCTTCATTTGTCAAGGAAAAAACATGAACAGACCTGTCACCCGCTTTGTGTTATTGTCGTCGTCGTCTGGAATGTATGCTCCGCGTGCAGGAGTGCTGGTTATTGTCGTCATTTGAGGGAAGAGGTAGGGCCTTGGGAGCTTGGATTGAATAATGAATCAACTCAATGGGACGAGGAGGACCATACTCACCCCAGAGCCTCCCTAAGCACTAATACCGGTAACCCAGTGCTCCTCTAGTTATTCACCCTCACCTCGTCTCCTTCCTCCTTCGCAAATACCTTCTACACATAAACATCTCAACCTCCATCCCATTCATCTTTTCACCCTCGCACCCACCACCAATCGCATCCCTACAGGGCAGCATCTCAATTATCGCGCCTGGCTCTCCTGCTAAACCCTAACCCCACCGACACAACCGCTCCAACCAACAACCTTTCCTGGACCATCCGCTACATTTACAGCCGGCGAACACCCATGAAGAGCAGCGTATGATGTTGAGGTTTCCGCTACAAAAAGAGTGAGATGTATCACTACAGCCTAGCATGCCCTACAGGCGAAAGTAGCGATCTCCTCACAGACCCCCCCACCGCGCACCCCCCACCAACCCAACTGTACAACCACCAACGTCGTTTCCTGGATCATCAACGACAACTAGAGCCAGTAAACACCCATGTAAAGCAGCATAAGGTGTTGAGGTTGGTGTTATGGAAGGAGTGAGGCCCATCGATGAGGCCTGGCTTGATCTAGAGATCAAAGTGTGTACACACTCCGTCGCGTTTCCCCATCAAATAACACCCCCCACTGTCGCTTCCTCCCCAATCCCAACTCCACCTCTAAACGCTCCTTAACCCTGCGCACCCCACACGCGAAACTAGACATCCATATTGACCAGTTGGCCTGAAACGGCTTGGGTAACGGTGGTAAACATTGCGTTGACCGGGGCGCTGGTGTTGTTTACGTGGTGCGTGTCTGCTTCTTTGGGTTGAAGAGACGGAATGAGGTTTATATTGACGTGTAGAATAACGCAGGAAAACAGGAGGGTTTGGTTGAAGCAGCCCAAGGAATGTATTTGAAAGACGTAGCAGAGGGAAAGGTGAGGAGACGCGAGAGTGAGTTTGATGATGGTCGTTGGGAGTGAGTGAGGGTGGAAATAGTGACGATGATGAATCCATGATTGGGAATGACGCCGATGGAGAGGTGAGAGTCATTGTCCAAGTACACTTGTCATGGAATCGTCGTAAATAGGGCGCAAGGGGGGAAATGACGCGTCAATTCTTTCATCGCTGTCGGCGCCGCGTGATAAGGTTTGTGACTACCACTTGCTATCGCGCTGCTGGGTCGTAGTACTGAGTCCATTCCATGGCAGTGACGTTGATACAGTGGAGGAGTTTTAGGAGGTGTGTCAGGATGTGGGCTAGAAGTAGACGGCGTTGGGGACGCTGAGAGAGTGGGGTTGCAGTGGGACTGTGGATAAATCGCCGTTGGCGTTTTGACATGGCGCAGAGTAGGGAAAGCGTCGGTGCACACATTTGAGAATTGAGGTTCGAGATAATGTCGTTTAGGATGGACAGCGATCATCTCGCCAGAGGACAATCTTTGTCCAAGCCCCATGTGTAACACTCCATCACACATCAGCCCCCAGAAAACAAGAGGAGCTGCGCATAAGCTGTATGACCGATATCGCGACCACATCTGCGTCAGGTTGCCACAGCGTCAGCATCATTAGTAGTCAGAGAAATAAATGAACGTACCTTAACTGAACTCCTCCGTTTCAGTCACGTTCAAAGTGGGTTGGTGATCATGAACACGCCATCGTGACGCGTGCAGAGTAATAATCCGAGAGAGGCAGAGACGGCCATGATGGCTAGAGAACTTGAATTCAGGAAAATGAGTTGAGTAAACGGGAGCGAACAGCCATGAGAAGCATGCTCACCGAAAAATCAGAACCCGCATTCGATGACCTGCTATTTCTCCCCGATCCAACCTCTCAGCGAGATCTCGGAAAACGGCGTCAGGTCGTGTAGCGCCTCTCCACCTATGTGCTTCAGTTCTATTCAAAAACGCACTCATATCCACCTCCCCTCAGTAGCTCTCCGACACTACACATTCCAACACAATCTTAAAATCCACGCAGAGAGGGACGTCAAAATCCAAATCCAACGACTGGTCTCGATGACGAACGGATGAACCAGGAAAAGAAAAACGCGACGGATTCACTTGACGTGTAAGTGGTAGCCTTATGAGAACAGGTGTGCTTGCGTCGACCACTCCACGCAGACTGGAAGGTGCAGGCAATGGACGGTGAACGAAAGAGTAATATTTTTCTAAATAAATACACTAAAAACGTTGAAAATGAGTCAGAGCCACGACTCGTAGAGAGTATTAGGATGCCATTACTCACAAATATCTAGTCCAGGGTCCTTGAAAATGACAATTTACCTACACGGGGCCACCCAAGCCATGCCAACTGCAGTGACTATGTAATCTTCAACGGACACTGTAAAAAACGCGAGGAAGAGGCGTAGAAAGGAGGAAACAAGGGTGGGTAGTTTTCAGATGGAACACGACGATGATGGTGGTTTGAGTTGAAGATTGATTCGATGGATGATCAATTCAAACACCGACCCAAACTATGTTGTGATGTGTACATTGATGTACAAATAAGCCGCGCTGCTTAACTTTATGGCATTTTGAAGCGCACGACGTCACCTCGGCTTCTTCGCGTTTCGCTCATCCCTATTCCATTCGCAATTTCAAATCCACTGTCTCCACCCCCATCCTTATTACAGGGCGTTGTCCCTGCCTCTCCTAATCCACCGGTAGCTCCAAGCGTACAACACCTGTCCCCACACCCTTGCGATCTGCATCGCGTAATTCATTGGCAGCCCGTATTAAGGACACCTTCTCTCACTCGAAGAGGATATTCAAAAGGGAGTAGGCTAGATTGTCTTGTTTTAACAATAATGCTATATTTCTTCGCAACCATTTTCGTATGCTCTTGGTGCCTTGGTAGGGGTTCGCACAGTCATCCTGTCTCTCCCTACCCAAAACCACGATCAAAAGAAACTGTAACATGAAAAACGAAAACTATTCGATGTGCATACACTAAAATTTCCGAGGCCCAATTAGAGCGCGGAGATATTACTCACTACAGCTATCTGACTGCGCTCATTGAAACTGTCACAATCTACAATCCAGGTTCACCACGTTCGCTTTCTCCCTCTTAGATATCAACCTCCATGCCAGTCATCTCTTCAAACCCACACTTTACGCCAATCGCATCCAAATGTAACAGTGTCTCAACTTTCGCGCCTTCCCCAACACTAACCGTAACCCGAACCCAACTCTCACCAAGCGTCTAACGAGCTTTCCTGGACCATCTGGGACTCCTAGAGCCAGCTAACACCCATGAAAAGCAGCATCGTCATGAGAAAGGAGTGAGGCCGCCGATCACTGCAGCCTAAACAGGTGATGAGCCTCATATCCACATACGCCCGTTTTCGCGATTTTCGACGATTTCTGCAACCCATAGTGCATGCACCTACGCCACGGTATCAGGATCGCGCACACGCAAACAAGATGTCACGCACAAGGCCAAATCCCGCATTTTATCGCATTTCGTAACACATTCATCCGACCCTCAGCCACCACATTCTGCACCTCGATCCCCCTGCCTTTCATTTGTTTTATTCAATATCCCTGTTCTACGTTCCTTTCATATGTTTCTTTTCTGCTTTTCCTTGTCGTTTTCTATTCACTTCTTATTCGTTTCATGTCATTTTACCTCTCCTTCCTCTTTTATAGATAGCTCACTTGGTAGACTATATCAACTTACCCTAGCTTGCTATTCCAATTGGATCAGTTTGTACTCCCCAGATTTCTTATCTGAGTCTCGTTTCGTCTCAGCGGTCATACCAGCCGTTGTCTGGTCAAGTTCTAGTCTTATTTCGTCGTCTCCCAGTCTCTCAGTGCCGCCAGCCGTGTCTGGTTTAGTCCCTTCGTCTTCCAGTCGTCTCCCTCCGCCCAGCGTCGCCATCTACCTCGATTATGGCCGTTCCAGTTTTATTTATCGCATTGTTTCGTCCCTCAGTGTCGCCATCGTTGACCTGAACCTCCCTCCATCGTCTCAATCACCCTCTCCTAACCACAGCTCTCCGGACCCCACGTACTTGCAATCGAGCGCACTCACATCACTTCACTCATCTTGCACCATCACCATGACCCTCACACTTCCATCTACCGCTTCATTATTGTTTTTGTTTTCTTTTCATTCGTCATCCCACCGTTGCCCGCTCATCACAGGACCCCCTAACCGTCCCATCCACCTACTACCACGAACTTTTCCTGGACCATCCGTGAGCAGCAGGTGCAAATGTCAACGTTGGTGTTATGTGAAGAGTGAGATCGATTGCTGTCGCTTGATTTGACTTAGAGGTAAATGAAGCAGTTGTCGTCTAGCTCCGTCTCCTGGCTCTCCTCGCCCTCCCTTTCCCCTTCCTACAGCTATTCAATGCACTGCCTAGGGGAATGAATGAAGGCGGCGCGCTGTTGCGGGGTATATCGGTCGGTTATCCTATTTTGATGTTGTGGTGGCTGATAGAAGCTATAATGAGCGACGCTCATATTGATAATTGAACGCCTTGGGTGGGGAAACAGACCGTAATGACTGGTAGCGAGTAAGCGTTGATGCATGGAATGCGCCTGCGTGCGTGATGGTGAAAAGCAAAAATAACAGTTTACGGGTATAGGTGAGCGCGATGCTCATCAGAGGGCACTCTACAGAAATGGCGGCGCATTTGTCGAGCACTGAAGCCATCATTCCCCCTCTCGCACACCTCGGAGAGTCTATAATTTTCCCTCACATCAGCATCGCTTTCGCGATGTCATAATCCCGGCACTACAATAACGTCCTCGCGACGCAAGAAATAGGATTGGCCTTGTGGTCATGATGGCATAACCGTCTCGTAATAGCCTAACGAAGGCTGCCTGCGACCTCTGTTCTGCGTCGACTTGGACTGGTCTCTCTCTCCGTATAACACATATCAAAAGAAAAATGTTAACTGAAAAATAAACATTTTTCAACGTGAATACACTGAAAATTCTGACGGCGAATCAGAGGGGCGACTCATGATAGAGGGATACTACTTACAAATATCTTGTTCCGCTCGCTTGGCGTTTCTGACATAGTTCCTAACCCACATTCTCCAGGTTCATTGTCTTGCTTTCCATCAAGCCGTACGTCTTAACCCGCATCCCATGCACCTTTTTAGTCCCACACCCAAGGCAGAGCACATCTAGATAGGTCCCCATCTCGATTATCGCACCTCCCTTTCCGCACTAACCTAACCCAACCCAACTACCTAACAACATCCAACGAGATTTCCTGGACCATCCAGAACTCTTAGAGTCAGTTAACACGCATGAAAAGCGGCAAGAGATGTCAATAGCTGTCCTAAGAAAAGAGTGAGGATAATCACTGCAGCCTGACATGATGCAAGAGTCAAAGTAGCAATCTCCCCTAGAGACCCCCTTTCCAGGACCCCCCAACCGTCCCAACCATACATCCACCCACCAACAAGAACGTTTCCTAGCCCATCAGCGCGTCCCAGAGCTATCAAACAACAATGAAAAGTAGGTTAAGGTGTCAGAGTTGGTGTCATGCGGGTAGTAAGGTCCATTACTGTCGCCTGACTTGACGGAGAGGTAAAGGAAGAAGGCATCGTCTACCTCGGCCTATCACCAAGGATTCGTCACCATCCCCTTTCCTTCCTCCCTTCACAGCCTTTTCTTCAACTCCCTTTACACCCATTTAGTGTATCAGACTTCCATGATCTACAGAAGTGACATGACTTGGGTAAGGCGGTTGAACGTCACATAAGAGAGGTGGAACAGCAGAGAGGAGTCGAGTTGTGTCAAGGTTCATGAGAAAGGAGACGTGGAAGACATAGTAGAGAGTAAAGCTGAGGAGGTGCATCTGCGAGAATTAAAGGTAGCGGTGATGAGATGTATGGAAATCAATTGGTGAGCTGAACGGCAATACTGATCCCAGCTTCAGCGTAATTCTTGTTGGCTGATTGAGTGCACGTGCAGAGAAAACTGTCGCTGATACTGGAGAAAAAATAGTGACAAGTCTAATTGTTCTGAGAAATAGCTGAGGCCTGAGGGGTTGGAGGAAGTGGAACGCAATGAGGTATTGCAGTGCAAAGAATGTGAATGACATTGCGACGTGTCAGTGCATTGGTGACGTCGGCAGAAAGTTGGAGACATGGAGGCTCGCTATTCTGTTCCGGCCACCGATTCCTGAAGGAGGGACAAGTCAATGAAAGTGGCGAAGCTAAAACCCCGACTCGTGAGGACCCAGATCGCCAGATATGGAAGCAAAGAACGAGTCAATGACCGTTGAGAGCATGACCAGGTGAACAAAAACAATTTATATAAACAAATAATATTGTTTCATATAGGTACACTGCAAACGATGAGAATTTGTCGGTTATCGGAAACTCAGACCCAAATGTTAATTTAAGCTATGAATCATTTGGCATAGATGCATGAACCATCGTCAAGACAGCATAATGCTCATAAATGATTCATGCGAGTAAGGAGCGCTGCGAGGTCACAATTGGTTATAGTGTGAGCACGGCCGCTGGGGCGAAGTCTTCGCCATAGATTCACACTTTGGTTCACGATTTTTGGCAGGTGAACCAGATAAAATGGCGAAGACCACAAAGACTTCGCCATAACTCGAGATAATAATTATTCGCCATTACCCCAATTGGGATGGCTCACGGTCACGTTAACAGCGTGACACATGAGCTAGTGTGCTCTCTCACACGTCTCTCCAAGGGAGAGGCCAGGCTGCCTCTCGCTCCCTGCTCCTCTAAAGAGCAGTGATGAACACAAATTAGCTCGCCATAGCTGCGCACTTGCTGAGCAGGCTGTTTGTGGAACTCACTGCATTTAGTTTTGAGTCTGGGACGCGTCTTGGTCAGTCCTAGTTGAACCCAAAGAGCGTCTCGCTGTCGGGTTTTCCTTCTTATTCTACCACTGAAGCCCACTAGGAAGACGTTCACACCTGCGAACACATCTACTGGGGGCTTCAGTTTCGTTTTCTTCATCATGCTCAGCTGTTGGGTGCGCCTTATTCTGGATTTGACACACAGTAAGACTTGTTGGTTCTTACTTCGTCGTCTAACCAACATCTTTTTATGTTTTACATAGAATTAACTGAACACAATGGACAGCCAAGGACTGGAGTGGGACGGTATGTTGTGTTTTTGTATAACCACGATCACCACCCAAAATGAACGCAAACCCACTGTCTTACCAGCTTCCCAACAGCTTCTACATCACGGGTAACCCCCAGCTACGAAATCGCTGACCCGGACCCCTCCCTGTGGCGTACTCTACATGTGTACCCGTTGGTTTTCTGCGCAAAAAGCGCCCAAGAGCGTCCAGAACGGACAACTTTGAGGCAAGATGTTGCCGAAATACGAAGCTGTTCGTATTTTGAGCGTACCTTGCTCAATTTTGGGCCGTTTCGAGCGCTCTTGGACTCGTTTTGAAGCCCGCGGGTAGACTAAAGCTGACCGCACCCCACCCGCGCCTAATGATCTGACCCGCGACCTATCCGGGTCACCTGTACGCTTGACTTTCCTATCACCTACACCCACCCATTACCCGACTTGCATAACCACCACCGTCCTTCACTTGCTACACCAGCTGTCGCTCCACAACCCTAACCGCTCTACCACTACCATCCTCCACTTGAATGTTTATGACCCCCGCTTTGTTTCTCTCTTCCCCACCCCATTTCAACTCTCGAGTGCGTCGCATTCTTTAATTGTGTTCTCATGTTCCGTACCACTCTTTTACTCCAACCATGTAAATTAATTGTTTAAATAAAAGATATATTATCGAGTCCACGGTCGGGGTAAGGGAGCGCATTGAGAATGATTCCTTAAAATATACAGAAGCAGTGGTACGGTGGCTACAGGTGCGCCAGCTCTGTTCAGGCTGGTCCAAGCCGATTAGCTAAAAATAATATTTTTATTGGTGTCGAACCTGACCAGGCTCCCCGAGGCTAATCGGGTCCAGCCCTCTGATCAGGAGCTAAATGTATAACCATAATCGAAAACCCTGGAGGTATTTCCTCTACTTTGAAAAGGATTTTCAAACCAAAGTAGGCGTAGTTGTCCAGGTCTTCGCACTGACTCTGCATTTCCTTTAGACTTTTGTCGTATGCTGTTCCTTTCTGGTTTCGTGAATTGAGCCTGAACGAATGGTACACGTTAAATATTTTCAACATTTCACTCTGTAGCCTTAGATACATATCAACTGTGAACTGTTCAACATCGTTCAAAGTCTCCCATTATTGTGACGTCGTACTCGTGGTGGTGAAGTCGACGCTGAGGTTGAAACGGCACACAGAATTGGGATAGCCCAAGACACGCGAAAAAATACAGTTCGATGCAATGAATTCAAACTGAGGAAAACGAGTCCTCTACTTGACTACTTCTACGCTAAAATAGGGCCATTGGCCGAACTTTATCTGTGAGGCGTCGATGCCCGATAAGATGACAATGCTGTGATGTTGGTAGCATAATCTTGATTTAAACCGCGTCGTCTAAAAATACAGTCGTCTCTGATATAACCGATACCTGTGATAACCGATACTCTGCTCTAACCGATAGATTTTTGCGTCCACCAATTCGGTAGGCGGGGAAATTGGCTCCATAACCGATAACTCTCCTCTATGCGATAGCCGATAGTTCAAAACTAGAAAAAGCGATAGGTTTTCGACCCTTCAGGGTCCAATTTTCGAAAAAATTTCACCCTATTTGATAGATTTGGTCGGGTTTTGAGCATATTCGGCCTTACATATCAACACCAAGACAGAAATGGAGGTGAAATCAGGCGAATTTGCGTCAATCGAGACCGCTATGCGGTGACTTTTAGTCACGATAGGTCACAATCAGGGTCCTGCTACCCTGAAAAATATTGAATTTTGTCTATATTTTATTTTTATGCTCTGAGGTACCCGATACTCTCCCATAACCGATAGCTCGAGGTGTCCACCGACCGCTATCGGTTATTTCAGAGACGACTGTATGCCACCATGCCTATCCAAAAATTTTCAGCAAAACGGCCATAAATTCATCAGATTTTGGACTATAAGCGAAGGATATCACTCACAAGGATAACAAACCCAAAGCACTAATGTCGGTAACTCATACCGACGATGGACTCAGTGCTCCTCTAGTTATTCACCCTTGCCTCGTCTCCTTCCGTCTTCGCTAATGTCTTCTACACATAAACGTCTCAACCTCCATCCCATTCATCTTTTCACCCTCGCACCCAACACCAATCGCATACCTACAGGGCAGTATCTCAATTATTGCGCCTGGCGCTCCCGCTAAACCCTAACCCCAACTACACAACCGTTCCAACCAACGACCTTTCCTGGACCACCCACCACACCTACATCCCGCTAACACCCATGAAGAGCAGCGTAAGATGTTGGGATTGCTACTATAATTTGAGCGAGGTGTATCGCTACAGCCTGGCGCACCTTATGAGCGAAAGTAGTGATCTCCTTACAGACCCCCCCACCGCGCACCCCCTGCCAACCCAACAGTCCAACCACCAACGTCGTTTCCTGGATCATCAACGACAACTACAGCCAGCAAACACCCATGTAAAGTAGCATAAGGTGTTGGAGTTGGTGTTATGGAAGGAGTGAGGCCCATCGCTGAGGCCTGGCTTGATCTAGAGGTCAAAGTCCCCATCAAATAACACCCCCCGCTGTCGCTTCCTCCCCAATCCCGACTCCACCTCTAAACGCTCTTCACCCTGCTCACATGTCACCCGCCACTAGACATCCATATTAATGAGTTGACCTTAAATGGCTTGGGTAACGGTAATAAACATCGCGTTGACCGGGGCAGCGGTGTTGTTTACATGGTGGGTGGCTGCTTCTTTGGTTCGGGGAAATGGAATGATGTCCATGTTGATGCGCAGATTAATGCGAAAAAAAGGTAGGCTTTGGTTAAAACGGCCCAAGGAATGTATTTGAAAGACGTGGAAGAGGGAAAGGTGAGGAGACACGACAGTGAGTTGATGATGGTCGTTGGGAAGGAGTGAGGGTGGAAATAGCGACGACGATGAATCTATTATTGGGAATGACGCCGATGGAGAGGTGAGAGTGGTTTTCCAAGTACACTTGTCATGGAATCGTCGTAAATAGGGTGCAAGGGGGGGAATGGCATGTCAATTCGTTCATCGCTGCCAGCAGGTGATGAGGTTTGTGATTTCACTTGTTATATCGCGCTGCTCCGTTGCAGTACTGAGTCCAGCCCCGACAATATGTTTGAGGTAATTGTCGCGAAATGATTGAGGAGGGGATGAGGAGAGTCGTTGGTGGTAAGAGCCTAACGGCAGCGACACGTTGATACAGTGGAGGAGTTTTAAGAGGCGTATCAGGATGTGGGATAGAAGTAGACGGCGTTGGGGGCGCTAAGCGAGTAAGGCCGGAGTGGGACTGGGGATAAATCGCTGTTGGCGGTTTGACATGGTGCAAAGTAGGGAAAGTATTGCTGCCTGCATTTGGGAATTGGATATTGAGGTTCGGGATAACGTTGTTTACACTCACCTAACGTTCCTCTCGCCAAAGGGCAATCTTCACCCCAGACAGAAGCCTCTTGCGTGGCGCTCCATCATACACCAACCCGTGAAAAACGAGAGGAGCTGCGCATAAGCTGTATTACCGATATCGCGAGCACATCTGTGCAAGGTTGCCACAGCGTCAGCAGCATTAGTAGTCAGAGAAATAAATGGATGTACCTTGACTGAGCTCCTTCGTTTCAAAGTCTCATTTGACATAAACTACGTTGATGGTCATGCACACGCCATCGTGACACAAGTAATGTAGTAGTCCAAAAGAGAGGCAGAGGCGCCACGATGGCTAGGGAACTTGAATGTAGGAAAATGAGTTGACAAAATGGGAATTAACAATCATGAGAAGCGTGCTCACCGAAATTTATGAATCCGCAATTTCTGTCCTGTTATTTCTCCCCAGCCCAACCTATTAACGAAAACTCAGAAAACGGTGTCAGTTCATGTAGCTCCTCTCCATGTACACGCTTCAATTCCGTTCAAAAACGCACTCATATCCACCTCCCCTCAGTCGTTCTCCGACACTACACATTCCAACACAATCTTAAAATCCACGCAGAGAGTGACGTCCAAATCCAAATCCAACGACGGGTCTCGGTGGTGAACGGATGAACTATGAAAAGGGAAATGCAACAGAGGTACTGGACGCGGATATGGGAGCCTTAAGAGAACAGGTGTGTGTGTGTGTGTCGACTACTCAAAGCAGACTGGAAGGTGCAGGTGACGGACAGTGAACCAAAGAGTATTATTTTTTTATATAAATACACTAAAAACGTTGAAAATGAGTCAGAGTCGCGACAGGTTGTATTAGGATGCCATTACTCACAAATATCTAGTCCAAAGTCCTTGAAAATGACGAGTTACCTACATGGGGCCACCCTAGCCATACCAACTGCAGTGACTATGTAATTTTCGATGGACACTGTAAAAAAGGTGAGGAAGAGGCGTAGAAAAGAGGAAACAAGGGTGGGTAGTTTTTAGATAGAACACGACGATGATGGTGGTTTGGGTTGAAGCTTGATTTGATGCATGATTTTCCTTGACCATCAATTCAAACACCGACCCAAACGATGTTGTGATGCGTACATTGATGTACAAATAAGCCGCGCTACTTAACTTTATGGCATTTTGAAGCGCACAATGTCACCTCGGCTTCTTCGCGAGTTGAGGTAGAGAAGGGGTGGTAGTGTTGGCTCCCCTAGGGAAAGCCCTCAACAGTTTAACACAAATGCGGTATTTGGATCCATCCCGATGACGCAGACTAACAGGGGCTTTGGATTCAGATAAATGCCAGAGCTGGGATCGAAATAGATTCTGCCCGTAGCGTTTTGTATGGCATTTATTGAAAGGCCAATTGGTGACGAAGAAGACTCCGACCAAGGTGGCGCTTCGCTTCTTTCTACGACACTAAGTACCACTTTGATAGACCTTTGTGCTTAACACCTTGGCACAGGCTGTAACCTGAAAAGATTTTGACATCTCATGAGCAATCCCATTCTTCGGTCAGTGATTCACGGCTATTGTTACACGGGGCATCGGTTGAAGTATACGTAATATGACCTTGACCTGTTTACCTTATTCTTCTGTAAGAGGTACACACATTGAGCGACTCAGTAGGTCAACCGACAATGCGCAATATTTATCCGGGGTTGATAAGTTAAATTTCCGTCATGTATACATCCATTGACAGTAGACAAAAAACAGGTTCGCTTCAGAGAAGCCAAGGTATCTCTAAACATTGAACCACTATCATCTCTCGTGCTATTTCTACGAAGCGCACAATGTGAATACTAACCAAATCCATCAGTTTCAATTCCTGAAAACCAATGGTCCAGTAAGTATCGTACCTGTGACCCCAGACCAAGTAAAAAGAGAATTGTTGGTCGTTCACATGTATGTACTCTTGACCATTCCATCCATATTAATATCGAGGACTGAGGCTTAGAACACTGCGCTTTCTCCAGTCTCATGGGGCCCAACAGGGTCGGGGAGGAGTGCGTAAGTATTATTCACAGTACTATTATAGTCCCACATCGTAGTTACTATTGTGATGTTCACTGCTGTTTCAACGCCAGTGATGGTCTGGAACGTCTCAAGTGCCTGTCGTTGGCTTCTAGTCATGCGACCACGCGTAATTGGGGTCAAATATAGTATGCTATGAAAACCACTGTAGCCGTATAATGGTATATATCTCGTGAGCAAAGCAAATGAAACGAAACTCATGCAAAAAAAAAAAAATAGCGAGTAGAAGAAGCCGGACGCACATTTCGTTCTCTTTTATCCATTTTTGTAACATAGAGACAATCGCCATATCGGATATCTTACTGTCCGCAAACCCTAGAAAGTCCACCAGATACATTGGGTAACCGCTAAGAGTAGTAACATTGGTCAACTCGTAGATGGATAAGGTTTGCATACATCCATCAAGACCGTTACTGGATATTTTCAAGGCGTCCTTCAGGCCGAGTGCCTCGATGGACTAGACGCGGAGAACAAAGATAAGGCAACTGCCGTTTTCAGCGTGCAAGAATAAAGTGTGATATATGCACCGAGCTCTTTCCTCCCGTCGGACCCATAATTCTGTGTTCAGAACAAAGTTAGTTATAGTGAAATGTCATTTGTATCAATGGACCGACAGCGCTCTTCAACCATTGCCAGGAAAGTCTGCTTGTTCAACAGAAACACGCCCAGTGACCTTAATGTTCTCGTATTCGATCTTCGAACTCGTGACCATTGCGGTGCGACGTTTGGTAGCAAAAGAGAGGTTTATAGAGGCGTTGGTCAGGTAGTTGAAGCTCACGAGATGATGGTAAGAAGAAGACGAACGATGTGCAGCCATGCCAACTTTGCGGGTGTGATTACTTCATGCATTCCACCTGCTACGGTCTGAATATGAGACCCAGCATGTATTCGCATGTCTCAGTAATTCGGATCGATACGTTTCCTCGTCTTACTTCCTCGCTAATGCCATCTACAAAAATATCTCAACCTCCATTCCACCCATCTTTTCACCCTCGCACCCAATGCCAATCACATCCTGAGAGGGCGGCATCTCAATTATCGCAGCTCTCTCCCAATAACCCTAACGGTCCCTAACCCCAACCCACCGGACAACCTCCAACCAACGACGTTCTCTGGACCATCCACCACACCTAAAACCAGCTAACACCCATGAAGAGCAGCATACGACATTGATGTTTCCACTATAAAAAGCATGAGGTGTATCGCTACAGCCTGGCATGTCCTATGAGCGAAAGTAGCAATCTCCTTAGGGACCCCCCACCACGCACCCCCCGTCAACCCAACAGTCCAACGACCAACAACGTTTCCTGGATTATCAACAACAACCAGAGCCAGAAAAAACCCATGTATAGCAGTATAAGGTGTTTGAGTTGGTGTTGTGGAAGGAGTGAGGCCCATTGTTGAGGCCTGGCTCGACCTGGAAGTCAATGTGCGTATGCACTCCATCACCCCATCAGCGATCGCCAAGGTTTCCTCAACAAACCACACCCTCCACTGTCGCTTCCTCCTCAGTCCCAACTCCACCTTTCAACGCTTTTACCCTGCTCAGCCGTCACCAGATATCCCTAATGGCCAGCTGACTTGTGACGCCTTGGGTGAGGATGGCCAACATCGCATTGACCAAGGTGGCGCATTGGTTACACGGTGGGTGTCGGCTTCCTTGGGTTGGAGAGATGAAATGACGTCCACGTTGACGCATAGAATAACGCAGGTAATTAGTAGGGTTGCGTGGAAACGGGCCAAGAAATGGATTTTAAAGACGTAGCAGAGGGAAAGATGAGGAGACCCAAGGGGAGTGGATGGAGGTCGGGGGAGCGAGTAAGGGAGGAACGGAGAAGACGAAGAAACCATTATTGAGAATGATGCTGATGGTCGAGAGACAGCGAGGTGAGAGTTGTTGTTCACGTCCACTCGTCATTGAATCGTCGCAAGTAGGGCATGAGGGGGGAAATGACGTGTCAGTTCTTTCGTCGCTGTCGGCGGGTGATTAGGTTGTGACTGCCACTTGTTATCACGCGGTACTGAGCCCAGGCCTGTCAACGTGCTCGGGGTAGTCACCGTGAACTGATTGAGGACGCGACAAGGAGAACCGTTGGTGGTAATAGCAGGGCGGCAATGACACATTGACATGGTGGAGGAGCTTTAGGAGGTATGACGGGATGCGGAATCGTAGCAGATGAAGTTGGGGACGTTGAGAGAGCGGGATTGTCACGGTAGCCCAAGGAGGCATAGAGTGTATGGGTCGCTGTTGGTGGTGTGGCATGATGGGGAGCAGGGAAACTATCGCTGACGACGTTGGCGTTGGAAATTGACGTTCAGGATAGCATACACGACGGGTTCCATTGTTTGCGCTCCTCAGACAGGATGGACTGCTGTCCCTCCACCAAAGCACAGCCTTCATTCCAGACACAAGCCTCCTGTCTGGCTCTCCAAAATAGATAAACACAAGAGGAACAGGGAGATAAGGTCGGTATATGCTGCGGAAAGTCGTCGCAACGTTAGTGTCGTTAGCAGTGTCAATAAGTAGGTGAACATACCTGTACTTAACCAGCTCGCCTCATAGTCATCGCCGTCTATAAGCGGAGGTTGGGAACACGCTATTGGGTCCTAGAGAGGGAGAGACGGACATGACGACTGGGAAGTTAAATTTAGGAATGTGTCGAGGATTGCAGGCAAAGGACTCACTGAAATCTCTCAACCCGTATTTCCTGCCCTGCTATTTCTCCTCAATCCACCCTCTTAACGGAACACGAAGCGAAGTGTCACATTGTGCGGCTCCTCTCCACATACACACTTGAATTCTGTTCAAAAGCGCACGCCTATATTCATCTTCTCTGTCGTTTTCCGACACCATGCATTCCAACATCATCTGGACATCCACGCAAAGAAGGACGTCCAAACCCAGATCCAAAGACGAGCCTCAGTCGTGAAATAATTAAATATGAAAAGGAAAAGGCGATGGTGATACCTGTCATAGGTATGGTAGGTCTATGAGGACGGTTATGGGTGCGGTGATTATTTAACATGCACTCGAAAGTGCAGGTAACAGAAAGTGAACGAAAGGATTGTATTTTTCTGCCTAAAGTACACTGGAAACATGAAATATCAGTCAGAGCCGCGATAGGTGAAAAATATTAGAATGACATTACTCACATATACCTAGTTCCTCCTAGTCCGAGCTCCGTTGTATTAATGCCACACTAGCTACAGTGATTATTGAATCTTCAAAAGACCTCATCAAGAGTGAAAAAATTAGAGGTAGACAGAATAAAATGAGGAAGAGCAGTCGATGATGGTGGTTTGGGATCACGCCCGGTTGATGGACGACTTCCCTTGACCGCCAATTCAAACACCGACACATTTGACACACGCCGGGATCAAGGGGAACACCCACGTTCAATATAAGGGATCTGCTGGCGCAGCAGCTCATCTAAAGACTGATCGTCAACCATCATCTATTGTCCTATATCTACGAAAAGTGGCATCATGTCCAATACTACACCAGAAATGGAGTTTCTCAAAATCAATGGTCCATTGAGTGTGGCACCCGTGAGACCAGAAGATGTGAGAGGAAAATTCTTGTGGGTATACATGTAGGTGTTCACCCAGACCAAATATCAAGTGCTCACAATGCTACTCTTTGTTCAGCCTCATGGGTCCAACAGGTTCGGGCAAGAGTGCCGTAAGTATTATTTCACCCATTGTTCAGTTTTGTTTCCTCTTTCTAAAGAAATTATTTTTATTCCTCCAGTTTATCGAGTCACTATCGCCAAATCAGGATCTGAAGATTTCAAAGGATTCACTTGACAGTGTCACTCAAAATGTGACCTGCTATCAAGTAGTCAACCTGACAAACACGTCTAAAACATGGAACTTCATCCTGATGGATACCCCTGGCTTTCTTGACACAAAGCTGTCGGAGAGTCGAATCACGAGTATGATCACAGAGCAATTGGACAGTTTATGGTATGTTATCATCTGAAACTGTGATAATATGAATTCCAGTTTTGAATGCTACATCTCAACAGTCAATCTGCCACAAACATACATGTGATGATCCTCTACTTCCAACCCATCACTGATATCCGGATGGGTGGGTCAAAACGAGATGCAGTAAAGCTCCTCAGAGCATTTGCAGAGTCATTCAAAGCCACAGGTATCAATTTGGTCACCACAATGTGGAATCATATGTCAAGACCCCAGCAAATTATTGATGGAAATCATCGCATCATTAGCTTGGAAAAGGAAATATTTGTGGTAGGTAGTATATGGCACTGTATCAAAAAAAAGTGGAACTTATTGTTTCAATGGCAGTCTGCCAAACTTGGCCTCAGAGTCCACAAATTTGAGTTTTCCAGGGATTCAGCACTGTCAATCCTGGAAAACACATATGGTGGCTGGAGTCATTACCGAAACACATCACAGAATATGGACAACCAATACCAGTCCCTCATCTGCAATAACCTGCTTGATCGCATCAGCAGTGCTCAGCAGCACCTTCAATTTCTTGCAGAAGACAAAAAACATGCAACTACACCTGGAAAAGAAGATCCTTGTCTGCTCAAGGTTGTGCTCAGGGACGAGAGGGCAGTATTAGCTGCACTTCAGTCATTTTTAGATGATTTGGTCACCTTTGGGGCAACTGGTCTGGAAGCACTGGAGTCCCTTTTGGATGCATGCTATGTGAATGATCCAGGCTCATGTTCATCTCCTTGGCCACAGCCAGTTATTTTGTTGGGCAAGTCATCCATAGAAGTTCCAAACTCTCCACCATCCCCATCCCCATCTCATAATTCCTTCTCAGCCCGCCTTAAAGATTTTGTATCTCCATTGAAAAAGAAATTCAGGAAATTCAAACAGTAGCTATCATATTTGCCGGATTTCTTGCCAATGCCTCTGTTCTGTGGCTCTGTTTTCTCCTTCTGTTCAATTCTTCTGTATGTGTAGTGACAATTGAAATATATCTGCTCTGTGGACCCTTGTGACCAATCTCAGTACATAATTCAGCATATCACATCTAGCATCCACACAGAGTCTCTTTAGCATTCCATAGCCATTTCACAATGAAAAACATCACCATTATCAGGGGACTTCAACTCCCTATCCAGAACATTTCCTGCACAGGTTGCTGACTTCACAAAACACCCCCTCCAGATATAAGTATATTGGTGTTAATCTCCAGGCACTTAAACCAAATTCATCACACCTCTCCCACCATGTATCCCTTTATCATTTAGCTTCAAAAGCTTTGCTGCTTCTCTTAATGGTATCTTCAAGTGGAGCCATATCCTTTACATTTCGGCAGCTCGCTGCTACGTGCATATGTCATATGTCCGTTGCACCTTGAGCTTCCCTTCAAAGTTTGGTTGCATTGTATTGACTGGTTAAATTTAAATGCCATGTCATCTCGAGTTCATTCTCAGTCGCGTCTTTGAAAGCTTCCTAGATTCATCGTGTTATGAAATAATCAGTCTACCTGTTTAAAACGGTCAACCTGCTGCGATGCTGGCAGCATAATCTTGTTTTGAATCACATCGTCTAAAATATATGTCACTATGCCTATCCAAGAAGAATTCAGCACCTCAATCAGTCAGAGCTTGAACTCTAAGCTACACCAAATGGGTATTACTCATAAAAATATCAGATGCAAAGGGCCAATGTCAGTGACCCATGCCAACAATTGACTCGGTGCTCCTCTAGTTATTCACCCTTGCATCGTCTCCTTCCTCCTTCGCTAATACCTTCTACACATAAACATCTCAACCTCCATCCCATTCATCTTTTCAACCTCGCACCCACCACCAATCGCATCGCGACAGGGCAGCATTATCGCGCCTCGCTCTGCCGATAAACCCTAACCCCAACTACACGACCACTCCAGCCAACGACCTTTCCTGGACCATCCGCTACACCTACAGCCAGCTAACACAAATGAAGAGCAGCGTAAGACGTTGAGGTTTCCGCTACAAAAAGCGTGAGGTGTATCGCTACAGCCTGGCACGCCTATGAGCGAACGTAGCGATCTCCTTACAGACCCCCCCACCGCGCACCCCCCTCCAACTCAACAGTCCAACCACCAACGTCGTTTCCTGGATCATCAACGACAACGAGAGCCAGCAAACACCCATGTAAAGCAGCATAAGGTGTTGAGGTTGGTGATATGGACGGAATGAGGCCCATCACTGAGGCATGGCTTGACCTAGGGGTCAAAGTGTGTACACACTCCGGTGCGTTTCCTCAAACAACACGGTCCACCGTCGCTTCTTGCCCTTTCCCAGCTCCACCTTTCAACGCTCCTTAACCCTGCTCCTGAGACGGCTTGGGTAACGGTGGTAAACATTGCGTTGACCGGGGCGCCAGTGTTGTTTACATCGTGCGTGTCTGCTTCTTGGGTTGAAGAGACGGAATGAAGTCCATGTCGACGCGTAGAATAACGCGACAAAAGGGTAGAGTTTGGTTAAAACAGCCCAAGGAATGTATTTGAAAGACGTGGGAGAGGGAAAGATGAGGAGACACGAGACTGAGCTGATGGCGGTCGTTGGGAGGGAGTGAGGGTGGAAATAGCGATGACGATAAATCCATTACTGGGAATGACGCCGATGGAGAGGTGAAAGTCGTTGTCCATTACACTTGTCATGGAATCGTCGTACTTGAGTAGGGCGCACGGGGGGAAATGACGTGTCAATTCTTTCATCGCTCTCGGCGGGTGATAAGCTTTGTGACTACCACTTATGATTGCACTGCTGGGTCGCAGTACTGACTCCGGACCTTTCAACATGTTTGAGGTAATTGTCGCGAAATGATTGAGGATGGGATATTGAGAGTCGTTGGTGGTAATAGCGTAACGGCAGCGACACGTTGATACAGTGGAGGAGTTTTAGGAGGTGTGTCAGGATGTGGGATAGAAGTAGATGGCGTTGGGGACGCTGAAAGAGTGGGGTTGCAGCGGGACTAGGGATAAATCGCTGTTGGCGGTTTGACATGGTGCAGAGTAGGGAAAGTATCGCTACCTGCATTTGAGAATTGAATGTTGAGGTTCGGGATAACGTCGTTTACACTCACCTAACAGGATGGAGCGCGATCCTCGCGCCAAAGGGTAATGTTCGTCCCAGATACAAGCCCCCTGCGTGGCGCTCTAACATATACCAACCCATGCAAAACGAGAGGAGCTGCGCATAAGCTGTATGACCGATATCGCGACCACATCTGCGTCAGGTTGCCACAGCGTCAGCATCATTAGTAGCCAGAGAAATAAAGGAACGTACCTTAACTGAACTCGTCCGTTTCAGTCATGTTCAAAGTGGGTTGGTGATCATGAAGACGCCATCGTGACGCGTGCAGAGTAATAATCCGAGAGAAGCAGAGACGGCCATGATGGCTAGGCAACTTGAATTGCGGAAAATGAGCTGAGGAAACGGGAACGAACAACCATGAGAAGCATGCTCACCGAAAAATCAGAACCCGCATTCGATGACCTGCTATTTCTCCCCAATCCAACCTCTCAGTGAGATGTCGGAAAACGGCGTCAGGGCGTGTACCTCTTCTCCATCTAGGCGCTTCAATTCTGTTCAAAAACGCGCTCATATCCATCCCCTCCCTGTCGTTCTGCGACACCAGGCATTCCAACATAATCTTAAAATCCACGCAGAGAGAGATGTCCAAATCCAAATCCCACAACGGGTCTTGGTGGTGAACGGATGACAATGAAAAGGAAAATGCAACAGAGGTACCGGATGCGCAGATGGTAGCCTTATGAGAACAGGTGTGGTGCGTTGACCACTGAACGCAGACTGGAAGGTGCAGGTGACGGACAGTGGACGAAAGAGTAATATTTGTCTATATAAATACACTAAAAACGCTGAAAAATCAGTCAGAACCACGACTGGTAGAGAGTATGAGGATGCCGTTACTCACATATATCTAGCCCGAAGTTCATGAAAATGACAAGTTACCTACACGGGGCCACCCGAGCCATACCAACTGCAGTGAGCATGTAATCTTCAACGGACACTGTAAAAAAGGGGAGGAACAGGGGTCGAAAGGAGGAAACAAGGGTGGGCAGTTTTTAGATAGAACATGACGATGATCGTGGTTTGAGTTGAAGAGTAATTTGATGGATGATTTTCCTTGACCATCAATTCAAACACCGACCCAAACTACTTATGTTGTGATGTACAAATAAGCCGTGCTACTTAACTTTACGGCATTTTGAAGTGCACGATATCACCTCAGCTTCTTCGCGTTTCGCTCATCCCTATTCCATTCGCAATTTCACATCCACTGTATCCCCCCATCCTTATTACAGGGCGTTGTCTCTGCCTCTCCTAATCCACCGGTAGCTCCAAGGGTACAACACCCTCAGTCACCTGCCCCCACACCCTTGCGATCTGCATCGCGTAATTCATTGGCAGCCCGTATTAAGGACACCTTCCCTCACTGGAAGAGGATATTCAAAAGGGAGTACGCTAGATTGTCTTGTTTTAACAATAATGCTATATTCCTTTCGCAACCCTTTTCGTCTGCTCTTGGTGCCTTGGTAGGGGTTCGCACAGTCATCTCATCACTCCCTACCCTAAACCACAATCAAAAGAAGCTGTAACATGAAAAACGAAAACTATTCGATGTGCATACACTGAAAATTCCGAGGCCTAATTAGAGCGCGGAGATATTACTCGCTACAGCTATCTGACTGCACTCATTGAAACTGTCATGATCTACAATCCAGGTTCACCACATTCGCTTTCTCCCCCTTAGATATCAACCTCCATGCCAGTCATCTCTTCAAACCCACACTTTACGCCAATCGCATCCAAATGTAACAGTCTCTCAACTTTTGCGCCTTCCCCAACACCAACCGTAACCTGAACCCAACTCCCACCAAGCGTCTAACGAGCTTTCCTGGACCATCCGGGACTCCTAGAGCCAGCTAACACCCATGAAAAGCAGCATTGTCATGAGCAAGGAGTGAGGCCGATCACTGCAGCCTAACCAGGTGATGAGCCTCGTGCCCACATACGCCCGTTTTCGCGATTTTCGATGATTTTTGCAACCCATCGCGCACGCACCTACACCACGGTATCAGGATCGCGCACACGCACACAAGATGTCACGCCCAAGGCCAAATCCCGCATCTTATCGCACACTCATCCGACCCTCAGCCACCACATTCTGCACCTCGATCCCCCTCCCTTTCATTTGTTTCATTCAATATCCCTGTTCCACGTTCCTTTCCATTGTTTCTTATGTTTCTTTTCTGCTGTTCCTTGTCGTTTTCTATTCACTTCTTATTCATTTCGTGTCATTTTACCTCTCCTTCCTCTTTTGTAGATAGCTCACTTGGTAGACTATATCAACTGCACGCTAGCTCACTATTTCAATCGGATCAGTCTGTACTCCCCAGATTTCGTATCTGAGTCTCGTTTCGTCTCGGCAGTCATACCAGTCATAGTCTGGTCAAGTTCTGGTCTTATTTCGTCGTCTTCCAGTCTCTCAGTGCCGCCAGCGGTGTCTGGTTTAGTCCCTTCGTCTTCCAGTCGTCTCCCTCCGCCCAGCGTCACCATCTACCTCGGTTATAGCCGTTCCAGCTTCATTTATCGCGTTGTTTCGTCCCTCAGTGTCGCCATCGTTGACCTGAACCTCCTTCCATCGTCTCAATCACCCTCTCCTAACCACAGCTCTCCGGACCCCACGTACTTGCAAGCGAGCGCGCTCACATCACATCACTCACCTTGCACCATCACCATGTCCCTCACACTTCCATCTGTCGCTTCATTATTGTTTTTGTTTTGTTTTCATTCGTCATCCCACCGTTGCGCGCTCATCACAGGACCCACTAACCGTCCCATCCACCAACTACCACGAACGTTTCCTGGACCATCCGTGAGCAGCAGGTGCAAATGTCAACGTTGGTGTTATGTGAAGAGTGGGGTCGATTGCTGTCGCTTGATATGACTTAAAGGTAAATGAAGCGGTTATCGTCTAGCTCCGTCTCCTGGCTCTCCTCACCCTCCCTTTCTCCTTCCTACAGCTATTCAATGCACTGCCTAAGGGAATGAATGAAGGCGGCGCGCTGTTGCGGGGTATATCAGTCTGTTATCCCATTTTGATGTTGTGGTGGCTGATAGGAGCTAGTAAGAGCGACGCTCATATTGATAACTGAACGCCTCGGGTGGGGAAACAGACCATAATGACTGGTAGCGAGTAAGCGTTGATGCACGGAACGCGTGTGCATGCGTGATGGTGAAGCAAAAATAATGGTCTACGGGTATATGTGACAACCGTCGAACATTGAAACCATCGTTCCCCCTCTCACCCACCTCGCGAATTTTCCCTCACATGTCAGTATCGCTTCCTCGATCTCATAATCCCGGCACTACAGTAGGGTCCTCGCAACGCAGGAGGTGGGATTAGCCTTGTGGTCATGATGGCATAAGCGCGAGAGGTGAACAAGCTAACAAAAGTCTTATAATTTATATATGCGCCAACAAACAATACAGAGCAAGATGATATCGTCAAAAATACTTTGATAATGCTCAAGTCGAGAAGACCAGAGCTTTCAAGTGGGATACATGCATCGTCACATTCGACTGAAGTGATACACAAGAATATGTTTGAGAGATGTTGAAAGAGAGGGTGCGTAAAAATGTCCATTAATTGTGGATGAACATTTAATAGAGTAGGAGTAACAATTATCGAACCTCACTCTCCGACTAACCCTAACCCCAACCAACCCGACCACCTCCAACCAACGACGCTTTCTGGACCATCCACCACACCTAAAACCAGCTAACACCCATCAAGAGCAGCAGACGACGTTGAGGTTTCCACTATAAAAAGAGCGAGGTGTATCGCTACAGCCTGGCACGCCCTATAAGCGAAAGAAGCAGTCTCCTTAGGGACCTCCCCACCACGCACCCCCCGCCGACCTAACAATCCAACCACCCACAACGTTTACCAATCGACTACGAAACAACTTGAGACCAGGAATTACTTAAAAATCTTCAATAATGTAGTATCCACAATTTAAAATCCATGATTTAGCATCGAAAAATATTGCAGAAAGACCACACGGAGCACTGAGCAAGTTTTCAAAGCTCTCAGCTCCAGCGATCGCGGACACTGGTTTACACGGGTGGGGGATGGATGGTATCCGTGCATCGTTGTGCTACACTGAGAGTGGATGGGTCTCATCGACGCGTTTTCGGCCAAACAAACAAGGGTTTCGAAAAAATGTTGGGCCAATTAACTATGCAAACGACTGTACCTCCGACTCTCAACCATTATCGCCGCCCTCCCTCAACGCCTTCGTCTTCTCTAGATCTCCCCTTTTGAATGGATACCAGTCAGGAGGTCTACAAGGCATTGGTCATGGTTCATGTTGCTGTAGCAGGGACGCAGTCTAATGCGGACTAGTGATTCAATTCGTTTCGATTAGCTACAAGATTCATGGTTCACGCTTCCTGGAGTGGTCCTTGCCACCGAACCGATTCTTGATCTTCCTCGCTCCACTATGCACGCCACAACTTGATCATCACCTTCTTTCATTGTCGATCCGAGGGTTATTTCATCTTTCAAACTATTATGGGCTGCCGTTTGTCCATGAGGAATCTCCATCTTGTAGGTCTCCGAATGCCGAACCAAAGAACAAGGTGAGTTGATGGAACTTATGGAACTGTGGATGAGCGACGAGTGGGAAGTGGTTGGAAATTACATATTTGTTGGTGTTTGAATTGATGATCAGGCAATTCATCCATCAAACCAAGTTTACTCCCAACCGTCATTCATCATCGTCGCCTTGCACCTCAGTTAAACACCGTCCTCCCCCATTCCTGTTGTTTCACTACTGATATCTGTGGATGAAGGGATAGGGCGGCAGTAGGAAGAATTAGGCCGGGTTGTATGGGATTTCTGGTGTTTCGGGCAAGGCTGATTAGGGCGCATTGGTCGTGGTGTAGGCATCATTGGGGTTTACATAGTGGTTTTTTTTTTTTCAGGCCCTTTGAACTACGAATACGTGAGTATAGTTTTCACTTCGTTTGGCTTGAGGTTTTTGACTGACAATCGTCGTTCTTAGTGTATCTCTCAAACAATTTCATCTATTTTATTTATCATTGACCCTGGCCGACATTTTACTCTGCCTGAACGGACCATCACGTCCTTTACTCATGTCTCTAGCATATTCACTTCTGCATACGTGCTACGGGACATCTAATAACAGTTTTTCTACGTCATTCTACAGCTGACCTCTCATTTTTGCATTTTGTAGTCTCCCGTTCATCAACGATGATCACCGTTGGATGTATGTGTGTTTTTACGGCGGGTCAAGATTGAAATTTGGATTCGGAGGCTCTCGGGTGAGTATGTTTCTCTTCGTTCATTTAGTTAACTCATCAGCTAACTCAGCAGCAAATCCAACCTCCCCATCCTGTACGTCTCCCAGTCCCTCTCAAATGACTACACCTAAACATCCGGCATCCTTGCATGTGCAGCCTGTATTCCAGACGACAGCGACAATAACACGAAGCGGGTGATAGGTCTGTTCATTTTTTTTCTTGAAAAATGAAGACGCTGACATTATCGCGAAATAGACAGTGAACTGGATATTGGAGAGCAGGGGGTTGTGTCTAGGTTGTCCATTGTCCTTCGGGAAGTAGCGGAGGAGATCAGGCGGGTAACTGGAAGTTGCAATCACACCGTCGTCAGACACACAACCAAAATCAGAGTTGTCGACAGTGAATACAGCGCTGCTCGTGAATTCCAACCCAAGCGTCCATCAATATTCATTCCACTCCAACGTCTTCGTCGCTCGTCACAGTATTACCGCTTTATCTGCAACCCAACTGTCGGAATATCCTGGGGAATACCTCAGCTGACGACGTGCAACCTGAATCAACACACCCCCTTGGACTTCAAATGCTTGAAAACATCTTGGACTCGCGATGATGGACACGTCATCACAACCCGCCGTTGGATTCTCCCCACCTCCTTTGCGATACTGGACAATCACAGCACCACATCCCCCAAGGCGCAAGTGGCTCACTACCAATGTATTTCTATCACCCATCGTCTTCCTAAAGTCCTAAAACACGCAATGCATCCAATCCCCCCCTCGCTTGCTCCCATGACCCCTCACGTTGCCTGCCTCCTCTCTACGTGATGTTCACAAAAAAACGCCATGTCTGCTTCCACCAAAAAGACCTGCCGTCTCGCTGTCTCGCTCACGTACGGTCATCAGCATTCCACCGTTGTTCCTCGCCCACTACACCCTATCAAAACTGGTTATCGTCGCCCTCCGCTCAACCCAACAGTTCAAGTTTCTGTCATTTCATTCCAACATATTACCTATGGTCTTCCTTACGCTCCAGGAGGTGTAGAAGTTGTGAAAGAACATTGAGAGGAGACAAGGAAGAGTCGGTGTTGTCGCCCGAGGAGAGAACTTCGGCTATCAGACGACATGGACCTCACGCACTTTGTCTCCTACCTCAAGCCAGGCTCCAGGAGCTTACCTCACTCCTTCTGGAACACCAACCTGAACACCTCACGCTGCTTATAGTCTACTTTTGCGTGCTCTGGGTGTGGCAGATGGTCCAGGAAGCGTTGTTGTTGGCGGGTGGATTGATGGCCTAGGGGGGTCCGTGACGAGAACGTTACTTTTGCTCCTAGTGCACACCACGCTGAACGGATAGGCCTCACTCCTTTTGTGGGACGAAAATTACCGTCTTGCCCTGCTGCTCAAGGTTTTCAGCTAGCTGTTGGTGCCGCTGGTGATCCAGGAATGCTCCTTGTTGGATGTGGATGGGTTAGCGGGTTGGGTTAGGGTTAGTGACGGGGGAGGGAAGCGCGATAATTGAAGATGCACTACTGGATACGATAGACGTCGAGTGTTGGGATGAAAAGGATGAGGCGCGGGTTGATATTTAGGAAACCCCGATATCCAAGTTTCTCTCCACTCCGCACCTTGTCCCAACCAATAATTCCGCATCCAACTATGACTCCCCAAACCCCTTCTCGCGTCAACGTATTGTTGGCTTTGCGCGAACACCACCAAAGACTTTCCTTCCGTGTGTCGTCAGTCAATCCTCATCACTGCCTCCAGCAAGGAAAGGGTAGACACGTCCTCAAACCTCGTTGTCCCATTTCTCTCTTCTCCCTTCCTACGAAGAGAATATGCCCCTTGGACGTGAACAAAGCGATTTTTCTCTACTCTCTCCGTCTCCAGCACTTCTCTACATTTTTTCCGTCGGTGACCACGCACCCTAGATTGCTATATCGACCTGCACTTCTCACTCGAGTCTCGCCGACCCTCTCTGACCCTCTCAACAATCCCTTATCACGTTTCTTGCTACCTTGCCCTGTACGATCCCCCCTTGCTATTTCGACTCACCAACATTCCACCTTTCCACCTGGTCACCACCCGCCGGTGCTATTCCGACCCGACGCTCCGCCTATGGAACAACGACAAACCCCAGCATATATCGCGCAGTGTTCAACGCCCTTGCCTAAAAGGTCTGAAGGCTGGCTAGCGCTGAATGCTATGGGAGGAGTACGGAGCGAAGCTGAGGGGGGTTGGGGTTGTAGCCACTTTAACCTTCTCGTCGTGTGAGACTGTTTTGACCATGGCCTCAGGCACATGTGCTGGTGCGACCCTGGCTGTCCTAGTTAATGGACATCTTACAATACACAAACGGCGCCGACGCTAAAATATGACACATTATCAGAATCATTCCTAGTACTTCATCTGGAAAAATTATACGGCTATGGCGAGGGTAGAGAAACAGGTCAATGCGTGTTGTACAAATCATAGAGAGTATGGATACTGCACGAAATTCAGACGCTGAGAAAAGCGTTAACTGTTTAGAGAAACGTAACAAAGCTCGAGGGCGACTGAACTAGGCCGGGTATAGTGACCAAATCTCACGTATGTTTCCATTTGAAGCCCTACTCCTTATATACGACGTCCAAGCAACCAACAGGTTTAAAACAGGGCTCTAGTAACGAATAACGAGGGTGTCTCGAACCACAACTCCAGGTCTGCAGCGAAGTGTTTGCATACCGTCGATCCGAGTAGACACAACTTTTTTTCCAAAATGTCTAGATTCGCGTTTTAGCCAAACCCATATCTCAATTTGTACTTCTTCAAGTGCAGGGTACGCGCCGACACATGCCAAACTATCCGCAACTGGCCTGAGATCCTGGTTCGGTTGTTGCGCGTCGAATACACTCCCCTTGGGCGGTACGTCAACGATGTAAAACGACAGTTCGATTCTCTCCAAAACGTTAAGTTGAGTCATTAATGTGAATAAAGAGACGAGCCCATCGATTGCGGCGGTGTAGTGGTGGGCGTAGGTTGCATCCTGAATGATGAGGTAAAGATCCGTGCGCTTACTTAGTGTACCGTCGGTAAAGCGTGCGGACAGGCCGTAAATCTCAAATGAAAATTCCTCAGATGAATCCTGAGGAGAGCCTACAGAATTCGATCACGATTGGAGCAAAAAAAAGTGAGACAAAATTCTATAAAAGCATACCTGCAATAGTCAATGACCGCAATGATCTGGTTTCTTTGAGCATATCCCGCACAACCTCGACTCCCGCTTCTCTGCCATCGCACAGGCTAAACTCTTCCAATGATGCCAATAAGGGCACATCGGCATGTACCCTTCGATCTACACAGTACTGGAAAAACAATGGGACATGTACAGATTCAACCCGGATTCGTTTGAGGTTCGATGGATTAAATGTGGAACCTGATGTACGGGTCGGGATGATATCAAGGGGATCGTCCTGCGCAGCGGTCCAAGTTGACCACCCGCCAATTATTTGCAAATGTGTTAAATTAGGAAGATAGTCGAGAAGAATGAGAGGAGTGATAGGGTACTCGGCGACTACGTGGAGATGGGAAATCGTGCACGGTCTCCCAATCGTGAAACTCAACTGGCCGAAATTGGGGCATTCTTGCAACAAGAGCGATCTGAGTGAGGTTGAACCTATAATGTCCATGATGGTAATGTCATGAGGAAGATAACGGATTTCCAAGGTGTGTAGAGTGCTTCGCAACAGGTGTGCCTTGACGACGACAGATTGGAACTCTTCAGCCTCCTGTGAGGTGATCGGGTCTCCTGGTGGTTGGACGGATAACAATTCGAGATGAGGAATGTGGGCTCAGATGGAATGGATGCGATCGATCTCCCTCTGAGGAAATCTGTTTGTCCTATCATCCCCAAAGTTCACAACGCCTGGGAGTGAAACCCTCAGTGTGCGGATGTAACGAACTAAGTCTGGATTGGATGTCAGAGAATCGACGAGTTTCCGGAACCTGTTCCCATCAAAGTACTCAAACGATGCTTCTATCCCGCTAATGTGCTCGAAAATACGAGGCCGACAGAGCGCAGAAAAGTCTTTACAGTGGACGGCGGCGCATGTTGTTAAAAGGCACAGTCGACCTTCTGGTGGATGTTGGGGACAAGGGATGTCGGCGATGGTATTGATTACGATTTCCCAGATGTCGTATGGAATGGTGCGGTGAGTCATAGTATGAGATATTTTCAACAGCTCCGATTGAAAACAAGGGGAGATTGAACTTTACTATGAACAATGGAATGAGGGGATCGGGCAACCTGTCGGGTGTACTATATATGACGCCTGGCTTGCCCTATAGGTCAATGTGTGTATGCACTCCATCCTCAAACAACGCCCTCCGCTGTCGTTTCCACCCCAATCCCAACTGCACCTTTCAAACGTCACCAGCCACTAGACATCCATGTCGACCAATTGACCTAAAACGGCTTGGGTAACGGTGATGAACATCGCGTTGACCGTGGCGGCGGCGTTGTTTACATGGTGTGTGTCTGCTTCTTTGGGTTGAAGAGACAGAATGACGTCCATGTCGACGCGTGGAATAATGCAGGAAAACAGGAGGGTTTGGTTTAAACGGGCCAAGGATGGATTTTAAAGACGTAGCGATGGGAAAAATGAGGAGATGCGAGGGTGAGTTGACGGTGGTCATTGAGAGTGAGTGAGGGTGGAAATAGAGACAACGACGAATCCATTATTGAGAATGACACTGGTGGTTGAGAGACAGTGAGGTGAGAGTCGTTGTCCAAGTCCGCTAATCATGGAATCATCGTAATAGGGTGCGAGAGCGGGAATGGGGTGTCAATACTTTCATCGCTGTCGGCGGGTGATAAGCTTTGTGACGACCACTTGTGATCGCGCTGCTGGGTCGCAGTACTGACTCCGGACCTCTCAACATGTTTGAGGTAATGGTTGCGAAATGATCGAGGGTGGGATAAGGAGAGTCGTTGGTGGTAATAGCATAACGGCAGTGACACGTTGATACAGTGGAGGTGTTTTAGGAGGTGTGTCAGGATGTGGGATAGAAGCAGACGGCGTTGGGGACGCTAAGAGAGTAGGGCCGCAGTGGGACTGAGGATAAATCGCTGTTGGGCCTCCTGCGTGGCGCTCCAACACATATGAACACCCATTTACCAATACTGTACCGATCGGATCAGTTCGACCGGGGGTCTGACTGCTGACACGTCGGTCGAAATGTTGGTTTCGACAGAGGCAGTGCTGACTGCTGACAGCCGACCTATGGCTTGAGATGCCGCCACTGGCCAAGCAGGGTCACTTACTTATACATTGGCTCCGCCCGACGCACGGCACGCCGTCTGACATCAGTGCTTAACTTCATTAAGTGCTAGTATCCCCGTTTCACGAATTAGACACTTATTATGGTCTTCACACCATCCATTTATGTATAAAATGCCCCTGAGTTGGGGTGATTTCTGAGTTTATTTTTCCGATTTTAGCAATGTTTTATCCGTATTTGATACAATTTGGAATTGAGGTAAAAAAACGCTGATTTTGGCGAAAAATTGCCTTTTTTGGACGTCTAGGATGAATTCGACAAACCGGCTGCTGACTGCTGACTGCTGACAGATTTCGACTCGACCAGGGGCCTGCTGACTGCTGACGGTCGAACTGCTTTAATCGGTACAGTATCGCAAGCACATCTGCGTAAGGTTGCCACAGAATTAGCATCAATAGTAATCAGAGAGGTAAATGAACGTACTTTGACTGACCTCCTTCGTTCCGTAGTCTCGTTTAACATACAAACCAAGTTGATGGTCATGCACACGCCATCGTGACACAAGCAATGTACTCATCCAAAAGAGGCAGAGACGCCACGATGAACTTGAATTTAGGAATGAGTTGACGAAATGGGAATGAACAATCATGAGAATCGTGCTCACCGAAATCTCAGAATCCGCAATTCCTGTGCTGCTATGACTCCGCAGTCCAACCTCTTGACGAAAACTCGGAAAACAACGTCAGGTCATGTAGCTCCTCTCCATCTACACGCTTCAATTCCGTTCAAAACCGCACTCATATCCGCTTGCCACAACATCGTTAAACTGAGAGCATACTCATTGGCTGTATATCCGTGAAAGTGGACCCAAATAGGTTCAAGACAAACTATATAGTCTATACTCTGTGTTCAAACGCTTAATCTTGTTATAATGCATACATTTATGTACAAATAAACGGCACTGACTTAATGGCATCTTAAGCGCACAATATCACCTGGACCGCGGCTTCTTCGCGAGGTATATAAAGGTAGAGAAGGGGTGGTGATAATGTTGACTCCCCCCGGGAAAGCCCTCAACATTTTAACACCAATACGGTGTTTAGATCCACCCCGATGATGCAGACTAACAGGATGAACGCGATCGAGAGAACCAGCTAGGATCAAGGAATGGATGGGGTGGGGTTATGCAATGATAATGCCAACTCGGGGATCGAATAGCTTCTACCCATAGCATTATGTGTGGCATTTATTGGAAGGCCAATTGGTGACAAAGAAGACTCAGACCAGGGGGGTGCTTCGCTTCTTTCTACGCAGTGTTTATCCGAGGTTGATAAGTTAAGTTTCTGCGATGTATATATCCATTGACAGTAGACAATCGAGAATTAGCCGTGGCGACCCCAATTTCATCTCACCTTCATCAATGTCTGTACAATAAGACTGTCCACCAAAACAGATTCGCTTCAGAGAAGCCAAGTTATCTCTAAGCATTGAACCACCTTTATCTCTCGTGCTATTTCTACGAAGCGCACAATGTCGGACGCTAACCAAATCCATCAGTTTCAATTTCTGAAAACCAATAACTGTCGTATGTGTGACCCCAGACGGGGTAAAAAGAGAATCGTTGGTCGTTCACATGTATGTATTACTATTGACCTAGAACACTGCGCTTTCTCCAGTCTCATGGACCCAACAGGGTCAGGGAAGAGTGCGTAAGCATTATTCACAGTACTAATATAGTCCCACATCGTAGTTACTATTGTGATGTTCACTGCTGTTCCAACGCCAGTGATGGTCTGGAACGTCTTAAGTGCCTGTCGTTGGCTTCTAGTTATGCGACCACGCGTAATTGGGGTCAAATATAGTATGCTATGAAAACGAATATAGCCGTATAATGGTATATATCTCGTGAGCAAAGCAAGTGAAACGAAATTCATGCAAAAAAATAGCGAGTAGAAGAAGCCGGACGCACATTTCATTCTCTTTTATCCATTTCTGTAACATAATAGAGACTATCGCTATACCGGATATCTTACTGTCCGCAAACCCTGGGGAGTCCACAAGATACATTGGGTGACCGCTAAGAGTAGTGACATTGGTCAACTTGTAGGTGGATAAGGTCTTCGTACATCCATCAAGACCGTTACCGGATATTTTTGAGGCGTCCTTCAGGCCAAGTGCCTCGATGAACTAGACGCAGAGAACAAAGATAAGGCAACTGTGCCGTTTTCAGTGTGGAATAATAAAATATGATATACGCACCGAGCTCTTTCCTGCTCCCTTCGGACCCATAATTCTGTGTTCAGAACAAATTTAGTTATAGTGAAATGTCATTTGTATCAATGGACCGACAGCGCTCTTCAACCATTGCCAGGATAGTCTGCTTGTTCAACAGAAACACGCCCAGCGACCTTAATATTCTCGTATTCGATTTTCGAGCTCGTGGCCATTGGGGTATGATTTTTGGTAGCGAAAAGGAGGGTTTTCGAGGCGTTGGTCAAGTAGTCGATGCTCACGAGATGATGGTAAGAGGAAGACGAACGATGTGTAGCCATGCCATCTTCGCGAGTGTCATTACCTCATGCATTCCACCTGCTACAGTCTGAATATGGGACCCAGCAAGTATTAACTTCATGTCTCAGTAATTCGGATCGATAACTTCATATACAAAATTGATATTCGGACGTGCTTACGTTCGTGTTTTAAAAGCGGAATGAATTAGATCTATCATACAGCACTGCAACGGACGAACTCGCCGCTCTTCTCGTTATTCACCCTCGCCTCGTCTCCTTCCTCCTACGCCAATACCATCTACACATAAACGTCTCAACCTCCGTCCCATTCATCTTTTCAACCTCGCACCCACCACCAATCCCATCGCAACAGGGCAGCATCTCAATTATCGTGCCTCGCTCTCCCGCTAAACCCTAACCCCAACTATACGACCACTCCAACCAACGACCTTTCCTGGACCACCCACCACACCTAAAGCTGGCTAACACCCATGAAGAGCAGCAGACGACGTCGAGGGTTCCGCTATAAAAGGAGTGAGGTGTATCACTACAGCCTAGCATGCCCTATGAGCGAAAGTAGTGATCTCCTTGAAGACCCCCCACCGCGCACCCCCCGCCGACCCAACAGTCCAACCACCAACGTCGTTTCCTGGATCATCAACGACAAATAGAGCCAGAAAACTCCCATGTAAAGCAGCATCAGGTGTTGGGATTGGTGTTATGGAAGGAGTGAGGCCCATCGCTGAGGCCTGGCTTGACTAAGAGGTCAAAGTGTGTGCACTCCGTCGCGTTTCCCCATCAAATAACACCCCCCGCCGTCGCTTCCTCCCCAATCCCGGCTCCACCTTTCAACACTCTGTACCCTGCTCGCCCGTCACCCGCCACTAGACATCCACATTGACCAGTAGACCTAAGCGGCTTAGGTGAGGGCATTGAACATCGCATTGACCAAGGGGCAGCGTTGTTTACATGGTGGGTGGCTGCTTCTTTGGGATGGAGAGATGGAATAGCGTCCATGTTGACGCGTAGAATGATGCGAGAAAACGGTAGGGTTTGGTTGAAACGGGCCAAGAAATAGTTTTTGAAGACGTGGCAGAGGGAAAGATGAGGAGACCCAAGGGTGAGTGGATGGAAGTTGGGGGAAGAGAGGAGCCGGAGAAAGCGATGAAACCATAGTTGAACACGACGCTGATAGTTGAGAGTGTGTGGGGTAAAGATTCTCCGACCATTTTCACTTGTCAAGAGATCGTTGCAAGTAGGGAAAGAGGGAGCATTGCATGATTAATATTCAAAGACGTGTCGGTCCTTTTATCGCTGTATTGACGGATGACGTTTGGGACCTTGAGAGAGCGGGTTTGTAGACCGAGGAGGGATGAAGTGTATGAGTCGCTGTTGGAGGTGTGACAGGGTGCAGAGCAGGGAAAGTATCGCTGACAATGTCGGTGCTGGAAATTGAGGTCGGGATACCTTGCAGGACGGGTTTCATTGTTTAGCCAAAGGACAACCTTCGTCCCAGACGCAAAACTCCTAGCTAGCCCTCCAACGTATTTAAACCCACATGAAGCGAGAAACCCTGCATGTATGCTGTATTCGCAAGCACATCTGCATAGAGTCGCTACAACATCAGCATTTTAGTAGTCAGAGAAATAGATAAACTTACAGCGACTGAGCTCCTGATCATGAACACGCCATCATGACGTGTGCAGTGTAATAATCCAAGAGAGGCAGAGACGGCCATGATGGCCTGGGAACTTGAATTTAGGAATGAGTTGATGAAGTGGGAATGAACAACCATGAGAAGCGCGCTCACCGGAATCTAAGAATCCACAATTCAAGTCCTGCTCTTTCTCCACAGTCCAACCTCTTAAAGAAAACTGAGAAAACAGCGTCAGGTCGTGTAGCTCCTCTCCATCTATGCGCTTCAATTTTGTTCAAAAACGCGCTCATATCCATCTCCTCCCTGTCGTTCTACGGCACCAGATACGATCTCAAACTCCTCGCAGAGAGGGACGTCCAAATCCAAATCCGACGACGGGTCTCAGTGGTGAATGGGTCAATAATGAAATGGGAAATGCAACTGAGGTACTGGACGCGCAGATGGTAGCCTTATGAGAACAGGTGTGTGTGCGATTGAACACTCAACGCTGACTGGAAGGTGCAGGTAACGGATCATGAACGAAAGAGTAGTATTTTCTACATAAATACACTAAAAATGTCCAAAAATCAATCAGAACCACGACTGTAGAGTGTATGCGGATGCCGTTACTCACATATATCTAGCCCGAAGTTCATGAAAATGACAAGTTACCCACTTGAGACTGCAGTGACTATGTAATTTTCAATGGACACTGTAAAAAAGGGGAGGAAGAGGCGTAGAAAGGAAAAAAAACAAAGGCGGGCAGTTTTTCGATGGAACACGACGATGATGGTGGTTTGGGTTGAAGCATCATTTGATGGATGATTTTCCTTGACCATCAATTCAAACACCGACCCAAACGATGTTGTGATGCGTACATTAGGGGAGGTCAGACCTAGGATTCTGGGAGGGTTTTCGACGTGATTCCAAGTTTGATTCTGCGATGATTTTGGCATCCATATTTGCCCTTGAATCTGCATTTTACTCTGACCACCCCATTTCGTCCATAAAATCCATGCTTCGATTCTCGAGTGATTAGGCAATGTAAATATTTGAATTTGCGCGCATGCAGATTATATGACATCATATTTGTTTCATGTCCTGCTAAGTCTAGCGAGCAGCGACTCAGTCCTCTCTCTGAAATATATTATTATTGGCAATGCCTCGAAACACTACCTGTCAAAAGCGTGCAAAAGATATTTTATATCAATATTTTTCATATCAAAAGCTCAAAAGAAAAGCTCATCAACAACAACAAGCACAACAAGCACGTCGCTCCAGTGTTCAGGTCCCCAATGAAAAGGAAGAGGTTGAAGAAGTAACTATCGCTGAGCTATTACATGAGGCAAGCGACCACATTAATGAGGCACTTCTTGCCTTGCCAGTTAACCAGCTTCCACTTGATCTGTTGCTACATGACTGGAACGATTGGGCTACAGACTTGGCCACATCACCTAAACCCATGTCTGAGTCTGAATGCTCATTGAGCCCACTTTCAACCCTTTCATCCCTGAGTGGCAGCTTAAACAATGCCCCCAGTCTTGCAGATGAAATGGAAGTAGAGGATCTTGATGATGGAGACATAGGGCTGGATGTGGAATTAGATGAGCTGGAGAACATGCTCAACAATGGAGATGACATATTTGATGACAACGATGAACTCTGGATGGATGAAGAAATCTTGGGAACACAACAAATACGCAGTAGCACATTCTCTCGACATGTTGCCAAATCTCTCATGCACCTCTTCTCGTCTCGTTATCTGAAGTCATGCAAAAATGCTGTCCATGTCGCAGCTCAACTGCCAGACATTCTGGGTAAGGTCAAAGCCCTCCGCCCAGACCAATTCCGACAAGACCTTCGTGTATCACCTTTAACCTTCGATGCTCTTGTACACCGGCTGCAAGATGACCCTATATTCTCAAATAGCTCTACATGTGCACAGATGCCAGTCGAGCACCAGGTGGCTATTCTTTTGTACCGCTTTGGTCACTCTGGCAATGGTGTGGGGTTGGATAAGGTTGCAAAGTGGGCTGGATATTCAAAGGGTGCTGTTATTCTAGCTACATGACGTGTCTTAACTGCCATTCTCAGGCCCTCTTTCTACAAAGATATGATATCTCTTCCAACAGCTGAGGAGAAAGAGGCCGCCAAAGAATGGGTTGGTCAGTGGGTTTCCTGTGATGCCTGGCGAGATGGGTGGTGTATGGTAGATGGTACTCTCATTCCCTTATATGTGCGGCCATATTGGTATGGGGAGAGTTATTTTGACTGTAAGAATAACTATTCATTGAATATTCAGGTAAGTAGATAATTAACTTGAACTACGACACTAATATTCATTTCTCTGATACTAGATTGTGAATACACCTGATCTATACATCATCGACTGTGGATATGGATTTACTGGAAGTACACATGATGCAACTGCATGGGAGAAAACTTGGATCTATACCAACCATTGTGAAGTATTTGAAGACAGAGAATTTATTTGGGCAGATTCAGCTTATCCAGCAAGTACTTTCTTTTGTTCTGATTAAATTAATTCTTCTTACCTATTCTACTTGTTATTTCTCCCAGATTCAAACTTGGCTAGTTGCACCTTACAAGCAACCAGATAGCAACATTGCAGAGAATGAGTTCTTTAATACCTGGCTTTCCAGGGTTCACATCAAGTCAGAGAATACTATTGGTTTTCTGAAGGGCCGCTTTCAGTCTCTCAAGGGCCTGCGTGTCAATATTGTCAATGAGAAGACTCACAAATATGCTACATATTGGGTCTTAGGGTGCGTAGCTGTGCATGATTTTGCTCTGCAATGTGAAAGGATGAAAAAGGCACAAGGGTTGTATGAGGGCGACTCAGATAATGGGTTTGATGGTGATGGAAACAGCCTATTAGATCCTTTTTTAGAGTTTGGCCCTACTGCACGGGACAGAGCACAGGAACGTGAAGGTCGATCTACTACTATAGATCCACCATCTGGTGCACATTCTGTAAATCTGGCTGCAGCCAAGGCTTGCCGTGAGGAATTAAAAGGGTATTTATTCACTGCATTGGGTACTACTCCAGCAGACCTTGCTGGGAATTGAAATGTAATTAGAACTATTTTTTTAGCTTTATACTAGTATATACATTATACATGTACTTGTATTTTTTCAGATAGATGGATGATGCACAAAGAGCAGTCCGACAAGGTTTTTATTTGAGCGAAGGTCAAGATTAAAATGATGGGAAAGGTGGCTGTGCAAATTATCACCCAATGTGCTGTCATCTCACCGTCAAAATGACAACTCACATTAACTTCAATCTACTCACTTCGTTATTCATCTACTTCCTCTACTACAGCAATGGTACAACTATCTCTTCTCACCATTTTCCTTCGGAATCCCCAATGCCAGTACTACCAAGGGACCTATCAAATTCAAAGTCATTAACGCCTGATACAGAGGAGGAGGTTGACACCGAGAACATGTCAATTGAAGGGCCCGCGGTTGTGTTAAGGCTTGGATTATAAGGTGCATGCATGTTGTGGTTGTTGTGGTTGCCCTGGTAAGCCTGGAGTCAAGCCATCTCAAGCTGGTGCTTTAACCGCATTTCTTCCATCCACAGCTCTTTTTGGGCCTCGATCTTTGCCCTACGCTCTTCTCCCCTCTGCCTCTCAAGCTCTACTTTAGCATCAATAGCAGCCTTTGCAGCGTTGCTGGTTGCTAGCTTGATTTTAGTGGCAGACTCAAGCTTGATTCGCTGTAAGTTGAGCTCCTTCTGTCTCGTGATTTCTTCAGTCTGAAGCAGTGTGTTGAAGTTGTTGTTTTTGGCCTTCTTGGCTGAGCGGACCTCTTCAACTTTGGGCTTAACATCAGGTTGGGAATTCTTTTCTTCTTCTGTCACTTTTCGCTTTGCGTTTTTTGTGGCAGTGGCTTTTGTAGCAGATTTCTTCTTTTCTTCGGCAGCCTTGATCTCCAAAAGCTGGGTGGGTGGAAGGCTGACTTGTGTTGGTAAATTGTCATCATTGTCTCCAGTGGCTGGTGTCGTCGTAGTGCTTGCAACAGAGGAGGTAGTTAGGAATGCAAGATCTCCTAGAGGAGAGGGAATAACCGTTCCAGGTATGTTAGTTGTCAGTTATATGGTCAAAGCAATGCAACTCACCACCATTGCTCTCTTCCTCAGCATCAACCTCCTCATCTATCTCAGCCAAATCATCGTCATCCTTCTCACCTGTTTGCTCAGCCTCCCATCTGAGTCCATGCTCCTCCCCTTCACCATCATCACTCCCACTCAAGACACGTTGTTGGTCAAAAACATCCAAGTCGACATCGGATTGACTATTTCCAATCCCTTTCGGGCGCTTGTTTGGTCGGTCAGCAATAAATTCCTTCATTGTGAAGAACCAAGGGCACGTTTCCCTGATTGAAGCTAGAATTGCGTCAGTAGTCACCAATTGACATCATTTAACCTGACGTACTCCAAGCATTGGTAAGTGAATTATTCTGGGTCATGTCAAGCTCTGTTTCGTGCTGAATACCCTCCCCTGTTTGACCCATGGTAGCAATGTGGTCTAGCGTTATCTTCATCATTCTGGAAAAGATATTTGTTAGTTATGCATATGTGGGTAGTCTACACTTCAACGAGAGGACAAACTAACCGGCTGACTCTATTTTTCACTTTTTGAGCCCATTCCTTTCTCACCACTGCTCCACCCTTTCCCTCAACCTGTGCAGCCTCAAATGCCTTCCGGTGCACTGGATCCTTTTCAAAGATGTGTTAGAAGTGAATAAAATGTGGAGGGGGAGAAAACCAAGAAAAAGAGGGAGGACACAGATAGAGACACAGACACAGACACCTAGTGGCCACAACAGAAGTACGGAGTACAACGGCAAGTTAAATTATTAGCTAAACTACCGAATATGTACATCAACGTAGCACGTGAGCCACCAGCTGCTCACATGACCTATTCTAACAAGATGTACTTTGCAAGTTGGAAGTACCAGTGGCTTTTCGGTTTCCCACCACCAGCGGCTGTTGAGGCATTTTGTCCCTTGGGTGGAAAAATACCTCGTTTCATGTCAGGGTTCTGTGTAATGCCATCAAGGAGCTTATATGTGAGTGCATGATCGTTATCTGTCCATCTGAGCGATGCATAAAGTTAATTCTTTGTTAGTGTAAGTAAAACTACCATGACTCACGATACTTCAGGACCATCATCGCCTTCGTTGTCTGACTCAACTTCGACTTCTTCAACAGGGGCTGGCTTTTTTTTTTATTGTTAACGGCCTTGGGCTTGGGTGCATTTTGTGCGGTTGCAGGTTTTTTAGATTTCGGCTTAGGAGGCATACTTGGATAGGTAGATAACTGTAGAGAGATGTGTTGAACACGACAGAGACACAGAGAGAGACTAGGGAAATAAATTTTGATATAAAATTATATAATCAAATTAATATATTTTTATACATGAACGGGCTTGAACGTGTGGTATCAAGGACATGATTCGGATTCACAGAGTTGATTCTGGGTGAGTGGATCTCCTCAAAAGGAGGTTCACCAGACGACGTTGATTCGTGATTCTCGCACGGTTCTGGTTGACCAGAATCGACTTCAAAATCACTTCGTGAATCCTGCGTTGAATCACTAGGTTTGACCTCCCCTATTGATGTACAAATAAGCCGCGCTACTTAAATGTATGGCATATTGAAGCGCACGATGTCACCTCGGCTTCTTCGCAAGTTAAGGTAGAGAAGGGGTGGTAGTGTTGACTCCCCTAGGGAAAGCCCTTAGCAGATTAACACGAATGCGGTGTTTGGATCCATCCCGATGACGCAGACTACAGGGGGGGCTTTGGATTCAGATAAATGCCAGCGCTGGGATCGAAATAGATTCTGTCCGTAGCATTTTGTATGGCATATATGAGACGGCGAGTCGGTGATTAAGGGCACCTTCTCTCACTCGAAAAAGATATTCAAAAGGGAGTAGGTGTGGATTGTCTCGTTTTTACAATAATGCCATGTTTCTTTCGTAACCCTTTTTGTATCCCATTGGTGCCTTGGTGGGGGTTCGCACTGTCATCTTGTCACTCCCTACCCAACACCACGATCAAAAGGAACTGTAACGGGACGGTCATTCGAGATGCATATAATCAAACTTTGGAGGGTCAATTGGAGGGTGCAGACATAATAAGTCGATACAAGTACTTAGGGTTAGTATTACTCACCTCATTCCACTTGTTGAAACCGTCACGATCCACAACGGACATTCACCACATTCGCATTCCCCTTTCTGCTACCTCCTTCACCCCCCCTTGACTCCCTCATTCCACGCCAATCACATCCAGGTGTAACAATATCTCAATTACGCGCAGTGAGTTCCATGCCCGTTTTCATCACTTGTCCTACCCGTAATCGTAACACCCCAACGAGAACGTCCACCAAAGTCAATATGGTCAGTGTTGATGCCCGTATCTACAATATAGATATCAGAACACGCTCCACCTGAGCTATGGTACATGTAGGTGAAGCTCAAGGCTGTATCGGGCATGGAGAAAAGCATTCTCTTGGAAGATACGCGAGCAAGACCCCATGGAGCATCAGTTCTCAAAAGAATATTATACCACAAGTCTCATGCGGATATGCGAACGACTCACTGGTTAACGACTGACATGATGTGCAGTCATCCATCTTCGTGAATGGAGAGAACATCGGGGTGAGAACGAAGGATATTCAGAGTGTCGTCGTTGAAATGACCCGCGAATCCACTGATAATATCGAACTCGGCGGAAATGCGATTGTTGGAAGACTTGACGAGCTTCAGTATATCTGAACGGTTGACCTCCTTTTTCAAGGATACAATATGGTTCCCAGTTGGGGAACGAGCATGATGCGCGACAGAAAGAGAAGCCCCTATCGGCGCGATTGCTGAAAGGATACAGCGTATAGAAAGATGCATAAGCCTGAGTCTGAACAGAAGTTTGAGCTCGTTCTATCAATAACATCATAATTTATAGTTCTCGAAAGTTTTGAGGACGGATGATTATCATCGCAGATCGAATATCCAGGCGCAAAAGCATTCGTGCTTCCATTCGTTTCAAATGAAACCTCGTTGAAGGTTGATATTGCACGATAAGACTTGTCTTGGCTCATAAAATTTACCACCTGGCTGTTCAATAATTATAACTCTCGATATCGACTGGGTTTATTTACTGAACTTGAAGATGGCCATGAATGACGATCTGTTGTCGAGTCAAACAGATCGGATATTTGATGATGCAGGTATGAATTGATACGAGAGCAGCGTAGGACCGACATCACACCCTCAGAATCTCCGGTGCGATGTACTTTGGATGACTTACAGATGTTACGGGTTCCCATTACCAACGTTCATTCAAACGACAAATACAAGACTTGAACGAGATCTCTAAATATCTAAATGTGTGCGAGGGGGTGGACCCTGAGTATTCTCACGCACCGATAATGCTATAAGGTAGAGGACAGCCATCTCCCACCAACCCCCGTTACACACAGCCACATTTTTCAAAAAAGGAAACAGTCGCGTCGGGACATGTAATTGAGGACAAAAAACGCGCTTTTACTCAAACTGGGAACACTTTGTGTATTATAAACCCGAAAATATTTTTAAGAATTTGATTTTACACGATAATGCTAAGAATGGTGAAAATCAGAGCAAAACTGCGCCAGGAATTAGGACATCCCCCTATATGACTGTCAACCTGACCCTGTGTAGAGCAAAACCTTCCCAAATCACCACCTCTAACCCTCGCAAATAGCTCATGGGACGCCGAACCAACGCTACGCGAGCAAGACTCGCTAACTTTGCAGGAAAGAACAGCCCACCTCCACGACAACGGCAAAAGACAGCTCATTCTAGCACACCAAAATCGATCCAATCGATTCATGGACTCGGATGCCTATGCTCGCGGCCTCAACGGTAGACAAGCCGCTTGGGCTGCGAGAAAGTATCGAGGCCATCGTGTTCTTCCAGAGAGAATTTTAGAGGAACTGGAGAAGAACAACATTGTTTAGATTGACATGTCGTGCAATCCATGTGAAATCTCCCACCATTTATCACTAAGTGTCCAAAAATCACTCGTAATATTAACTCTAGAGCCTTATAATTTTAGGACTGCATTTTATTAGATATCTACCTTAACTTGTTCGACTTTATTTTTTATGCTACCGCGTACACATCCTATAAACTGCATATCTCGAGCTGATTGCGCTGATAATCTCACTAAAAGTGTTGCCAATAAATAGCCGTCAACAAAGAATTCCCATTTTCGCAAATTAGTCACATGTGACGGGGGTTGGTTGGAGATGGCTGTCCTCTACCTTACCATTTCGAGTTCACTGTGGTGACAGGCATCAGCTGTTGCCAAATCCATCACCCTGCCCTTGTACCTGCATCCTGTGGTTCAATCTTTTATGCCCAGTCCTCTGGGGAGACAGTACAAGATGGACCTCAGGAGTACATTTATCGTTTCTTTAGGACTTTGACTGGCGCCACAACTGAGTTCTGGAGTGGAGCATCACCACCAACTTCCCCTTCTCCTGCTGCGACGACACGAGAAACTCCACCTGCGACCGTTAGTGTCACTGGAATATCTTTGACTATTCCAAACGAGGACCACGACAAGGACTCTGGACGCATTTCGAGGAGAGAAACCACAACTGGAATGGCACGCCAAAAAAGCACGGATTCCGCTGGGAATCCAGGGTCTTCAACGGTGGATCTAACACAAGGAACAACCTTCAACACACGACAAGCACAACTTTATCAGCAAAGCGACGACTTTCCATCACAGAGAAGCTGAAGAAGCTGGGGAGGGAGATCAATGTGCTGAGGAAAGGGTCAACATCGGCCTCCAGCAGAGAGATGGGCATCCCAGCATCTCCTGTTACGACCACTTCACCACCTGCTCTTTCTCCCACACCCATTTCGTCTTCAGTTGTTGGAAGGCACGCCAAACTTCTCAGCATGGTCGATGAAAGCGACGAGTTCGTTGAATCAACACCCTCCAAGCCACCGCCTTCAGAACCCGAGTCGTTGGCGAAGAAGATCCAAGATCTCATCAATTTCATGCCGTTTCCTCAACCTGGTGAATGGAAACCCATTCCTATCGTCAAAAATCCCAAACATCCCGCTCGCGACAAGGATAGTCGTCCTAGTGTACCCTCCCAACGCAACACCCGTTAAGGACTCCAAACTGCCCGCCTTCCTCTCCAGCGCGACAATCATGAAAGGGAGCGATACTGGCAGGCAGAGTATTTGGAGCATGTTAGAGAGCCTTGGTGCTCCTCCCCATGGATTTCCACCAACCAACGACAAGGACGAGGAAACAACAACACCACCAGGTTCAGGAGAAGGGGGTCACGACACAGATGGAGACGGCAGTCCAGACATTGTCCCAGATACCTCTAGCTTTATGGTCTGCTCTCCTCTCATCCCAGATCGTAAAGATCTCAGGCTTGTTGAACTCGCGGCAACTCTGTTGACGCCAGTTCATCCTCCAACCACATCGTTGGCACGTCATGGGGACAACTTTGGCCTCTCTCCGCTATCTGGAATCCTGGATCAATTGCTAGTACCAGCGAGCTGCAGGTCTTGTGATTCATCGCGTTTCCAGCGAAGTTGTAATATCTGGGACAAGAACGAGCGTAGACGGGAACAGGAATACAGTTAGAATCTAGACAGCGTGTGCATGTGTACCCTCAGACACCAAGCTGTCCGTACAAGCTATGTGGTAGGGTTATCGTTTGTGAGTAATATTTTTTTTTTCTTCATTTCTTCTGCACCATTATCTCAACCTTCTTTTTCAGGTATCTCCCTCCTCCTGTGCTGGAGATTCTGGACGACAAAAATCTGGAGGCAACAAAACGTGCCGCTGTGATCACTACCGCCTTGCATGGTTTTTCAACAAACTCCCTACCAACTCCCTTCCTATTGCTGTTCGCCCAGCACTCTTACTGTTACAACGCATCGCGCCATTTGTTGGATATATAGGTACCTTTATTTCGTGGAGTTAGAAAACCGTGAAGAGTTATGATGTTGTGAGTGTCGCATTTATTCGTCATCAACATTCTCTCATATCGTTTAGGTTGGGTGTTACTCTAACTGCAACGTGGCTCTTACCAATTGCGCTTATGGAGATGGCATTAAAATCGTCGAGTTCTTTGAATCAAGCCAGGTCCGCCTCGGCTTCTTGAAGCGTCGGGCAAAGAACCAACTCGAGCTGCTGGTCACGCTGTTCTACTGCGTTATCATCTGATCACGGAGGGTATGTAGATGAGATTTAGGATTCAGAATTCAATTTTCGAGATCAGTGAGGAGGTTGATTTCAAACGGACTTCCTTTGATATTTCTCCAATGCTTTTCTATGGAGAAATCTCCGACGTTATCAGCTCCAAAGCCTTGATCCAGGATCAACAGCGCAGATATCTTGGGATGATAAAACCTTGCAATCCGAGCACCTCTTTCAATAAAATCCTGAATAAATAAATGAATCCATTGATTGTGGATGAATTTTAATAGAGTAAGAATAACAATTATCGAACCTCACTCTCCCACTAGCCCTAACCCCAACCAACCCGACGACCTCCAACCAACGACCCTTTCTGGACCATCCACCACACCTAAAACCAGCTAACACCCATGAAGAGCAGCGTGCGATGTTGATGTTTCCACTATAAAAAGAGCGAGTTGTATCGCTACAGCCTGGCATGTCCTATGGGCGAAAGTAGCGGTCAACTGAGGGACCCCCCCCACCACGCACCCCCCGCCAACCTAACAGTGCATCCACCAACAACGTTTCCTAGATTATCAACGACAACTAGAGCCAGCAAATACCCATAGCAAGCAGAATAAGGTGTCGGGGTTGGCGTTATGGAAGGAGTGAGGCCCATCGCTGAGGCCTGGCTCGACCTAGAAGTCAGAGTGTGCACGCATTCCATCCACCCATCAGCGATCGCCTCATCAAACACCACCCACTGCCGCTTCCTCCCCATTCCCAACTCCGCTTTCAACGTTCCTTGCCCTGCTCACCCGTCACCAGATATCCATAATGACCAGTCGACTTGTGACGGGCTTGGGTAAGGACGGTCAACATTGCATTGACCAAGGTGGCGCATCGGTTACATGGTGGGTGTCGGCTTCCTTGGGCAGGAGAGATGGAATGACGGCCACGTTGACGCGTAGAATAAAGCAGGAAATTAGCAGCGTTTGATTGACACGGGCCAAGAAATGGATTTAAAGACGCCGCAGAGGGAAAGACGAGGAGACGTGAGTATGAGTGGATGGTGATCGTTGCGAGCGAGTGGGATTGGAAACAGAGACGACGACGAATATATTGTTGAACATGACGTTGACGGTTGAGAGACAGTGAGGTAAAGACTCGTTATCCAAGTCCACTCAATGTGGAATCGTCCTACAGAGGTGCAAGGGGGGAAATGACATGTCATTTATTTCATCGCTGTCGGCGGGTGGTTAGGTTTGTGACTGCCACCTGTTATCGCGCTCCTGGGTCGCAGGACTGATTCCAGACCTGTTAACGTGCTCAGGGTAGTCATCGTGAACTGATTGAGGACTGGACAAGGAGAGTTGTTGGTGGTAATAGCACAACAGCAATGACACGTTGACACAGTCGAGGAGTTTTAGGAGGTATGACAGGATGCGGGATTGTAGCAGGCGACGTCGGGACACTAAGAGAGTGGGGTCGCAACGAGAAGAAGGAGAAATAATACGAGGGTGACAGGGCGGGGAGTAGAAAAGGCATTACTGGCGGTGTTGACACTGTACTTTGGGGTTTGGGTTAACATACACAACGGGTTCCATCATTTACGCTCCCCTGACAGGATGAACCGCTGTCCTCTCGCCAAAGGACAACCTTCTTCGTAGATACAAGCCTTCTGTCTGGCGCTCCAACATAAATAAACCCACGAGGAACAAGAAGATAAGGTCGATATATACTGAATTACCGATATCACAAGCACATCTGCGGAAAGTCATCGCTACGTGAATGCCTCCAGCAGTGTCAAGAACTAAGTGAACGTGCCTCTACTCAACCAGTTCGCCTCATAGTCAGAGTTACCTCTGAAATCGGGGGTTGTAAAAATGCTATCATGTCGCAGAGAGGGAGAGACGGACGTGACGACTGGGGAAGTCAAAATTAGGAATGAGCGGAGGGGTGAAGAACCATGAGAAGTGTGCTCACCGAAATCTATGAATCCATATTCCTGCCCTACTATTTCTCCCCAATCCAACCGAAAACTCGGATGGAAGTGTCACATTGTGCAGCTCCTCTGTACATATACACTTGAATTCCGTGCAAAAGCGCCTGCCCATATCCATCCCCTCCTGTCGTTTTCCGACATCACGCATTCCAACATACCAACCAGACATCCAAACCCAGATCCAAAGGCGACCCTCAGTGACGAAACAACTAAATATGAGAAGGAAAAGGCGATGGTGGTACCTGTCATATATGGTAGGTCTATGAGGACGGGTATGGGTGCGGTGATCATTCAACATAGACTCGAAAGTGAGGGTAACAGAGAGTGAACAAAAGAGTATTATCTTTCTGTCTAAAATACACTGGAAACATTAAATATCAGTCAGAGCCACGATAGGTGAAAAATACTAGAATGACATTACTCACATATACCTAGTTCCTCCTAGTCCGAGCTCCTTGAAAATGACAACATCCCCACAACGATCATGGTCCGTTGCATCAATCCCACCCTACCAATACCAACTACAGTGATTATTTCATCTTCAAAAGACCTCATCAAGAGTGAAAAAATTAGAGGTAGAAAGAATAAAATGAGGAAGAGCAGTCAATTAGCTCAGAGGGAACGCAACGATGATGGTGGTTTGAGATCATGCCTGGTTTGATCGACGACTTCCCTTGTCCACCAATTCAAACACCGACACGCTCGTCATCCAGATGGCACCCGTCTGGCCGCCGTACATCAAACCGTCATTCTCTAGGTCAATCTCACAACTGCTTGTTCCATATTCTTTCCTTTTACCCTCACTGTCTACATCGACATATAGTACTTACCTCAAATGAGTGTGCAAAAGATGATAACTTTGAGCAGATTGAGACGACAATCGCGTGAATTCACATATGGTCTGGTGCATCTGAATTTCTGAAACCTGCAAATCTGGGCTTTCAGATGATAGATTGAACTGCATTGTGTCTCCGAAATTGACACTGTTGATTTGGCATACGCCAAATATCTGTTGACAATTTAACACACGCCGGGATCATCGGGGATTGGGACTGGAGCCCGATATCACACCCACGTTCAATATCAGGGATCTGCTTGCGCAGCAGCTCATCTCTAGAGACTGAAACTAAACCATCATCTATTGTCCCATATCTACGAAAAGAACTGACATCATGTCCAGTACTACACAAGAACTTATGAATCTCAGAATCAATGGTCCAATAAGTGTTGCACCCGTGACACCAGAAGACGTGAGAAGAGAAGGGTTGTTGGTATACATGTACTAGGTGTTCGCCCAGACCAAATATCAGGCGCTCACAATGCTCCTCTTTGTTCAGCCTCATGGGTCCAACAGGTTCGGGCAAGAGTGCTGTAAGTATTATTTCACCCATTTGGTTTCTGTTTCCTCCTTCTAAAGAATTATTTTTGTTCCTCCAGTTTATCGAGTCGCTATCGCCAAATCAGGATCTGAAGATTTCAAAGGATTCACTTGACAGCGTCACTCAAAATGTGACCTGCTATCAAGTAGTCAACCTGACAGACATGTATGAATGGAACTACATCCTGATGGATACCCCCGGCTTTCTGGACACTAAGCTGTCGGAGAGTTGAATAACAAGTATGATTACAGAGCAATTGGACAGTTTACGGTATGTTATCATCTGAAACTGCGATAATATGAATTCCAATTTTGAATGCTACATCTGGACAGTCAATCTGCCACAACCATAGTTGTGACCATCCTCTACTTCCAACCCATCACTGATATCCGGATAGGTGGATCAAAACGAGATGCAGTAAAACTCCTCAGAGCATTTGCAGAGTCATTCAAAGCCACAGGTATCAATTTGGTCACCACAATGTGGAATCATATGTCAAGACCCCAGCAAATTATTGATGGAAATCTTCGCATCATTAGCTTGGAAAATGAACTATTCGGGGTAGGTAGTATATGGCACTGTATCAAAAAAAGTGGAACTTAGGGTTTCAATAGCAGTCTGCCAAACTTGGCCTCAAAGTCTACAAATTTGAGTCTTCCCATGATTCAACACTGTCAATCCTGGACAGGGCATATAGTGGCTGGGACCATGACCAAGACACATCACAGAATATGGATGACCAATACCAATCCCTCATCTGCAATAACCTGCTTGATCGCATCAGCAGTGCTCAGCAGCAACTTCAATTTCTTGTGGAAGACAAAAAACATGCGACTACACCTGGAAAAGAAGATCCTTGTCTGCTCAAGGTTGTGCTCAGGGATGAGAGGGCAGTATTAGCTGCACTTCAGTCATTTTTAGACGATTTTGTTGCCTTCAGGCCAACTGGTCTGGAAGCACTGGAGTCCCTTTTGGATGCAAGCTATGTGAATGATCCAAGCTCATGTTCATCTCCTTGGCTGCAGGTGGCTATTTTGTCAGGCAAATCATCTGTAGAAGTTCAAAACTTGACAGTGTTGGAACCATCCTTGAGCAACATTGTCCCTTCTTCTCTGAACTCACATGAGCCTCACTCACTTCCCTCTCTCTCTCCACCATCCCCATCCCCATCCCCATCTCATAATTCCTTCTCAGCCCACCTTAAAGACTTTGTATCTCCATTGAAAAAGATTTTTAAGACATCCCAACAGTAGTTGTCATATTTGCTGGATTTCTCTACAATGTGTCTGTTCCGTGGCTCCATTTTCTCCTTCTGTTCAATTCTTCTGTGTGCATAATAACAATTGAAAATATTTCTGCTCTGTGGACCCTTGTGACTGATCTCAGAGTATGTTAATTCAGCATATCCCATATCACCCTCCTCATTATCCTGGCACCTAGTGCCAATCACATACAGAAGTATCACCATGTTAAGTATTGCAGCTCCCTCCCTCCACTCACTCTACCCCCATCCCCACACCCCTTTACTGTTGAGGATGAAACAAAGGGAAACCCAATGTCAGACCTAGGAAGTGTTCCTCCATTTTAGTGATTGGTAACAGAGTGTTGTTCTTGAATATGAATGGAAGGTGATCTGCATGACTGGTACTAGTGTTTCGCACACCTTGCTGAGTTGTATTTATTCATGTGATGCTTCTGAAACTCCGCCTTGTTTAATATATCCTGTGTCTATACTGGAGCTCTCAAAAATATCAGGCTGGACATAGACTGTCCACAGTCCAGTTTGGTTCAGGTTCAGGCACTTTTGGGTTGAACCTGAACCTGAACCTTGGGTTCAGGTTCAGAGAACTGCTGAACCTGGACCTGAACCTAGGTTCAGCAGGGGTCTGGTTTGAACCCGAACCTTTGTGAACCTTTATGAACCTCATATGGAAAATAGTGCAAAAAGATAGTAAAGCATGTATTCAACTAACTACAGCTTATTATTCAACAATTTCTATGGAATTATCTGACTCTGCATCATCATCATTGAAATTGGGATCAATTGCTAACCAAGCTTCTTTGATAGCCTTTAATCGACCCTGGCAGTAAGCATCCCTGAGCTGCTGCAACCCTCCAACGTTTTCTGTTGACATATGTCGCCTCCTTGGATCATCAGTATGCACAGACATGGAGAATGCCCTCTCAATAAGGCAACTTGATGCAGGAATGGCAAGATAGTCTTTAGCCATCCGACGTAAAACTGGAAATTCATGACCCATACTCTGAGATATAGATCAATCAACAAGATATAAGATATACAAGAAAACAGAAAGTACTCACACCCCACCAGGTAATGGGATCAGGACACTCAGCACGGCTAACCATACCTGTCCTCTTTGAGAAGTACTGGTCAAACTCCTCCAGCTCATTTGTTTTCGGGTTTGCAGGTTCTGATGTTTCGCCTTCCTGGCTGCTAGCAATAACACTTGACATCCATGAGTCACTGATTGAGAGGTAAACTAAACTAGTCATTAGAGGACAGTTGTGCTATCTGGTTTAGTTTTCAATTGAGCTCTGCCTGGTGAGCATCATGTCAGTGTTTGTATTTCAAAAACTAGAGGAGAGTAAGTATAGACTAATAAAAAAGCTGCATGGAATCTTGGACCAATTTTTGCATCTTTGCAAAACCTTCCACAACATACTGAGTGTCCCAAGCCGCTTTGACATAACGTTCCTTATGGGCAGGATCAAGTACTTAAAAATAATTAGCAACACAAGTAATATGACAGGTTAGTATACATACCATGAGCAATGAAATACATGGCACAGTCATCTGTTTTGCAATACTATTTAACCATATTGTTGACCCCAGCTTGAATTGTGTGCACAAGAATACTTTTCAAAGACACGCTGATCTGCAGCTGTGCCAAACCCAACAACAGCAGATGTGAAAGACAGCTCTGTGGGAAATGCAACCCCATCTTGGAGCACTGAAGCCATAGCTGCACCTCTCTGGCCGCCCCTTCCCTCCCTGTCCTCTTCCTTACATGCTGCCACTCCATCTGAACCGTTACACTGTCTTCTCAATTGTCATCTCTTGAATGTTCTGTTGAAAGTGAAACTTGCTGGTGGTTCATTCAATAGAATGGACATTGTCATTTCACTCAAGGACGTTTCAGGCACTCTTGGGCTATTTTACCTTGTGCGAAATAAAAATATCCCTGTTCAGCCATCATGGGTAACCCTTCGTCATCCTAATCCTCAGCGTGACAATGGTCTCTTGGTGGTTGTGGAGGGCAAGCACTGTGGCCGTTTTGTTCATCAGATTAGGCATGTTGATTGGGTGGGTGTTACGGTTGACTTGTTCAGCGCGTACGAGTCCGGCCGTAGAGTCAACAAGAACAAAGTTCGAAGGTGAAGTCGGAATCGGTTTGGTGAGCTACGTTCAGAGTTTAAAGAGTATCTAACTAAGAATGCCACTTCGAGTGATCGCTCGATGGTATTGTCTTAGCAGAGAGCGAGTAAAAGAAATCCAGTAGAAGTTATCGTTCTATTGTAGTTAAAGAACTAGCTAAAGAACACAGGGTATAATACCGGGGTTTATATACGTAATGCTAATGGTCCGTGCGCAATATAAGAGGTCTGTGCGCAAGATAAATAAAAGTCAGAAGACGGGGAAACGGAGTCATAATGGAACGTGTATGGGAATATAATAGAGAACAAGTCATAAATGTGAGAGAGGTATGAGTCAAAGAACGGAGTATAATGTGGAGCGAGAGAAAGAAAAAGATAAGAAGATAAGACGAGCTACAAGTACAAAGAGAGATGATAGTACATGAAGATAAGATAATAGTCCAGATAAGATGACGAAAGGATAGGGGTATAATGGTAAGACGAAAGAGAAAAGATATAGCGTAACAGTGGGTGTTGGTATGATTATTGTTGTTGCAGCAATGGATCGTGTTGCAGGACAACCAGACAAGATTGTTGAAGAGCTTGAGTTCAAGCCAAGTGAGCTCTGTGTTTTGGAGGAGTCAGCCAAGGAGAAGAAGTTGAATGCAACATTGATGACAGACATTCGGAAGAGAGCACAGAGGGAATTTTAATGTTATTATTGTATTTATTTTGCTATCATAGTTGTTATAATTGCTATTTTTGGACATCCTTGCCTTATGCTTTCATAATACTACTTTATTTTGATGTATATACTTTGTTCATTGCTCATTACTGTAATACAGAATTCTTGACAAACACACAGCTAAAATAAAGCTTGATAGTAATATATAACACGGAAGGACATAAATTTAATAAATTTAAGCTGAACCTTAAGTCGAACCTTGAACCTGAACCTTGGGTGCGGTTCGGGTGCGGTTCGGGGTTCGGCAGTGGACCGGACCGGACTGTGGACAGTCTAGCTGGACATGTACAACTGCAAACATCTTACATGCAAACAGCATGGGTGTGATCTGTATTTCACAGCATCAGTTGGAATTTTTTTTTGGCATGGATCTCAAAGCGCACTGGATTTTAAAAACAATGTGGTATTATTGGACAACTGTATAAATACCAGAGGTTGGACACAGGGGGTATTCTGTCAAGCCCCAACCCACATCAACCGCACAATGTCAATCCAAATTCAGGGGAAATACTTCCTTAAAATCAACGGTCCTCTAAGTGTGGTTCCCATTACGCCAGGAGAAGTTAAAGGAAAAACATTGGGTGTTCACATGTAAGCACCACACTGTAACCACAGCACGCACCCCAATCCATACAACATGAGTCTCATAACGCAATACCCTTTCTAGCCTGCTGGGTCCGACAGGGTCAGGGAAGAGCGCCGTAGGCATCATCTCATTTCCCTATACCGTCTTCTCGTGTAGATCTGACCAAATAAACTTTACTATGACCAGTTTATCCAATCGATATCCCCTAATCATGACCTAGGAATTTCAAAAGACTCGCTCGAAAGTGTCACTCGAGATATCACCTGCTATCGTGTGGTCGGCTTGAGCGACGCAAATAATAATGCCTACATTTTGATGGACACGCCTGGATTTTTGGACACGAGATTGTCGGAGAGCAGAATCACTAAGATGATCGAACACCAACTTGACCATTTGCGGTGCGTGGTGAGTTTAACACTTCGAGTTGACTTCCACCCTCATTCTGGGATGTGCGCCTCTTAAGACAATCTTCCACACTCACCAGTGTATGCATCCTCTACTTCCAGCCCATCACCGATATCCGGATGAGTGGATCAAAAAGGGGTGCAGTCAGGCTCGCCAGAGCATTTGCAGAATCATTTAACGCCAGAATGATCAACATCACAACAACAATGTGGAATATGATTGCGACAGCACAGCAGCTGGAGAACGCCAATCGTCGGTTTAGTAGCTTGAGAGATGGTATATTTGCAGTAAGTCCTTGTCCATTATCGTGTCGTAGGTGGCTTCTTTATGACTTACTTGTCAGCACTCCCATACACTTCGCACCCAAGTCACCAAGTTTGGTCTTTCTAGGGACTCAACACTGTCTTTGTTGGACATGATGGCCTACGGGTGGCATCACGACATACACTACGCAAGGAATCCAGACCTGGAATACCAATCCATCATCTACAAAAATTTGCTAGAGCGCATCACCAACGCCCAACAGCAGCTTCACCTTCTTAGCAAGGAAAAGGAGGCTGCGATAGCATCCGGAAGTGATGATCCTTCTCTCCTGGACATGGTCCTTAAGGATGAGACCACGACATTAACTGCGCTTCAGTCCTTCCTAAAAGACCTCACTGACATTGATTCTCGCTACGAAGTAGATCCGAGCATGCACACATCTCTTTGGCGTTCCGTGGCCATTTCACAACAAGAAACATCACTATCATCAGAGGACTTCAACACCCAATCCAAAACATTCCGTGCGCCGCAGGTTGCCTTTGATACCTCACCCCTGTCTTCCTCTCCGTCACTTCGTAAAACACCCCCTCCAGACATGAGTATACTGGCGTTAATCTTCAGGTCACTTAAACCGAATTCATGCACACCTCCGTCCTTCTCACGAGATTTGTCCTATTCCTTGCCATGCCGTTTCAAGAGAGCTGTATACTCTGTAAAAAACGTCATCAGAAGACATAGGAAGTAGAGGGAAATTTTGGTGTATAAAAGATACTATATGATTTGCCGTTGCATTGCCAGTGCGTGATACCAAGACCAGGGACTTCGGTGACACCTCTGTTCATGAGTTATCGTGAGCCAACGCACCTGGCGTGATAACACCGAACTATGAATGTCAACTGAATCGCCCTCGCGATACTGAGTATAGTAGTCCTGTGAAACAGTGGATTTATTTTTTAAGACAAAACACCGTTTATCACGACGCCTGTCACTTGTTAACTGTTCTGCGTCGACTCAGACTGGTCTCTCTCTCGATGTATAACGCACGGCAAAAGAAAAATGTAAACTGGAGAATAAATACTTTTCAACATGAATACACTGAAAATTCTGACGGCGAATCAGAGGGGGGACTCGTGATAGACACAAGAGGGATATTACTTACAAATATATCTCGTTCCGCTCGCTCGGCGTTCCTGACATAGTTCCTAACCCAGGTTCTCCAGGTTCAATGTCTTGCTTTCCATGAAGCCATACGTCTCAACTCGCACCCCATACTCCTTTTTACTCCCGCACCCAAGGTAGAGCACACCCAGAAAAGTCCCTATCTCGATCATCGCACCTCTCTTTCCGCACTAACCCTAACCCAACCCAACTACATAACAATGTCCAACAAGCTTTCCTGGGCCAACTGAGACTCCTGAAGCAAGCCAACACCCATGAAAAGCAGCATGAGACGCAAATGGTTGTCCTAAGAAAGGGGTGAGGCTGATCACAGCAGCCTGACATGATGCAAGAGTCAAAGTAGCGGTGTCCCTAGAGACCCCCTCCCAGGACCCCCCTCCCGTCCCAACCAGACATCCACCCACCAACAAGGACGTTTCCTGGCCCATCGGCGCGGCCCAGAGCCATCAGACGACAATGAGAAGTAGGTTAAGGTGTCAGAGTTGGTGTCGTGCGGGTAGTACTGTCGCCTGACTTGACGGAGAGGTAAAGGAAGAAGACATCGTCCACCTCGGCCGATCACCATGAACTCCTCATCATCCCTTTTCCTTCCTCCCTTCCCAGCCTTTTCTTCGACGCCATTTACACCCATTTCGTGAATCCGATGTCCACAATCTACAGAAGTGAGATGACTTGAGTTGAACGTCACGTAAGAGAGGTGGAACGGCGGAGAGGAGTCGAGTTATGTGAAGGTTCATGAGACAGGAGGCGTGGAAGACATAGTAGAGAGTACGCTGAGGAGATGTATCTGCTAGCATTGTCGGTAGCGGTGATGATATGTATGGAAACCAAGTCTCATTATGGTGGTGGCCTGAACGACGATACTGATCCCAGCTTCACTGCAATTCTTGTTGGCTGATTGAGCGCACATGCAGAGAAAACCGTCGCTGATACTGGAGAAAAAATAGTGACAAGTCTAATGGTTCTGAGAAATGGCTGAGAGGTAGGAAGTGGTACGCGATGGGGGATTGCAGGACAAAGAGTGGAGATGACATCGCGACGTGTCAGTGCATCAGTGACGTTGGCGGAAAGTTGGAGACGTTGAGGCTCACTACTCTGTTCCGGCCACCGCTTCATAGTGGCCGTTGTCCATATAGTGTTGCATCACGCTGCGTCCGTAGTGTGGTAAGGTGAGACGGATGACGCAAGTGGATGCGGGCAACTTCAAGAATGGACAAGTCAATGAAAGCAACGAAGACACATGGGCCTGAGGTGTACGCACCCTAAAACCCCAACTTGTGAGGACCCAGTTCGCCAGATATGGAAGCAAAGAACAGGTCGACGATCACTTGAGAGCATGACCAGGTGAACAAGAACAATTTATATAAACAAATAAAATTGGTTTATATGGGTATACTGAAAATGATGAGGATTTGTCGGTTAACGGAAACTCAGACCCAAACGAGTAAAAAAAAAAACATACACGGACACCTAGTCCAAGCGACTTGGAAATTTGGAAAATACATCTCAGATACCACCATGTGGTAAACAGGCCAACTCTTAAATTAAGGAGTGCCAATACTCCTCACCGCCCTATTTATGACACTGAAAAGAAGAGGAAAAAGGAAGGGTTGTTGAGCCTAGTCGTGGAGGAACGCGACGATGATGGTGGTTTGGTATCAAGAATGGGTTTGATGGACGGCTTACCCTGGCGAATCAATTCCAGCACTGACATAAACTTTCCCATCTGATACCTACTCTAACATAACGGACCTCTAGATCTCAAAGCTGGCTCATTGATGTCCGATAAGATAACTGTGGTGTTTTGATCGCGGGCTAGATGGCGCTTTGCGGATTCTTCGCAGCACAGCAGTGTTCCAATCTTGAACACAGACCACCCTCTTCCCCTCTCTTCATATCTTATCAAAGATAAAATCTCAAGCATCCAGAAAAAATATGAGCGGCTGAGAATCATCCATCCATTAAGTGTTGTACCTGTGAACCCACAAAAAGTGAAAGTAGAGACATTGATGGTTTACATGTATGTATTGTTGAGTATCACACCGATACCAAATACCGAGGCTTACAACACTGCTTCTTCAGCCTCATGGGTCCAACCGGATCGGGGAAGAGCGCTGTAAGTGTCACTCGAGTACATTCATAGGCTTTCTGGTTCCCATTTTAAGTAATGTATCTGGTGCCTCCAGTTCATCCAGTCATTATCGCCAGATGAGGACCTGAAGATTTCTGAGGATTCACTGGACAGCGTCACTCAAATTGTGACCTGCTACGAAGTAGGCAATTTGCAGTGTATAGGCTATGGCGTGACATTTGTTCTGATGGATACGCCCGGCTTTCTTGACACCAAGCTGTCGGAAGGTCGAATAGCGACAATGATCACAAATGAGTTGGACAGTTTATGGTGTGTGCTCATTTAATAACGAAAATCGCGATATGGGTTCCCATATTAAAATGAGATTTCGTGTCAGTCAAGATGTATCAACTCCGTTCGTGCACATCCTCTACTTCCAACCCATCACTGATATACGGTTGGGAGGTTCAAAACGGAGTGCAATTAAACTCCTAACAGCTTTCGCAGAGGGATTCAACGCTAGCACCGTTACTGTGGTCACAACGATGTGGAACCATATAGTAACATCCAAGCAGATGTGGGATGCCTATTACAGGATTAGTAGCTTAGAAACTGAAATATTTGTGGTACGAAGCTGACAATGTTTTAAAGCAAAAGAAACCTAATAGTTCATTTAGGGGTCTGATAAGGTTCACTTCGACACCACCAAATTTGACAATTCCAAGGATTAAGCGCTGTCAATCATAGATAATTCATATGGATGGCTGCATGAGAACAAAGATCAGATACGTGATATGGGTCCTCGCTACCAATCTCTCACCCGCGACAACCTGCTCCATCGCATCAGCAACACTCAGCAACAACTGCTCAATCTTGCGGAAGAGATGCAGCTCGCGACCACACCTGGAAAGAGGGATCGTAGTCTTCTCAAGGTTGTTCTTCAGGAAGAGAACACGGTCTTGGTGGCGCTTGAGGACTTTTTAGACGATCTTTACGCTCTCGATCCGGAAGCTTATCACTCCCATTTTTCCCATCTGCCTTTTCCTCGTCCCCCACGTAATATCCCTTTATCAGCCCGTTTCAAAAGCTTCACTTCGAATCTTAGCAATGTCTTCAAAAACAAAAAGTGATATGTAATTTACATCTTCATTCATTCTTTATGTGTCGGGCGCTTCCCTCTTCTGTTTGCTATGTGTGTGTTATTAGATCATCCTTTCTACTTGATATTCATTTAAAAATATCGTTAGGTCGTAATGACTCGTCGAGTTCCATATGCGATGTAAATGGAGCTGGAGGGGAGTCACGTATAGGGTACGCACAATCGGTCACCTAAGCAGCATTCAAAGTAGTGTGATGCTTAACGGGTCCTTGAACGTTGGTTACGGGGTGTTGGTAGGTTGTTATGGGATGCTCGTTACATATTTATACAGTCCTCGTTACTAGAATGCGTATGCATGTTTCACCGATATCTCAATTTTGTCTAATCACCTCATCCACTCATTCTGGATGAACGGTGAAAAAAAAAGTTCTGTCATAAATCTCTGTTGCACTTGACCGAGACCCCTCCCCTTGCCAACGCATTCATCCGATCAGACGCAAACCTAGATGACGCATCTAGCACATCAACGTCGTCCAACCCCACCCCCAGCTCAGTTTCGATATCCCAATATCCATCCGTCAAGAGCATCACATCAAACTGTACGTCTCACACAGCATACGATCACGACTCTGGGATAGGATTGAGGGTGGATAGAAGGAGCACTCAGCCTCGCGGGATACCAGGGGCAGACGAAACATGATATTGATTATTTTTATCATAAAAGAAGTACCGGTTCGTACTGACAGGCGCCGGTGGAGTTGCGTTTATGGTTAGTAATCTGAAACACCACGACCTCTGTGGTGTTTAAAGCCTTTCTAGTCGCGACTCCCCTTTTGACTCCGCATCTCATGCTCATCACGCCAACGCCCAATACTGATCATGTCCGGGTCGGACGTTGTCGAATCATTTGAGCGTATGTCCTTGGTTTTGGCTTAATGCATTGTGCGGGATACTCATAACTGATTGATTTCAACTTTAAGATCCTGATTTTAAAGAGGACCGGAAGGAGTCTGGTATTACAAGTGATGAGGTGGATGCAGGCGATGGGAAACCAGGAGAGGATATGCGTTTCTGGCAGGAGGAATATGAGTATGGTACGTAGTTCTTCCTCTCTTTCAAGTTAAACACACTTCTCATCAAACAGTTCTCCTTTATCACTGGCGCAGAGCAGAAATCGTGGGACTCAACAGCAGGCGCTAGTCAGAGGGATGTTTCTCGAGGAGAAGGTGAGTATGAAGATCACCGATGTCGTTCGGGTCTTGCGACTTTGACTCACTGATAAACACCAGCTACTGGTTCGAGGAAAGACGCAAGTAATGTTAATGAGAAGGAACAGACTTCGAAGAAACGGTCTATTCACTAAATGATCATGCTATTCACAAGCCAGCCCTCCTGCGTTGGGGTTGTGGTCACTGGTCACTGTGGTCATCCCTCCATCCTCCCCAGAACCGTAGACATAAGAGACTACAATGTGCTTGTAAATAATTGAGCGCATAATTCCAAAATACCCATCATATGTGAACCAATATTACGATTTATTATTTTATCGTGGGCGTTCAACTCATATGTCACGATGGATCATGTCGAGCGGAGCGGGTTGGAAGGATCTATGCTCGCATAGATCCTGCTTCTTGGGCACGTGACTCGAGTCGACTCATACGTCGGACTCCTACCAACTTGTCTCTTCATTTCCTTAACCTAGTACTCCTTATTTCTTCGCCTACGTAGCCGCTCGTGCTCTCGTTTCCTCTCACTCTCTCGCTTATTTTTAACCCACCCACCTTCCCCCTTGTCAACACCTTTTTTCACCGCCTCTTCCCTTTTATGTCCTTTCCTCCCACTCCCACTGCACGCAATTAAAATCAACCTCCGAATTTATCATATAGACATTTGTTACTTGAATTTAACTAGTGTACACCTTTTTCTCATAATTTGAGCTCTCTCGTAGTTGGGTAGAGGGAGGCGAGGCGGCGTTCGGGGGCTCACCCGTCCACCGCCCTCACCTCTCGCCCTGGGAGGGGGTCAAGCCAGGCTCATCCCCACATACACTACCCGACTACGGGAGACTCACCACGTAGAAGCAAGATGAATAGATGACACACCACTAACCCGAGCCGAAGTATAACGCACCAATAACGCAGAGACAATCACAAACTGAATTGTCGCGAACCGAATAAGCTGCGACTTGATGCGAATGACCTGTTTGAACGAGGTATGCGATAGTGAACCCCAATCCCACGCATAGTGTCAAAGAGGAGTTGTTCGAGAGTAATTGAGGAGTATAATGAGGATCAAATCTCACACCGCGCTGCGTAATTGAACCATCGGGCTGGGGGAAAAAAATTCGAAGACATGTTGTCTATCAGGTCTGTCAATGGGGCACTCAATCATCATCTGAGCCATCATCATGGATATCATGAAGAAAACGACGCACGAAGAGTCGTTTCTTTTGGAGAGTGTTGAAGACTGTACAAATCGTGCTTATCACGGTTACTCACATTGTGATAACTGAGAGGCCACACAGAGGATTACAGAGGCGAAATTAATTGAATGTATTAATGACATGTATAAACAACACAATGAATGAAACAAAAACCTGTCGAAGCAGAATGGATATACACAAACATATTCTTATAAATTAGAAGAAAAACTATTTTGAATGTCCGATATATCGACTATTAGAGCTTCCACTCTTCGGCAATAGGGGCCTCGGGAGCATCAGGAACCTTGGCGACACCCGTAATCCTCAGACCAGCTGCTTTTCCTGCTGCGGCAGGCTTGATATCCCTCCATGGAGCAGCTCCGTGAGCGGTGATAACATGCGCAGGAGTCCAAGTTTGATCGCGAAATGTGGACTCGAAGAAGGTCGGAGACACATCGTCAGCGGTGTAGGTGTTCCACTGAGCATCGGTACCGAACTCGATACCCATGGGGTTGGGATCCGCAGTGTTCCAAAGCTTGCCAGCAGCGATCAAACCAACATCAGCTTGGGGGGTACCCTGGCTGGCAATGATAGCAAGAACAACACGAGAGGTGGGCTCGAAGCGGATGGTGTAGCGATCTGGCTCCCTCCACTCCTTTCCTGATCCAACGAGCTTGCCGTTCACGTAAACTGTGTACATGTCGTCCGCTGCGACATCGAGAATGAGAGCGTTGACGGGTGCAGGAGTGTTGATGGTGCGACGGAAAGCACGAGTGTGACCAGCAGCTGGCTGAGGGTTCTTCTTGTACTCGGTAGTCCAGATCCACGAGCCGGCCTTGAGGGTTGGGGGGAGAACGACGGATTGTTTGGGAGGAGGGGTAGGGATGGGTTTGGGAATGATGGGAGCAACAACAGGTGGGGCTGGGATCACGGGCTTGGTGGTCGAATCAGGGGGGCAGTGGCAGTCGTGCTTATCTGCCTTAAGTTCTTGGACAAGTTTATCGAAGGGGTTGAATCCAAGATGCCCGTGAGCAGTGGCAGACTTGTGAGCATTGACGCTAACAATCTCTTGCATGATGTTGGCGTGCATGTCCTTCATCGTCTTGTTCATGTTGGTGCCAATGTTCGAGATGACCTGCTGGACGGCGACCGTGATCTGTTGGTGAATCTCCTTGGAGACGGCGGCAATCGTCATTTCAGTGACCTGGTTAACGAACGCCGTGACTGCGGGGGTGTTGGCAAGGACGTTGAGGTCGGGCTGGGCAACGATACTGAAACGCATCCATGGAACTTGAGAGAATGCGTTGGCGAGCTCATGGCTGCTCCTGTAATGACATTCATTAATGACATTGCATATGCGCTTATCAAGGTAAGCTTACTCATGGAATTGTTTGTAATGGACGGTTGGGCTGTAGATGGTGTGATCGTGGCAATGCTCGGTGCCAGGCGTGGTGACGGGAGTCAGGATAGGTAGACCATGGTTGTTGAGAGGGAGGTGAAGACCTGTGCTGGTGGTCGAGGTAACCCTAAGAGAACTAATCTCAGGATGAAACGTTAAGTATACGACGACCAAACTCACTGGGTTGAGGAGACTGATTCGGAGGTGGACAAGGAAGCCTGGATTTTGCTGGTCGCAGAGGAGGAGCGAACTGTGGTGGAGCTATTTGAGCACACTGCGTCAGTAAATTCCACTAATGAGCACAAAAAGAACGCCTACTCGATTTCAGCGGTGGACATTTTTGTTTGTTAGTTGCTTGTTGCTGAAGAGTAGTGGAGAAGCTGATGAAGAGGAGCTGCAACTTTCGTGTCACTTTTATAGCCTTGAAGCCCTGGTGGGGCACAGCACGGACATCGAATGCATCTGTAATCACCGATTGGAGTAAGTCTAGAACAACAAGGTCCATTGCACAGAAATCAGGAAGTCTCATGAAATGTCAAACAGACGCTCAGCGATATCACCGGAACTGTTACCCTGCCGCCTCTATCAGATAATTCCATGTAACACCGAACATAATTCAGGTCGACGAATATATTGATTGTGAATTATTAATGAATTATCTCCTTGTCGACTCCACGGTTGAGTCGAAAATAAAGAGACAACCTGATTGATTTCTGTGCGTTGTGTCAGGTTCTGTCAAAATAAATTCTCTCGGGGTCCGGCACAGGGCTGCCATGTGGGAGATTTCACGATTTCTGTGCATTTCCTGAACATCAGTGATGTCAAGCGATGTTGTCCCGGTTTGTAACATATCAATATGGGTGTCTTTCAATCTAGGGAGGTGTGTATTGAACGCTAAACCTGCAGGTACAGGTACTGTAGATTACAAATACTCCACGGCGGAAGGTACACATCCACCAGAATGGAGCAGGGTCAACTGTGACATTGCCCGGAACGCAGTCACGTGTATTACGTCGCGGACGATAACGCGTTCATCTTGTCACACATAGCATTCTTGGATTGCATGATGCTTGTTCTTCAACTCCTACTAATGTACATTGCAAATTTACACAAATTATTTAGTATTATTTTATGCTACGTCCCAGAAATCTCATCTATTACGGCGTCGACTGCAAACGTCGGAAACAAAAATGTTTTCGAGCCTTGAGGAAGAATATCGTCATCATCGGGCCAGGAGAAGGTAATGATATTGACATGATTGAGATTCGAAAGGCCAATGTGGTGATACCCAAATAATACCATGACATCGTCTGTCGGAGAGGAGTCATCGCTGTTAGACCTGAGTGTCAGAACGCCGGGGATGGGGTTGGGTTGGCATGACAAGTTCCTCGCAAGAGAGCGACAAGAATGACCTGGACGTAAAATATCATCCGGAATGATGATTCCGACGATTGTGCATGATGGTGTGATGCCTATCCACCGGGTGGTGTTGTAAATACGGAACGGTGGTGATAGCTCCCAAAGGTCCGGCAGTTTCTCATTGTTCATCACAAAATGAAGGACTGAGATACCTGCCGAAATAATACGTCCAAGAGATGCGATGGTGAGAGTGTTGGAAGCTGAGGGTGAGCCCAAAGGGGTGTTGATGATAACTACGTGGATGTCTCCAATTGTAGAAAGGAATCGTTGCCAGCCCGGTTCTGGTATCGATGAAACGGGGGATTTGGAAGAAGTTTCGGTACGATAGGCAAGTTAGAAAGGACGGAGGTGTCTCAGCTTCTGGGCGTACGTTAACCGAGATTCGGGACCGTTGAAGATTCGCCTTCCTTCGATGGCCCGATAACACCTGAGGTCTCGTTATTGTGGGTTTATGCTAATCGTTACACTTGGTGCGCATCCCATGATAGAACGACCATGTGTGCTTGTGTGCCAACCAATTCCAATTTCGAGATTTCGTTCAACAATGATTAAGCAAGAACCGTCCGGCGTACTTAACCAACCCACTTGAGTTAACGTGAGTCACATTTTCGAATCCCTGTGACAGGGTAGTCGTCCAAACAGGCATGATGCTAATGACATTCATAGACGTTAATCTTCGCCGATTATGAGCCTCGGTAGGTTGTGTCGTTCTGGAGAGGACGTAGATTCAATCGGGAATGTCGAGAGCTGCTCTCAAAACATTACCCTTTATTTACCATAAAGAAATATGCGGCTGCGACAAGTGAATACGCATTATATCTTACGCATTTCGTAACTACTCATCATGGAAGGACGATCCACGCATGCCTTAAAAACATCCCATATCGAACGAGATAGAGGTACTACCCCCCGAAAACCTGTTTGATTTTTTCAGTTATGGTTCCCGATGTGTACATTGTGTCAAAAAATGGGAAGATAGACGATTTGAATCCATTCTGGGGATAATCCGAGACCGCGCCTTGATTCATCATTAGACCCCTGACTATAAAGGGTCCTCAATAATGAGTCCTTCACACGGGGGACAATTTGATGTCCGGTTGCACAGAACTTTGGTGATGAGTGTCCCCCGTGTCAGTACCTTATCATCCAGATTCGCGCATCAAAATGACTATCATCCAAGCCTTGTATTTTAATCCTCTAAACAATTTAAATATACTCTAATGTATCTGACAGGCTCTCCACCAGAGAAGCTGACACTGTTGCAACCATCACGACGGTCCCATACAACGGGGACGGTTACTCTCAAAACGACGGGACTCAGAGTTCTACCACTCCGCTTACCGGGTTTACAAATATGTGACCATCTTGCACCAATTTAGTACGTCTTTACTGAGTTTATTTTATTGGAAATGGCTATGACCTCGCCATGGTCTTTCTTAAGTTCCCTACTACTTCAATATTATTGCCCAGCCCGACTTGACACAACCCACCAGCGACCCAACAGTCATGAAGTTCGTTGATGATATCAGCACCGCAACAGTTGAAACCATGTCCGAGGAGATCCTCAAAGAAGTCGCCGAGGCAGTTGGAGAGGTTATCGCGAATGTCGGCGCTAGCGTTAGTGAGAGGATGATGGAGGTGCAGGGAGACATTACGAGGGGGATCGTGTGTGTCAATACTGAGGCGACGTTAACTCTTTCCGGTCCCCTGGGCATTCTTCCCTTCGAGTAGTTCTTGAAGGATATTATGAGTGGTTTGATGAAAGACGTCAACACCAAATGATTTCAATAATGTAGTATCCTCCTCGTTGAGTGTAATAAGGTGTAACACCCACATCTACAAAAAAGAAAAACAAGCCTCCAAGTTTAATTGAGTCCGTGTAACACAAGCTTCACAGCTCCCCACCTCCCAGAGTTCAGCGCACTCACCGGAAAGACGACAAAGACACCGAAGCGCCTGGATTGCAACCGATTAGATCAACTTTTGATTGTGGGAAGCATGCTGATATGACAGTTCCGATATTCTTCAGTGCACATAAGACGCACAGAAATCCCCCACGCCTTTCAGAAACGTTATTTGAACGGGGACCTGGCACCGGCAGTGATGAATTCAAGGAGGGGGTTTTTTAACTCCGAATGCTTTTCAAAATCTAATTAAACACTAGTTCAACTTCGAGTTGTGTTTCGACATTTCTATTACAACCGCCATCGAGTGCAAGTACTGGCTGACTTTCAGACCCCACCAACCCACCACACTTGCGCACGGATATGTCTTCCATAACTTTCGAGTAAGTCCATTCAGTCATTATTGTGTCGATTTGAGTAGTTGATCACGCTTGGGGCAAATAGCTCTGTTAATATGAATGGCCATGGACGAGTTTCCGGCGATGGTGCTTCTCAGCCCACCATCTCAAACGGACACCACGATACTTGCGCTCCTCAGAGCCCAACAGCTCTTATGAATGGGTTTCATCAGTACGTTTCTGAACACTACCGATTCTGCCAACGCTCATTACCTACTACTGACCATAGAAACAGTCATGATCTGGCGATGGTTTTCTCTCAGGTCCCTTGGATGCGCTTCAACATTGTCGCTCAGCCAGACTTGTCTATGCTCGCTTCAAACCCCATTCTCAAGACATTTGTAGAAGGTATCACCTCGGTGACTGTGTCAACCGTCACAAAGGAGATCCATGAGGAGGTCACCAAAGCCATTAGCCAAGTCATAAACAACGTTGGATCTACCGTTCAGGCGCAGATGACGAAGGTCCATCAAGATATCATGAAGGAAATCGTCTCTGTATCCGCGCATAACACCTCAACAGATTCCAGCAGACTGGGAGTCCCGCCTTTTGAGCTCTTGCTCGAGGATTTGCTCTCAGGTGCTTCAAAGAAGCCCGACCACGTTTGTAAGTTCTCTCAATTTGCGCTTGAAATAGCTGGTATTCATGTAGCTATTCCACAGGTTCACCCCCTGTTGCCCAGCCATTGGACAAAAGTGGTGGTGACGACAAATCGAAACCCGTCGATCCTGCATCCACTAACCCTGTCGTCTTCCCTATCCCCAAAGAACCTAAAAAGGAGCTCTCCCCTCCTCCTCCTTACCAAATGCCGACTCCTGTAACCGAACCCCGACAGGTTGAGCCTGTTACTCCCAGCTTTCCCCTTCCTGAGCCTGTACCTGCACCGATGCCGCCTCCTGTACCCATCGTTAAAAAACCCACCATTCTCTCCTTTCCATCGCTCCAATCCACTCCCTGGGTTTGGACTCCTGAAGTCCAACGTACCCCAAAGCCACGTGTCGGTCATACTCGAGCCTTCCGTCGCACAATCACAACTTCGACGCCTGTCAACGCACTCACAATTTCCATCGCATGCGACGATCTTTACACGCTATATGTCAATGGAAAGCTGGTTGGCTGTGGCAAAGAATGGATGCAGCCTGAAAACTACACCATCAAGTTCCCTCCCACATCCAAGGTCGTTGTTGCTGTCCTCGGCTCCCAGGGCCCACTGCGGGGGGACGTGGGTCTTTCTGTCTCGGCGATTGCTTACGACGCCTACTCTCCCTACGAAGCTAAGACCTCCACCTCGTTCCAGACAGACTCGAAATGGGTTTGCCTCGTGGACGATAACTTCCCCCCCAACTTCTTCGAAGTTGATTTCAAGGATTCAGCTTGGTCAGCGGCATTCATTCAGAATACGCCTTGGAGGCAGAGTAAGATGGGTGGTATTACCCCTGGAAAGGCGTTTGGAAAGAGGATTATAGGAGAGAAGAAGGTACCCGACGCGCCTGACGCAGATAGCGCCGAACTGTTAAAGGCTTAGCCCATGATACATTGTCGACTCGTGACTGCAGGATATAATGTATTACTCTGATTTTACTTTCAATTTGTTCAACAATGATTCTTGTATCAAAGCTAGTAGCTACTAATCGCGCCCTGCACTGCGCAATAATATACCCCTGTTCAGTCTCTATCTCCTGTTTCTAGTTTTAATGTTTCGCGCAATTGTTTTGCGAAGATCTTAAAGTGAACGTGAATGGAGAAGATAGAAGATGCAAGAACCACGAACAGAACGCGACGCCTTCTGCTATCTACGCGTTTTGATCCACATGAGCCCGTCGACGACATGGTCACGCTGTCAAATTACGAACATCAAATGGAACACTGCCCCCGAGGTCAATGGAGGTTTGATGCCGACTAAATATGTACCTGGGACCTGCAGGTTGGCAGACGCTGTGCATCATGTTGGACAGATTGATGCATATCGTGGAGAGCACTGTTGAATGACAAGAAACAGCGGAAGGAATCATTTGACAGTTCCGATCCTCCTCGAATGCACAGAAAGTTGACAGGTTTCCACCCGCTGACCCTGAAATAGTACCTGGGAACTGAAAAAGATTGACAGAACGCACAGAAAATGGTCAGGGTTTCTGTCGGAATAGATTCTATTTTGTATGTTCTTGTTCGTTTGACTGGAAAATATATCCGCTTGAGAAGAAAGAAGCTAGAGTGAATGGGATGTGCCTCAACAGGGTACAACGCGAGAAGTCGCTTAGAACCGGTGAATGGACACCTCCGCTCGTTGCGATGAGCGCCTGACAAGAATAAACTTTGTTCGCGGTCACGAGCAGAATCGATACGACCCTTCATTTGGTACCTATATAAGCCACTTAGAGTTCTTTATCCTCCTCGTTCACTTTTTCGCTTCCATCCAGTCAAGCAACGAAAACATCTCTAACAATGTCTACTGCTATCTTCGAGTACGCATTTGTGATTCTTTTATAATGATGATTTACTGATCTGTCTTCGAGTAGCGATACCAAGACTGTTCGCGCTGCTTCTGCAACAGGCGAAGTCGAAGCTTCAATGTTTTCCTCCTCTGTCGAGTAGGTGTTATCTCTACTAGGAGGTATATATATAAAATGACTCACGTGTGCTCGAATAGCATCAGCAATTTCTGTTTTTGGACAGTAGCTCCGTATAGCAATCACGCCATCGCTTGTAGCATTGCCCTTGGCTCCTGTAGGACCGTGTAGCCGAGTAGTGCTCTGGAGTGTTATGTCAGGGACTCCAATATATTCGGAGTGTACAGTCGAGCTCCATGGTACCTCAGTAGCTTTACAGCGTCATGCATGTGCAATTGCCATGTCTGGAATTCCCTCTCTTCCTGATTAAAGTATATTGTTACTATCTGGTGCATTGCAACCTGTAAGAAGAACACTACATACTTAAATTAAGCATGCACCAGCAAAGTCAGCTCACTGTCAGAAGATGGGTGTGGTGACGTATTTATAGGGTTGGTTTAAATATAAGGAACAGAATTTATTTTGAGAAAAATGTAAGTGTAATACTTTTCAAGTCTCGTGCTGTCCAGTCATAGTATCGTATATGCTCTAAGAAAGTGTCAATGGGTAAAAGAGTTCCTTGTCGAAGTACTTATTAAGCCAAAATTCATGGCTGTATGCCAGACTATTCTCGCATGTCAGCCGGCCGTCCGCTTTCCCTCCAAAATTTGGCACAAGGTCCACCAGAGCACGAAGTTGTTCGAGAGGAATAACATCTCCGCAGAGATGAGAGTTGTGTTGTTGTGCTGTGCCTCGTTTAAGACGGTAGAGGCCTGTGTTTGCATCAGGGAATTGGCCTGTTTGCCTTGTATTGCGAGGATTGGGCTGAGGGGTAATGATAAATTTTTGTACGTACGCAAGGAATCTATCTGGTATGTTGTGGCGGCTTTTCGGAAGTACGAGGCGAAATATAAGACAAACATCAGCAACGATATGGCCTGGATAGCCATGGGTTCAGTTCCATCTCCAGGCATTATAGAAGTCAAATCACTTACCTGTGAGTCCGCTTTGTGGCCATTGGCTTGGTGCATTGACACAAAAGATAGCGGAATCATGTCCCCCTAATTGTGGTTCGGCTTTCAATGTGACAGGCAATAAAATGGGATGGGGATGGTGGTAAGATGTAGATTGAAGGCGAAGTGATGTCCAGACCTGGACTTTATCAGGCAGTGATCGAGGGTGGTGAGTGGACATTCCAGTGGAACTGAATTCTGAAACGAACGTATTCGGGTAGTTGGCCTCCATACTTGACACATAGCGGGATATTGCCGATTGAAAATCTGGTATGTCAAATAGCTTCGCCACTTCGTCGACAGTGTGGATCCCCAGTTGAGGATCCCGGGAGAGATGAAAGGCGGTTGTTGGGGAACTTTGAACGGTGCGGAAAGGAACCTTGGCAGAAGGATCAATTCCTTTTGTCAAAAGCGCGGCCTTGTAGAAGTAGTTTGTAATGCCATATGTATTGATACCTGCAGCACCTGCATGCGATCCAGGGAGAGTGCAGACAGATGAAATCAAAGATAAAAGTTCAGCTGTTGTATTGATGGTGTCATCGGTCGCAGTGTAGTCATCCAAGTCATTCTCCTGGGGAGGATCCGCTTCGACTGCAGATTTGTGAGAAGTATTGCCCTTGAACTCGACCCCTGCATCTCGGACAGCGGTGGCCAGATCAAAGTTCATAACCTTGTCTCGACGATCGAGGCTACGAACAATCTGAGCCTCGTAGTTGTGCTTGTTTGATGCGCGTGAAGGGTCCTTGACCAGTCTGATGTGTGCGTGTTCAGTGGTATCAGCCGACCACTGGATTGGGGACCCACTGAGGCGAACACCTAATGTGACACTCTGCATGAACTCCAACTTGGGTATTTGCCAATGAGTAAGCTTCCGTCCCTTTTCCCCTTGACGAGCACCTGCATCGATGATGGCCTGCTTGAATTGATGGAAAATGGAGAGGGACTCATCGATCATACGACAAATGTCGTCCGAGATGAGAGGCGCTTGTGCTAGGTATCGGAAGTCGAGGAGTGCACGGATCGCTGTCATAAAATTGGTGGATACTGCCCCTGCAGCAACCGGAATAATGTAGCGTTGGATGTCGCGTTGATCCCTCCCTGTTACCTGCTTGAGAGATGAAATTCCTTCCTTGAAGTGGCGATACCCAGTATGTCGCTGAAGAATTGAGAAACGAAAGTCGATTTCTCCCGCCCCAACTGCGTTGATACACCACTTGGCGTCATGATCCCAGAACATTCGATGCCAGTGATGGAGGGGCTCGCTAGTCAGAAAGACAGCAGGATTTGACAAATCCCAATCCCTCCAAAACGGCTGGTGTACACCGTTGAGTCGATGTTTCATCGACTCCTTTTCGTAGGCCTCCAAATCCCACTCATCCTCGACTACCTCTCCAATTTTGGTCAGAGCATCCAACGTCATCTCCCCAGTTCTCATCGGGTGTTTCTGAGCATCCCCAAACTGTTTGAATGATGCTGTGGTAATTGACGACGTCTTGCCAGCCACACAAGCAATAAGTGCTGACTCGGGTGTGTCCACGATGTAGGCAGCACAAGGCGTAAAGCACCAGCGGCTATTCCCAAGGGGATCTGAGAGCATGATACCAACGCGAGCGGCCTCTTTGAGGGGGTGAAGAACGAGGTCTAAGCATTGATGGAATAGTCGAGCTTCCAAAACACCGCGAATTTTTGATTTTGGATAAATAAATCTGGGGATGGGTATTAAGGCAAGTAGAAGGAAGGCATGGTTTGTGGCTTTGTTTCGAAATTCGGCGGCAATATTAGCAAGAGAAATGAGGAGTGGGTGGGCGACACGGTTTCCAGTACCAGAGGAAATGTTAGTCTTATCAGATGACAAGACAGTGCCGAGAAGAGTAGCGCCTTGCTGTAATTTTTCCTTTAGGTCAAATTAATCGCTGACCGAGAATATTTCAAAGATAACTCACTTGCATGAACCACGCTGCGTCTCCAGACAGCCACTCAGTGTATATTCTCATAGTTTTGGCACACGTTTCATAAAGCTTAAATGGCGTGAACTGAATAAAATCCTGGACTAATGGGCTGCGCATAAGAGCCTGAATGCATTCAACAGGGTTTCGGTAATATAGGGTAACTGTATTTTTTGTTGGAAGCGTCGGTGTCATGGAAGATGCCACCCAGCGTGGGCCGCTAGGAAGTTGCTCAGCTCTCGAATACAAATCCTGTACAGTCCTAAACGAGATGGGAAGAAGCTTAATCTGTCATCATAGGAATAAAGTGTTGAGTATTATGAAGCACAGATAATATGGGAAGTAATACCATTTTAAGTTTCAGAAATTCGTCGATTTTGGCCATGCTCATCCCTGACTGCAAGAGAAATGATGCTACCTCCCATTCGTCCCTCGTTGAAAAGGGGTAATAAGGGACGTTTACACGAGCGCTCGTAAAAGGGTCCTCTGCAAAAAGTTCCATGAAGGTTTTGCCGGGGTGCGTTGTATTCCAGGTGGAAGAAGCACCTGGGAAGTTCTCTTGGAACGGACGTTTAGTCGACTCTTGGGGCATTGGATGGTCAAAAATTGAGGGGCCCGTTTGCGGTTCCTGTTCAATTCCTTCCATTGGCGAGGTGGCACTCTGCGTGTCGACATCTTCGTTTGCGTTTAACATATCAGGAGAACGTGTTCCTGTGGTAGTTGTGCAATCTACGTCAAGACTACAGATCCAACAGTACAAATAATATTACGCACCAGGATCATTTATAAGCTCCTCAAAATGGGAGAAATGCATAACATCCTCGTGTAAATAGCGGCAGGCTGCCCGTGGCTGGTTCATGTGGTTGAGGGCACTCGCTTCAGTATGAAACAACTTCCCACAGCGGAGACAGGGAAATTTCTTTGAGGCAGAAGACAAAGGCATTGTGAAGAAATGTTTGAAATGCAGAATGGATGAGAAGTGAAACCAGGACACAAGGACTGTAGAGATTCGTACATCTTCATGATTATGATGGTATCGATTAGACGGACGCAATCCTGCCGGGCCGGTTTCGAACACAGAAAGCGAACTTTTCGCTTTTGTGCGTGACCTCTTATCACGTGACTCCCATTGTCAAACGAATTTGGACATCAGACTTTGCTCTAATTGCTCCCTCAAACATTATTCTATTGATATCCAAACGCGACTGTCCGTTCTTACTTCTGTGGCATACTACCTTGTTAATTTGAAATAATCACTCTAAACCCTTATTATTAGCTTAAAAAGCATCTGGTAAGTACCGTTCCGAGTCAGGGAGTGGAGTCCCAAGTCAGAATAGTTTAACATTCTTGAATTGTGTCAGATTAATATGGTGAAAACTCTTCGCGAGGCTTTTCTTTCGCTTCAGACCTATCCTTGGCTCAGCAATGCATGGTCCAATGGAACCATAACTGATATGTATAGTCCCACAGAATTATCGGTAAGTGGTTAATCATCCTCTCCAATGAACCTACATTGAAACTTGGTACCAGGGGCTTTCTCAGTCTGTACAAGTCTATGAAATGTTCCTTATTGCTGCACCAATTATAGATCCCACCTCTCAAGCAATGAAAGAATTACTGCAGGATAAGGATAACATCATCACTCGAGGCGCACACGTGAAGAACGTAAAGAAACCCATCCGTGATAAGCGTTGCGCATTGCTTACAACCCTTCGCCTATTCGACCTTGCATGCTATTTTACGACTATGCAGAGAAGTTCCGTTGTGTACGAGCGCCAATGTATGCCAAAGATTATCGCGGGGTATGGTCATAAAATGGTATATATCCTGTCTCTACAGTAATTGCTCCCTAACTTACTCGTTCTCACTGGCAGTATCAAAAGCGCATTCAGGACTGGGTGAAGGTCCTTTACGAATGGAAGGGCAACATGCTGGCTCTGGCCACCTACACCAATCCACAACTCGTACCTGGGACATTGCCACCACAATCTGGCTACGTGTCTCATGTGAATGTGTTCAAAGTTCTCTACCAAACCATTGAGAATGCTATCTGCGTATTGAACTTTCATGTGGCAATTATTCATTTATCCTACCTGAGAGAAGAGAATTTCAATGGCGCTCTTCCCGACTGGGATCACTCGTTCTCTCTGAAGACATTTATGCGTGTTGATGATAAAGCGTAAGTGACATTTCTTTTCCATAAGTTTGATAACTGAACTTCTATTTCTCCTAGAACATTGGATAACGACCCAAGCATTATCAAAGCCCACAGATTTCGCCTACCCTTGCACCTTGCGATACTGGTCTCGCCAATTTTCCTGTTATCCCAATTTCGAATTTACAAGTATACCTGGGAGCGTGATTCATTGCTTGAAGTACACATATTCCCCTTGAGATTCGGTGGTTAGCTTACTTATTACCTACAGTATTCGCTCAAACTAGGAAATAACAAGCCAGATATTCTGCTTCGTGTGGAAAGGATTATCTGGACTACGTTTTTCTGTCCTTAACCACGAGATGGCGTTGCATGACGCAATGAACAGCCTCGTAAAAAAAATCCCATGGGTGGAACTTGAAAACGCATCACCCGAAATTCGTGCTTGGTTCGATTTATGTAAGTTACTATTATTTTAAATTCATGAAAAACAACTCAAAGTATTTCGTTTCTCTTCAGCATGCTTGTCACCTGATACCCGCTCTAAAGCAGTGGATATAACTGAACAATTGGATACTCACCTGCTCCACGATATTGAGGTATTTCTTAACAATCTTAATATCAGGGATGGATCTGAACTTTGGAAACCAGCAGGGTAATAGTGGAAATCGTGCCGGCAATGAGCAGGCTGAGAGTTATGGCGAGCATCAAGGCGACATAGAAATGCAGGAGCCACGCAATAGTTATGACCTCGGTGCTGAGGGGAACCAAGGGGATAGCTACTCGACTTGCAATCCATCTGATCTCATGATGCACCAAACGCCAGGCCCAATTGGGGAAGATGTTGAACACCGTCCTCATGACCGTAACGCAGACAGCAACATATCCAGCCAAGCTGGCGGTAAGGGTCATGAGGGCGCTGACAACGACGACGAGTCGGCGGGTGAGGACGTGAACACGGAAAGGGAAAGGGGCGAGGATAATGACAAGAGTGAAGATAAAGGTGGGGACAAGGACGATCGCGAGGACAAGGACGGACATGGGGACGAGGATGAGCATGGGGACAAGGACGAATATGGGGACAAGGATGGGCATGGGGACGAGGACGAAGACAAGGAAAGACCGCGCCGTGAAGGTCTACGTCCACGACCCTCTGCCACTTCTAGTTTTTCAGCCAACATGTCTGTGAAGCCCGATTATCCTCGATCATCTTCAAGTAAAAGCAAGCAAAGAGGGGTAACAACGGTCAAGAAAGTGAAGTTCAATGCCACTCCTGCAATTCTCACCATTCTGAAACGAGAACTGGCGATGATCAAAGAGGAGGCCCAGCGTCGTTGGGTGAGTCATACTTTCTGTCAGTAATCAAATCAATGCACTGACTGTTGAATACTAGGTGAAAAATGAAGATGTCACGCTGAGAGTCGCTCCTGCTGCCAAAGTAAGCAATATTTTAACTTAGAGACTTTATCATAGACATTTGAGCTCCCTCAACAGAACTATACTGCAACTATAGGCATTTTTGATGTCTATAATCATCGGAGAGAGATTAAATTGGACTTTCATGTGCGTTCACACCATACAAAAACTTTCATTTATGCTTTACTCATGCACTTAAAACCATGGCAGGAAGAGTTCATTTCTCGTCGAGTTCGCGAGTGGCACAAGGTCGTAGAGCAGAACTACGTCGTCAAAGATGACATCCCTCAGCCACGTTGGCTGGCCGAACCCACCACATCTGCCTTCGCGATTCTCGATTACTCCGACCTCCATGACCTGCCTCGAGTTCATCGCATACTACGAGAATCGAAGCAAAACATTGTCGTCAAAAATGTGCCAGGGAAACGACGAGCATTTAACTTGGCTGCTCTGCAAGAAGTTCAACGTGTTGACCATACCGTAGACATCCACGGTACGTAAATGTATCTATACACTTTTATGTGAAAGCGTTTAATGTTCTTTCTTTGACTGGCACATCTTAAAGATCACTCCGTCCAATGCAGACCCACGTCGCTTGGTAAGCGCCTAAGGTCTGGCACTCTTGAACAAGTTCTTCAATGCGCAACCATGGAGAATGGCAAGATTCTCAACGCATTGGATCTTCCTATGCCCACCGCCACACTTGAGGAGACTTGCTTCACAACAGACCTTGTCAGTTGGCGCCTGACCATGGGGGAACTTAACTGCCCCAGGGGTGAAGAGTATCCCACTAGCAAGTTCCGCTGGGCGCTTGTTACGACGAAAGGTGGTTTACATTGGGTACATTTGGATAACGACGGGTTTGCGACATTTATTCATGTCCGCACTGGGGCAAAATGGTGGATTATCGCGACACCTAAAAAGGGACATGAAGATGCCGCAGAATTTGCGCATTTAGAGAAAGACTATGATGCCAGTCTACCACGCCCCGATTTATGGGACTATGAGGCTGTTCTTCTTACAGAGAATACGATGCTGTGAGTATATTTGTTTAAAGCTCCGTAACTTAATATTCTGATTGTTGGATAGTCTAATGCGCCCAAATACTCGACATGTCGTTCTCACAGTTGATCACACCATCGTAGCAGGTGGCTATTTCTACAGTACACCTTGTTTGACGGACAGTTTAAAGGCCTTTATACACTGCTTCAATGCTGATGGTGCTGTCACCAACAGTAATACGGCAGCTTCACGACCAGCACTCCAACGCATCCTCAGCTTTTTTTATGTGGGTCTCGTCAAGAAAGGAGTACATCATGAAAGTAAGTTTCTCCCTCTTTATCTATTATTTACCCTTGCTGAGACCATACAGCGGACGAATACCACCACCTACCAAATTTGGAATCATCTCATGGTTGCCAGGAATTCTTGGTCGCATGTGTCATCGGAGTGACGATGATCATTTTCGACTTCAAGGCATATGCTGGTGGTATAGGGCTTGACACTAACGTGCTTAACAGGCGAGAACGAGAGCAATACATGTATGTTCGTGGACTCGCCTATGCAATGGTGGAATGGCTGGATCATCACTATATTGTTCAAGTCGAAACCGTGCAGCCCAACCTTACGCAATCCAAGCAGCCACAGTCATCTAATGACATCCTGTTTGCTATAGGTCAGTTCCTAGGGGATGTGGCTTGCTATCAGCGACGGGCCAAGTCTGCTCAGATTGATGGGGCACCTGGATGTAATCCTCACCTTCTCGAGAACTATATCCGCCAAACCTTCAGCATAAATGGTACTTCAAACTCTGTTTACGAAGGTTATTGTGCACGGACGAAGGAGATTGCTATTACCGGGGACAAGAACCACCGCATTACATATGGACCTATCTTCGTGGATACGTGGCATGCGAACAAAAGGAGCAGCGTAGAGGCTTATGCAGTGAAAGGTATTCAATTCATTTTATCATGGACATAAGCTCACTTGTATAAAACAGACTTGGAAGATATAATGTCCTTGGGCGAGAGTGATGCAGAGCAGGATTTAGATTGGGATTCTATAATGGCATCGGAGTGGGAAGCATATGGGATTCCAGGTACGCATTTTGAATATACCAACAAGATAAGTTCATTAACTATTTTACTAGACGAAGAAGAGGATTTGAACTCAGGGCGACGCAAAAAAATGTGCACATCATAATTCCGTCGCTATCCAATTTTCGCTCTGCTTATTGAATATTCACCGTGACAGCTTCATGGCTCTGTTTCATTTTATCAGACACAGTTTTTTATCTGCTTTTTATAACACGATCCCTTGTCTTATTTCGTATTTTTATAATTTATTCTGAATTTTTACGCTTGATGAGCACGATTGAGGATGAGGCATAAATGAGAAAGCGAATCATGTGATGCGAGATTCTGTGATGTTTCCCAATTCAAATTTCACAATCATCGTTGAATTGTGACCCACACAAGACTCCTTATAACTCTCTCTCATCCTCTTGTAGTACCACCTCAATCGACAGACCATTTGTATATTATATTGCGTGTAGATTCACTATCTTGACTCTTAAACAGCTGACTAATGTTTTATAGCTTGTACTACCACTTCGTGCTGCAAATGGCCAATAGCCCACAAGACGGTGCCCCTCTGACTGACTCCTTCGTTGATCGATCACTGGTAAAGTTATCGATATGTACCTCCTTTGTATATTTGCTTATGTTGCCCATAGCACGAGCCATTCCTTTTACGGAGTGAAAAGGACGTCAGTGAGTTGTTGTCTACTGCCCAGTGTATACGGGAACAACACCTGCGCGCCAAAAAAGACTTGATTCAGCAGCTGAAAATAGCAGTTGATTCACTTCGTCAAGTCGAGCAGAAACTGGCTACTTTGGACATTCAGGTTGGGCGGCTATACTATGCCATTGGCGAATCTGGATATCGCCTACCAGTTTCCATCCATCCGCACCCTGTTAATTATGATATCTCTGAGCATTCTGGTACGTTATCTCAAGTTTTTATCACCTTTCCTCTCTGAAAGTGTTTAACGCTTTTCTAGACATAATCACTATCTCTTCAGAAGAGGGACGCCCAATTTCTATACTCTTGGATTAGTTACAACCTCAAAGTTTGTGTTCCCTCCCTCGCCTTTCAATTTATACTGGTTTAAATCAAAATAAAAGCTATTTTCTGCTGTCCCTGTTGTCTGCTTGAGTCAGGGCTGCAATGTTCTATCATGTTCCATAAATCAACACCTCCGAGTCAGGGATGGCGCCAAATATATATCTGCTTCGGAACTTAAGTTCGGTTCAACTCACCCCTCAACGTATACCAACACTCTACCTCTTAACTTGCTCTTCTAATACTCTATTCTACCTTAGAATGCCCGATACAACAACTAAGTCTAAAGGTAACAAAGGACGTGCTATGCATGACAATCTCAAGAAGGCTCAAAAACGAGGTGCACCCCACGGCAAGTCCCCAATGGTCAAGTTGCGAGAATGTTTGTAGTTGAACTACGTATTCACAGGACCAGCTCTTCAAGGACATGAAGGAGACAAAGGTGGGTTCATTTTTTACTATATATATTCTTTCTCTTTTTTTTTTGAAAAAACATTCTCAGAAAACGACGCTGGCCTGGGAGCTCCGCAAAACTCGTTGGCACATTTGACCGCTACTGCTGCAGCTACAGGCAAAAGGGTTCAGCAAAAGCGACAGACTAACCAGGATCCAGCTCCTGTTGAAGGCAAGTAGCACTGCAGGAATAAGCATATTTATGATTTTTCTAATACACCCTCCTATTAGGACCTCTTCAGCAGGAACCAAATCAACACATGGGTATCACGGATACCACCAATGCTCCGTCATCGCGTCCGCAACGTCAGAGAGTCAGTCGTATCGACAAGCTGGCGAAGGATTCCGAGATAATTGGAGGGGATCTGATGCGAGCCATGGAGAAATCACAAGGTCAAAAGCGTAAACCAGACAATACCATTGATCCCGGTTTGTTCAATATTCCCGAGGACGCTCCACTCAACAGAATGGCTCCCGCTGCAAAGAAACAGAGAATTTCCCTCCCTAGCCAGGTCAGATTTCTGTCTCGACTCAGATTTTTAGAAGACCCACTCAACTCACGTCGCAGAAGAATACCGCTACACCCAGTAATGGTAGTACCATGGGTTCCACGATCATCAACCCATTTTCCAAGGTTGCTTCAAAGGCTACGCTCGCTCCGCCTCCTCCACTGCAAAGACCTGTAGTGTCGGATACATCTCGCCAACCGTCACAACTACCTTCACTCCCAACCCAAGCGACGCGCCCTTTCCAAATTAATCAATTGACATCCAACGCCCGCACTGCTCCGACCGACGCCTCTCAGAACGATGACCGTGATACTGTTATGTATGGTTCTATTGCTAATGGTAGGCATGCACCTTCAGTTATTTATCTACACCCACTCATGAGTTCTCATCTCCTTGTTGAACAGAACACATGTTGGCCCAGCATCAGGAGCAGTCGGAAATGCCATGCAGGTCGAAACCATCCCGGCGACACGTCATTCTATTCCCAGACTCGGACGACGAAGGCACTGGTGCTGATGATGAACATATGCAGGATGAAAGGGATGATGATGCTCAACAAGACAACTCAGACAATGACATCATGAACAGTACGTGGAATGCGCCCGAATTCCGTGGATTTGATGCTGATGATGCTGGTCATTTCTTCATCATATTGTTTCGATTATTATCTGATATCATTGTTTTCAGTCGATGGTGACCACGATAACAATGAAGACGACGACATGAATAACGCTGATGACTATGACGAAGATGACAACCGCGACGAAGACGATGACCATGATGAAGACGACAACGACCATGCCTACGATAACGACTACGACAATAACTACTACGACGACAATGACAATGACTGTGACAACATCGACAATAATGACAACGATGACAACGATGACAACGATGATAGTCGTGATGTACCCTCTGGTACTAGTCTATACCCTTTGGATTCTTGCCTTACCGTTGCATTTGCTGATTCTGAGTAACCCTGCCAGGAGATGAGCAGCCGCGATCTGAAGCAGATGAAGCATCATATCAAGTGTTGAAGGCGCCGGTCCCTGACAATGTGAGTATTTCTTATTCAACATTATATTCTACTAATCATTCTCGAAGCAAATCGATGTTCTTAATGATCATCGCGCTCGAAATCGCGCTCGCCACCCCCCTCAAGAAGAACGCCTTGTAGAAGCTGCTCGACAACAAGGTGCCTTGGGCCGTCTAATCCGCGATATCGAAGAGGATCCATTTGAAGAGTCTCATGACAATGCTAATGAAGAATTCGATGATAATCAAGATGCTCAAAGCGACAACAACGATCACAATCATGAAGGCCGCAAAAGAGCACCGAGAAATTCTTGTCACTCCGGTTCACGCTCACCAACCACCCTCGCATACTATCCTGGCCCATGGAAGATGGTCTTAGCTGCAAGCAAGGTGGATTGGCGCCGTGAGCTGGCAATTGGTAATGCATGGCCTTCACGTCAGGATGACCTCCATATTGTGAAGGCAATTCTTGAGGCCCGCATCCTTCATTACAAGAACGAAGGTGTTGTACTAGATGGCGGTAGGACTCTTTTATTTATTTCATTTTTAACGCCTATCCTAACTTGATGTCTTTCAGAATTTCAGGTTGACCGCCACATGTGGATTCTGGTATGACTTCTTGCGATGTTCATGATTTGCTTGTTCATTCTTGCTGACAAGCATACACAGATTTTTCAGGAGTCGTCCACTTTCCGAGGCAAATTAAAGGATTATGTTCGTCCTATCCTCCCAATGTTCTACAAGGAGGTAGTACCTGATGAATATGAAGGAAATCAACTGGCCGTATTCGATGTGGTTATTGACCGGGTGAAGGCAATCTTGGATCGAGGATCCTTCCACCATGGTCTCGAAAAGGACACATTGGTATGTAATTTTGCACTCTTATGTCATTGGTGATTAATTCCTATTTCCTTGGGTTGATACAGGGGAAAACAAACAATTTCGCTCACCCATGCATAGGCCACGTTATTCAACAGTTCTTCTACAACAAGCCTGACGGGGTAGCGCGGTCATTCCATGATGATTTTTCCCAAGAAGTACCTCTACGTGTAATCGCTCTCGTGGCGACAGCGGTAGGTCTCGTTGGCTATCTATTAACTTTCCAGCTGATCTCTTGTAGATTGTAGGCTGCCTCGAGGAATATCTTGCCACTGGGAAGCAACGAAATCTCCCTTTCGACGCCAAGGGTTACATGGGTACTTACAACAACTTGGTAAAAGCGATTGAAAAGTTGCACAATGATCAGTATCATGGACGAAAGTTGACCAAGTTGCGACGTTCCTGGGCAGTGGCAGGAATGTAAGTAACCAAAATATGACATGTGTCGAGTAGGCTAACTAATTCACAATTAGGGCTATGTTAAATCCCGTCGAAGAAGCTACTGGGAGGGTTATTCCTGTCGACCTAGACTAGCTACCGTATTGTCCATCATCAGGTTTAAGCTTAGTTCTGTCATCTATCTGTCATCCCTCCATCGCTTCTTCAATTGTCGAGAGCATTTTCGTGTATATATCCCATAAATAATAATATTGTTGCTTATATATATTCGCCCTGATTATTATTGTGCACTACAGACTGGATTCTAATTCTTCTGTGGACCAGGTTTGTATCTTGGGAGGGCTCAGGGGAATACAAAGGGACATCCAGATCATATCCTCACAACTTCGGAGAAATTCAAATGATGCTGGGATAAATACATACCAAGATGTGACCACATCAGAGCATTACGGAATCCAGGGGCACCACTACAGAGAACTACAGATTGACCAGGGTCACTATGCAGTGCTATGGAGCGCCCAGTGATGGCTACGTAAACCGGTACCCATGCTACAGCACTACAGCGCTACATAGTGCTACATAGTGCTCCAGAGCACAGACAGGGATTGCTGATGAGGTCTAGCACCAAAGTCACCGCTACCAGTGGAAAAGGCCTTCAGATTCCCGTTAATAGCCATGGTCTACCTATCCTGACCCCCGTCACCACGCCTGGCGCCGAGCATTGCCACGATCACACCATCTACAGCCCAACCGTCCATTACAAACAATTCCATGAGTAAGCTTACCTTGATCAGCGCATATGCAATGTCATTAACGAATGTCATTACAGGAGCAGCCATGAGCTCGCCAACGCATTCTCTCAAGTTCCATGGATGCGTTTCAGTATCGTTGCCCAGCCCGACCTCAACGTCCTTGCCAACACCCCCGCAGTCACGGCGTTCGTTAACCAGGTCACTGAAATGACGATTGCCGCCGTCTCCAAGGAGATTCACCAACAGATCACAGTCGCCGTGCAGCAGGTCATCTCGAACATCGGCACCAACATGAACAAGACGATGGAGGACATGCACGCCAACATCATGCAAGAGATTGTTAGCGTCAATGCTCACAAGTCTGCCACCGCTCACGGTCACCTTGGATTCAACCCCTTCGATCAGCTCGTTAAGGAGCTTAGCATCGATAAGCACGACTGCCACTGCCCACCCGATTCGAAGATTCTTTGATTTATTAGGTCGTTTATTTTTTATAACTACACATCCTCTTTCGTCCTGTTTTTCATTACCATTCGGCATTGTTGTACATAATGTAGCACGCGTCATTGAATGCATAATCCAATTCCCTTCTTCATCTCTCAGAAAGAATTTCATCGTTGAGTTTGAGTCACTCGTTCTCTGCATGAGCGTTGGTGATGGGAAGTAAATAGGAGATGATGTGGATATCTGTTCGACGAGCGCGAATTTGAAAAACAAAGACTTGATAGATCAACGACACATTTGTTGTTGAGTATATCTTGTGGGTCCTGGGTGCAGTGGGATTCAGGGAGACAACGACCTAAACTTCTGTGCGCTTAGAACCTTTCCGAAGGCGGTATCACGCACCCACGAGTAGCATTATCAAAAGACACAACGAACGGCGAACGCCGGGTGCTTAAGGGTAGACTTTTTACACAGAAGAAGTGATAACCTCGAGTCTCATACGATAACTAGGTCTAGGTGCTAGTGAAAATGATGCATTGGTGCTCAAATGGTTGATCAGACGGGCTGGCCGGTCTCCTGGCCTATTCTGATCAGTGCTGTGGGACTGTTCCATAATCAATTTCCACCTGCGACATCCCGAGCATCCCGGTTCTGAGTTTCGTCGTGCACTAAATACTTTGGGACTTCAATAGAATTTGATTAATAACTCTGATGTGGGTGACGCTTGCGTGTTTCAAGTCGATTGATGCGTTTCGGGACATTCGCATCCGCCGGATCCGTTTTCTTTAATACCGAGGCTGGATTTGGAAAATGTGTTTTGGTATATAATAAATTCTGAAAAGGCGATGAACGACAAGCCCGTTCAGCTACATTTCCCTCTCAGTACCACACCCATATCGCATCATCTCACCCTCGGTCCTAGTTTTGTCCCACACTCCACTTGAACGGCGTTCCACTACCTACAAGTTCTTTTGCAATGCACGCCATGGTTTGGCAAGGATCATTGTAGGAGGGCTTGAAGGTAGTTGAACGGTTGTTTGAGTGACGTGTTGGTCCAGACTGGTATTGAGTCATTCGACGTCATTACTCAAGAAGGGAAGGCGCACATCGAAGGCTATCATGGGATACAGCACCGACGACGACAGTTTTCAGGACTCCTGAAGGTTTGGGCACGCTAACGACTTTACCAGATTGTTTCCGCTTTACTCTCATCAGCAACGGACAACCGCCGATCCACGTTCTGAACATCCTATTCTCATTTGTCATTATGTCGGTCCTCGGAGTCGTAGCCACGAACGTTCCTTGGACGACAAATGCATTTAAGTAACACGGGCATCACATGCATGGGTGCAATACCCCTAAAATGAATCAAGAACTCGAAGCAGATCCACTTCGCTTGTTCGACTACGTGCTTGAACGGTGAATATCAGCGAGCCCGTGATGGGTGCAGACTAGATAGCAGTGGAACAAGGGAGTTGCTGGTAGTGATATCGAGCTCAACGTCAGTGATGCAAAGGGCACATCCGGGCGATATGGCTCTAATTATATCAAGTGTGTACGTACGTTGAATTATAGTGTTGTTTTCTTATAGTGTTGTTTTCCAAGCAAATGCCTTCAAAGCGCCGACATTGGTCGGGTTTTTATCAACGCGTGGCCTTGACACGCTCTGTGGCAGCGCGTCATATCACTTGATCGGCCTTTCGCCCCTATCGAACACTTCCGCATTGTCTAGGGATTGTCATATTCGAATATGTCTAATAATGTCCCGCATTTGTATTTATAGTATTACTTGCGCGTTATTTTCTTTGCCGTTCCTTGTTCAAGGCGCTATTAATTGCATCTCCAGTCCAAGTCTTCCTGGTGTCCTGGACTCTAGTTTTATTGGACTGTCGTTGTGCTACACTGAGAATGGATGGGTCTCATCGACGCTTTTTCGACCAAACAAATGAGAATTTCGAAAAATTTATGGGGCAATTAACTATGCAAACGACTGCAGCTGCGAGTCCCCCAATCATCGCGGCCCTGCATGCCCTCCCACAACGCCTTCGTCTTTTCTAGATCCCCCTTTTGAAGGGATACCGGTCAGCATGTATACAAGGCATTGGTCATGGTTCGAGTTGCTGTAGCAGGAATGGAGTATACTATGGACTAGTCATTCACTTCGTTTCGATTAACTACACGAGATTATGTCTTCTCTCCGTCCTGGCCCCTACTGACCCTCATCGGTTTTAGTGTACTTCTAATAAGAATAAGCGTGGTTCACGCTTCCTGGAGTTGTCCTTGCGACCGAACGGTCCTTGATCTTCCTGGCTCCACGACGCACGCCACGAATTGATCATTACCTTGTTTTATTGTCGATCCGACGGTTATTTTCATCTTTCAAACTATTATGGGCCGTCGTTCGTCCATGAGGAATCTCCATCTCGTACGTCTCCGAATCCCGAACCAAAGAGCACGGTGATTTGATGGTGCTTGGGGAACTGTGGACGAGCGACGAGTGGGAAGGCAGATAAATTGTATGTCTGATTGATATTTGGTGAGTGTTAGGCCTTCCATGATCGTGCTGATATCGTGTATGCAGCTTGGCAAAGTCCTGTACGCTTGCACGAGATAGATAAACACGTCCTCTTGATATAGCGATGGAGTGCTCACGGTGAGCACCGTTCTCCTGATGTCAAAGACAGCGTAATAGATCCAAGAGGTGACTTACAAGAAGCCACTTCGAGTTGAACACGTCCAGAGCGTCGACTAAGTGATGGGAATTACATATTGGTCGGTGTTTGAATTGATGATCAGGCAGTTCATTCATCAGCCAGGTTTACTCCCAACCGTCATCATCATCGCCCTGCACCCAGCTGAACACCGTCCTCCCTCCATCCTTGTTGTTTCTCTACTGATCTTGTCATTCTTGAAGCTGATGACCGTACTGGCGGTTTTTGGATGAAGGGATAGGGCGGCAGTGGGGAGAATTAGGCTGGGTTGTGTAAGGTTTCTGGTGTTTCGGGCAAGGCTTATATAGTGGTTTTTTTTTTCAAGCCCTTTGAACTACGTATACGTAAGTATGACTTTCACCTATTTTGGCTTTAAGTTTCTGACTGACCATCGTCGTTTTCAGTGTATCTCTATAAAAAAAATTCATCTGTTTATTTATCATCAACTCTGGCTAGTGTTCTACTCTTGCTGAACGGACCACCACATCCTTTACTCGTGTATCTAGCGACTTCACCGCTAAATACGTGCTACACGACATCTCCTGGAAGTTTTCAACGTCGTGCGGTAGCTGATCGCTCATTTTGCGTCTGTGTTTTTACTGGGAGGTCAAGATTGGAACTGCCCCGACGCCTCCCACCCCGGATCGTCGGAATATCCTAGGCAATACGTCAGCTGACGACGTGTAACCTGAATGAACACACTCCCTTGGACTTCAAATGCTTTGAAAACATCTTGGACTCAAAGAACTTTGCGGGCACCGTCAGCGACTACAGACACGTCATCACACCCCGCCGTTGGATTCTCCCCACCTCCTTTGCGATACCGGACAATCACAATACCACATTCCCCAAGCCGCAAGTGCCCCATCACCAATGTATCTCCCCACCCATCGTCCTCATAAAATTCTAAAATAAGCAACGCATCCAACTCCATTTTCGCTTACTCCCATAGCCCTTCAGGGTGTCCACCTCCTCCCTGTACGATCACCACAATAACAAGCCATTGCTGCTTCCCCAAAACAGCCCTGCTATCCCGCTATCTCGCTCACGTACGATCATCAGCACTCCACTATTTTTCCTCGCCAACTACACTCTATCACAACCTGCTACCGTCGCTCCCCGCTCAACCCAACACTTCAAGTCTCTGTCGTTTCATTTCAACACATTAACATTGTCGTCTTCGTTGCAGTTCGGTTGGTCAAGAAGAGGTGGATGTTTGTCGGAGGGGACGAAAGAGGGCCAGTGTTGTGGACTAATGGGAGAACTTCGGCTATCGGCCGACATGGACCTAACGCACTTTGTCTCCTACCTCAAGCCAGGCTCCAGGGGTGGACCTCACTCCTTCCAGAACACCAACATTAACGTCTTACCCTGCTTTTCATCTGCTTTAGCTGGCTCTGGGTGTGGCAGAGGATCCAGGAAGCGTTGTTGTTGGCGGGTGGGTTGATGGCCTAGGGGGGTCCGTCATGAGAACGCTACTTTTGCTCCTAGTGCACACCAGGCTGAACGGATAGGCCTCACTCCTTTTGTGGGACGAACATTACCGCCTTGCCCTGCTGCTCCGAAAGGGTTTCGGCTGGCTGTTGGTGTCGCTGATGATCCAGAAATGCTCCCTGTTGGAGGTGGTGGGGTTAGCGGCTTGGGGTTAGGGTTAACGACGGGGGAAGGGAAGCGCAATAATTGAAGATACAGCTACTTACTTCTAGATAAAATAGGCGCTGAGTGCGGGGATGAACAGGATGAGGTGCGGGTTGATATTTGGGAAACCTTGATATCCATGTTTCTCTCCACTCTGTACCCTGTCCCGACCTATAATTCCGCACCCTTCTCGCGTCGACGTGTTGTTGGCTTTGCACGAAAACCACCAACGACTCTCCTTCTCAAGTTCACTTCTTTTCTACTCGCCTTTTCATTCATTTTTTGTCAGTTTAACTCTCTTTCTTATATGCGCATATCTCTTTATCAAAATTGGATCAACTCTGACTGCGCAGATGTTGTGTGTGAGCTTCGTTTCCCCCCATAGCCGTCGTCCTTCACTTTGATTTTGGGTGATGAACGTTGAACCCGCACTGTGTAGATTCGTCATGGCCCTGGCAAGGTGAGTTGGATTTCGGTAAACCTGAAACTAAAGCGGCAACTGTAGTTGAAATCAGGGGTACGAACGAGAAAGGGGCATATGAAACAGAAAGCTGAGTCTAGGTCTGTACTCAATGTGTACCAGTGAATAATTCTAGACGAGGTAGGTAGACTACCTGCTTCCTTCACGTTGATGACCCGCCTTCGACACAGTCACAATGGATAATGGTGGTATGTCGGCATCACAAACCCAACATTCGGGAGACGAGCTGGACGTCCAACCACATTAATATCTTAGTTCGTGTTATCCGGCTTACGTTGTTCGTTTCGCTCGGGTTTAATCTCGTTTGCCTGTCATTCACTCACGAATGCACAACAATGAAATTGAACAAGAAATAGCCCAGACGAGGACGATACCAAAAAAATGTATTGGAAAAGGAGATGTAATATGAAAAAAGTGAACGGTATCGATATGGTACGAAATCAAAGTCAGAGTGATAACACAAATTTGAAAACAAGAGCGAGTAGACGTGAACGTGAACAAAAAAATAAATAAAAAGGAGTGGAAGGGAATACACGCAAAAGGCGCACGCTATATGAGCGCAACCATGCAAACTATTCAGCAATTCGACTCACTTTTGCCTCCAATCCTCGTTGGTCGTGTTTCTGCGACGCCTCGCTGTCTGGATCAAGCGACGAAGAAGTCCCTTCAAGGCCAGCATCCGAGATGGGTGGATTTGACCAATGCTCGTAGGCGAACATTCAGGAGCGGATCCATGGCAAGCAGATGAACGATCTTCATTGGTCACTGATGCAGCACATGGTTTGTGGAGGGTGGTAGTGATAATATGAAGGGGTTTCCCTCTGAGAGCAGCGGAGCGCGGGCAGGAACGCCATCATCACCCCGGAAAATAGTCGCATATCGAACGCTCGAACTGGCTATGGCAACGACTGCGGCTGGTTCATTGGCGGGGATAGCGGGAGGTTGAAGGAAGGTTGGAGGTGGTGCGCGGTGCATCGCTTCGATTGAAGCTTGAAGACGCTGATGGGCGCCTTCAAGTCCTTTGGGTATGGATCTGAAATTGGCCAACTGCGCGATGAACTTGGTTAGTGTTTCGTCATTCTCCCTCTGGTTTTTCTCGAAGATGGTCCGGAGTTCGGAGTTGGTTTGCGCTTCTGGTTGGGCCAGTTCTAACTCAATCATTTGCTTCGCTTGAAGACCACCCTCAATGCGCTCATGCAGGTCTCGATAGAGATTGGGGGACGCTGACATTTCAGACTGGGAAAACGATCCGACAATGTCCCAAACTGGATCCATTGCTTCCAATGCAGAGCTCTTGGTATTCATAAATCGAGTTATAGATACGCTCTGTCCTTCAAATCTCCGTTCTTTAAATCTCTGTTCTTCAAAGAATTCCTACAGAAAGAAAGTCAATAACACCAGAGAGGTCACAGAAAAACCTCAGTAATTACCTTGCAAATTCCGTCTCTCAGCTGTTCAAAATTAGACTCTGCTCGTTTTCGAGTGTGTTCATTGTGCAGTGCGTCCCACATCGTGGTTACGAATATCACTGAGCCAAGATTGTGCGTAGGTGCTAGAAGCTGCTGGAGCATCGCGATTGTCTTGCGCCGACTTCCAGGCAGTCGAGTGTCCGTAATTGGGGTCAGAAATAGTATTCCATCGACATATTCTAAACTAATGGAGCAAATTAATATAATTGAACGCAGTGGATCAGGAGAATTATCTTACTCGTTTTCCTTCAGCCACTTTTTAACCATATCCATAATTTCGATTGTGGAGATCTTCGAATCCGAAAATCCGGGGGTATCAATGAGATACACGGGGTGAGTGGTACTCATGATCGTGGAAACGACATTCATGAGGCGGTACGCGTTCACCGTCTGTGTATACCCCGCCAGTTGATTCTTGGAGATTGAAAGTTGTTGGGACTCGCCCGCGAGGGCCTCAATGAACTTGAGATGCATCAATGCCAAAATATTCAGCTACATTGAATCTCAGTGATATAAATGGTCCTGGACTGACTGAGCTTTTCCCGGCTCCTGTAGGTCCCATGATTCTATATAAATTTATTCATTAAATACATGCCAGGCCCCGACTATTTGTACGAATTACACTCACAGATATAGAGTTGGGTACGGGTCGTTTGGGATGCAACCAGTCACTGGTTCGACAGAAATATCACCGTTGATATGAAGCGTTTGGAGTTTGGGCAATAGCATGACAGCAGTAATTGGGAAAAAGCAAGATTTGAAAAGGGGAGGTTATGCCGAATGGACGAGATGATGAGCGTTGGAGGCAAGTTGTGGTCGACAGTTGGATGCATGTCAGACATGAGGCCTTGAGTCAAGTATCCGATTATATCGTCAGGCACAGCTTATTCTGTCCTTATTGTTACATTCGGCCGAGGCTTGCGAGGCAACGATATCATTCCAGCTTTCATCTCGCCTGCTCCCTTTGCCCTCCCGAGGCTCTCGCTGCTTCAGCCAAAGGATTGCTACATTTTTGAGCTCTTGATGTGACATTTATAATTTTACTGGAAATCTATCCAATCTAGACATAATTATAAGACTTCAAACCTCCTAAATTCGAATGGTGAAGGTTATCAGTCCCAATGGGAGTATTGTCACTTGTGTAGTTCTGCCTTCAATATTGGCATAGGAAGCTGTAAAAATTACAGTTAACAGCGGAGATAGACTAAAACCGAATATATATTACCTATAGCGAGCATTAGGGTCAGGAATAGAGGAGACCTTAAGTGAACACCCTTGCACGCTAATTTGATTTCGTTCATTTCAGTTTAGAGTTCGGTCATTTCGGATATTGCCGATAGTAGGACTAAGCGTTATTTCCTCTTCCACTGATGTGCGTATGACGTCTTCAGGTGTGTAAAACAAACACACTCAATGAACGGAGTGAGGTCAACGTCCTAAGAGTCGCTCTGAGGGTGCGTGTGGGTGTTTCCGTGGTTCAAGTGATAGAATAAAACTTGAGTTGAAGCAGGCGACGCTTCCTATGACTGAGACGAGAACTAATGCTTAGAGATTCGATAAGTGGGCATAAAATCAGCTGTTGTATTTTTACGAAGCTCCCCAGACTATGTACAAATTCGACTCGGAGCTATACTACTAACTAAGGGGGTGCGAAGCGAAATAAGAAAGCGCCGAGGCGCACAAGAAAGGGTTCGAAACAAAAGACATAACTTGAAATGGGTGAAAGGAGGGGGTTAAGTGAGGGGAAATGGGAGTTGAAATATAAAAGGATGGAAAATGCTGAAGAAATTGATGAAATAAACAGACTGTAAAGTCCGTACGCATCATGAGGTGCGCTGTTGCAGGATACGTCGGTCAGGCTATCCATTTGGTGTTGTGGCGGCTGATGGTAATGCTAACGAGCGACGCTCGTAGTGATAGGATAGCGCCGTGAGTCGTTGATGAAGCCGTGTTGATCAGGATGGGTAAGCGTCGTAATGTGAAGCGCGTGCGTGTGTGATGGTCAAAATGCGAAAATGGTGGGTTACGGGTGTAGGTGAGCGTGCTGCGCATCACCACATACTCTGAGATACTACATTATTGAATAGACGCACTGACGAGCGCGCAACGGTGAGATGACGAATGGAAATAAACCAAAAATAAAACAAGCAACAGTCGATGGATGGGATAGGTGCGAGGTCATGATGATGAAGCAAGGTGAGTGATAAGAATAAGGTGTGCTCACGGCTTGGTTGTCAGTACTTGGATTCCGGGGAGCTATGGTTAGGACAAGTGGACTGGGACAAGAGATACGAGGTTCGGGTCATCAACGGTGGGACTGAAGGACAAAACGACGCGAAATACGGTGCTAGGAGGACTAGAACTGAGGCAGACGTCGACGACAATGACACTGGACAACTGGCTATGATACAAACGAAGACTGGGACTGACTGGGAAGAAAACCGATAGTGGTGGTGACTAAGTACCAAGACCAATGACGGTGGTGCGTAGGACGACTTAGAGACAACAAAACACGACTGAGGAATCAGACAACGACTGGTGACGCTGAGAAGACGAAACAAAACGATAAAGGGCACAGATACATAATCTAGGAGTGAAACGGTGATCCGATTGAAGTAGTGTGCTAGCGTACAGTTGATAAGTAGTTTACCAACTGAACTGTCTATGAAATAAGAAACAGAGATAAAATGAAAGGTAATAAATAAGAAAGCGAACATAAAACTCATCCCTTGTCTGAACGATGCACCAAGCTCGGGCGTATGCAATATACATAGACCTTTTCAAGGCGTCCCAACCAGCCGAAACGACTAACTAAGCACTCTAGTCTCTGTGAAAACATTTTAGGTGCGTGCACCGAGGGCGGTCGAGGGAATTTGAGGCGATCAAACGAATAAGGGTGATACAGATTCCTATTTTATCATCGTTTAATCGTTCTTGGACATAAACCCCTCAGAACTCATACCATATCTCATCTTCCCTCTTGTATACTACAGTTTTATCACTGGTTATCTTGAATTTCACTTATTTCTTCGCAGTAGTTTTAGAGTCTTTTTCGCTGGAGCATCGCCAGACTCAGACTGAGGAGTCAAGGTGGTCGGAAATTATTTGTTGGTGTTTGAATTGAAAATTGAGCTAGACTGTCCACTCATCAAACCAGGTTTGCTCCCAACCACCATCGTCGTCGCCCTGCACATCAGCTAAACACCGCCCTCCCTCCATTCCTCTTGTTTCTCTGCCGATCCCATTATTCTCGAAGCTTCTGACCGTACTGGTTATCTGTGCATGAAGAAATAGGGCGGTGGTGGGAGAATTGGGCTAGGTCGGCTAGGATTTCTGGTGCTTTGGCAAGCCTGATTACGGCGCGTTGGTCGCGGCATAGGCATCCTTGGGGTCTATATAGTGGTTTTTTTTCTCAAGCCCTTTGAACTACGTATACGTGAGTTTGACTTTTACCTGTTTTGGCTTTAAGTTTCTGACTGACCATCGTCGTTTTCAGTGTATAACTACGAAACAATTTCATCTATTCATTTATCGTTAACTCTGGCCGGTGTTTTACTCTTCCTGAACGGAAAACCACGTCCTTCAAGTTTACCCCTGTATCCGGCGACTTGAGTGCTAAATACGTGCTACAGGACATCCCATCGCAGTTTTTTCAACGTCTTGCTCACGTTGACCGCTCATTTTGCATCATTTGATCTCTCTTTCATCAATGGTGAGCACCGTTGGATCTTTATCTGTGTTTTTACCGGGAGTTCAAGATTTGGATCTTGGATTGGAGGTTCTGGGGTGAGTATGGTCTTCTTCGTGTAATTGAGTTGATTCATCATTAAATCCAAGCTCCCTTGGCCCTACGTCTCCCCTCAAATATGACCAACACCCCTGCGCGTGCAGCATAGTACATTCCAGACGACGGTGGTAATAACACGAAGCGGGTGACAGGTCTGTTCGTGTTTTTTCCTTGACAACTGAAGACACTGACAATATCGCGAAATAAACAGATGAGCCGGATATTAGGGAGCAGACGGTTTTTTCTAGGTTGTCTATTGGCGGGGGAGGAGCGAAAACGTTGGGCGAGCAACCAGAAGTCGAAGTGGCGACCGCTAAAAACAGCACTTCTGAGTCTCGTTCCCTTCAACCTTAAAATTGTCAGATACAACTACAACCGCGGTTGTCGACAGTGAATACAGGCGCTCCTGAATTCTATCACCAACATTCACCAATCTGTATTTAACTCTCAAATTTCAGCTACCCCTCCATTCCTGGGGACCGCTTTGGAAAAGCCTGGGCTCACTCAATGTTGTCGCCGCCGACAACGACTCACGGGCACGTCGTCACACCCCGCCGTTGGATTCTCTCCACCTCCTTTGCGATACTGGACTATCACAGCATCATCCTCTTCAAGCTGAAACTGGCTCGCCACCAATGTATCTCCATCACCCATCGTCCTCATAAAATCCTAAAACAAGCAACGCATCCGACTCCACCCTCGCTTACTCCCATAAGCCGTCACGTTTCCTGCCTCCTCTCTGTATGATGTTCACCAAAAACAAAAAAAAAACGCCATGCCTGCTTCCACCAAAAAGACCTGCTATCTCACTATCTCGCTGACGTACGATCATCATATTGTTCCTCGCCAACTACACCCTATCACAACTGGCTACCGTCGCTCCCCACTCAACCCAACAGTTCAAGTCTTTGTCCTTTCATTCCAATATATTTAAAGATCATTGGGAGGAGACGAGGAAGAGTTGATGTTGTTGCCTGAGGAGATAACTTCGCTTATTGGCCGACGAGGACTAACGCACTTTGGCTCCTACCTCAAGCCAGGCTCCAGGGGTGGACCTCACTCCTTCCGAAACACCAACCTTGACATCTTACGCTGCTTTTCGTCCGCTTTTGCTGGCTCTGGGTGTGGCAGATGGTCCAGGAAACGCTATTGTTGGCGGGTGGATTGATGAGCTGGGGGGGTCTGTCAGGAGATCACTACTTTTGCTCCTACTGCATACCAGGTTGAACGGATAGGCCTCACTCCTTTTTTAGGGCGAAAATCAGCATCTTGACCTGCTCCTCAAGGGTTTTAGCTAGCTGTTGGTGACGCTGATGATCCAGGAATGCTCCCTGTTGGAGGTTGGGTGTTAGCGGGTTGGGGTTAGGGTTAACGATGGGGGGAAGGGAAGCGCAATAATTGAGATACGGCTACTTCTGGATACAATAGGTGTTGAGTGCAGAGTGAAAATAACGAGGTGCGGGTTGATATTTGGGAAACCCCAAAGTCCATCTTGGACATTGTCAGCTCTACTCTCCCCACTCCGCACCCTGTCCCACCCAATAATTCTGCATCCAACTATGACTCCTAACACTCCTCCTCACTTCAACGTATTGTTGGCTTTGCGCGAACACCACCAACGACTTTCCTTCCGTGTGTCGTCAGTCAATCCTCATCACTGCCTCCAGCAAGGAAAGGGTTGACACGTCATTAAACCCCGTTGTCCCATTTCTCTCTTCTCCCTTCCTACTACGAGAATATGCCCCTTGGACGTGAACAAAGCGATTTTTCTCTACTCTCTCCGTCTCCAGCACTTCTCTAAATTTATTCCGTTGAAGACCATGCACCGTAGCTTCCTATGTCGAGCTGTGTCCTACTCCAGCCTCCTTAAGCCTCCCAACGATCGCTTATCGCATTTCTTGCTACCTTGCCCTGTACGATCCCCCCTTGCTATTTCGACTCACCAACATTCCACCTTTCCACCTGGTCACCACCCGCCAGTGCTATTCCGACCCGACGCTCCGCCTATGGAACAACGACAAACCCCAGCATATATCGTGCAGTGTTCAACACCCTTGCCCAAAAGGTCTGAAGGCTGGCTAGCGCTGAAAGCTATGGGAGGAGTACGGAGCGAAGCTGAGGGGGGTTGGGGTTGTAGCCACTTTAACCTTCTCGCCGTGTGGGACTGTTTTGACCATGGGCTCAGGCACATGTGGTGGCGCGACCCTAGTCGTCCTAGTTATTGTACAGTCGTGGACAAGCAAAGTCAACCAAAAAAATAAAATATTTTCCCACTCTTCGCAAATATGCGGAATCGATTCCTTTCATTTGAACGAGTATCCTGCCCAAATTTGGGCCGAATCTATCGAGCGGTTCACGAGAAAATCGCCATTTAAGTTTTTACCCGTCAGAATTTCGCCAATTTCCTGAAATAATGGACCCACGGTTACAAAAACTAGTGCAATCGCTTCCTTTTCTCAAGCCCAGTTCAACCCTAAAATATGGGACCGATCTGTCGAGCGGTTCTGTGACAATTTCAGGAATAAAAAACAGGCTGAAGTCACAATATGTGACATATAGTAACAGATTGTTACGAATCCGACGCTGACTAAGATCATGCCTCAAACAATTTCTGTCATGTTTGCCTTCTCTAGCGTAATTTCGAGCAAAAAGATCAAATTGGCTGTAATGATTGATGAGCCTCACCATTGCTGGCACCTCATTTGAGAAATTCAACCCTACCCAGACCCTGAGAGTGACCTAGATTACAGTAATACACCGGTCCTTTATACACTGCCACTCCTTTATACACCAGCACAAAAAATCATTTTTCAAACTATTTAGACTCGGTTTTGTGCACTTGGGGGTGTTTATATATTATTCGAAGTGTATATAACCCACTCAGATACTCACTTTTTGGAGGCCTTTCATGTAGCTTGAGTAGGGTGCCGAAATGATGGGATCAGCCAAGTCTGATTTCAGAGATTTTAACGAGTATATCCTTCCTACTGCTCGCAGGAGGCCACTATATAAAATAATTTTCAGAGTGAAGGAAGTATATATATATTTGAGTGCATATGCCGAGTTTTGTTTATCCTGGGGAAATATTGCATCCAGAGATTAGAAAACAATGTTGGTTTATACAGATGGTGATATCTGACCCTGACGCTTGCCTCCTGTCACACGGGCAGAATTTGTCACTTTCCCTGCCAAAATTTGGCTTGTCACGCTATTGTGTCACACTGTATAAAGGACCGGTAACCATCAAATTTCAAGTCCTCGGATTGACCTCACCATTATAAGAGCATTACGGACTCTATAATCATATTTTTTGTATATATCGATGCATTCGATGTTCTAGTTTCATAATATATAGTTTTATCAAGTAGAAATTATGTGCAGAACATACAATGTGAATTTACCTGAAATCTGTATAAAGGACCGGTGTATTACTGTAGTACCCAGAATGCGATGAAATACGCCCAAAATTTCGCCAACCACAACGGCTCGTGGGAAAAACTTCGGAGGTACGTTTTTTGAAAGCTTTCGTCGAACGGAGTTCAAATCTGAAAAAATATTATCAAAAAATTGACTGGTTCGCCCATTACCTTATTTGTTGACTTTGCTTGTCCGCGACTGTACGTCTTCCAATATACAAACGGCGCCGATGCTAAAATATGACACATCATCAGAAGCATTACTAGTACTTTTTCTGAAAAAATTATAGGGCTATGGCGAGGGCACAGAAATAGGTCAATGCGTCTTGCAGAGCGAATGAAGGACTCTCCAGTAGAAATCGTATAGAGTATGGACACGACACGAGATTGACGCTGAGAAAAGCGTTAACTGTTTAGAGAAACTTAACAAACTCGAGGGCGACTGAACTAGGCCAGGTACAGTAAACCCTAAGTCTGAATATTGAGAGCACCAGGAGAGTGTGAGAGAGAAAATAAAAGCATAAAGGGATACTGAGCCGAGTGATAAATCGTCGCGTCGACTAGAGAGCGAAGCGAAGTATAATTGTAGTTACAACAAGGATCAGAAGTAGATGAGTCACCAAGGGTTGTCTCGATCACGTGATGTGAGTAAGCCCCAATATTACTGTAGATTTCATCCGTGCCTACCCTCGTCATATCGTGACTCTCGGGAAAGCGTTACCTGACCAGCGAAATCCAATAGTGCGAATTTATATAACGTCCAATTCTCCAATATATTTCAACGTGAAACGCTACACTTCATCTACACCCAGCCCAAACTAGCAGGGAAAGAATCAGGCATGTAAAGAATAATGAGGGTATCCTGAACTACAACTCCAGGTCTGCAACGAAGATTTTGCAGACCGTCAATCCCAGTGGAAACCATATCATCTACTTCGCCGTTCGATGAGTCATTTGTGAGCCAAACCCATATCTCGATTTGTACTTCTTTGAGTGCAGGGTATGCGTCTACACACGCCAAACTATCTGCAACCGGCTTGAGATCCTCGTACGCCTGTTCTTTGTCGAACACACTCCCCTTGGGCGGAACCTCGTCAATGTTGAGCGACAGCTCGATTCTCTTCAGAACGTTAAGGTGAGCGATGGACGCGAATAAAGAGACGAGACCCTCAAGTGTGGTAGCGTAAAACTCGGAGTAGGGTGCTTCATGGACAATGAGGTGAAGATCTGCGAGGTTGCCGAGTGTACTGTCCATAAAGCGTGCGGACAGGTCGTAAATCTCGAATGGATATTCCTCAAATGAACCATCAGGAGAGCCTTTAGAATTCGATCAGGATTACAAGAAAAAGAATGAGACAAAATTCTCTGAAAGCGCACATGCAAGAGTCAAGGACTGCAATGACTGGGTTTCTTTGAGTATATCCCGCACGACCTCAAGTCCCTCTCCTCTTCCATCCCCCTGGTGAAACTCCTCTAGCGAAGCAAATAAGGGCACATCGCCACGAACCTTTCGATCCACACAGAACTGGAAAAACAATGGGAACATTTCGACCTGGATTCGTTTGAGGTTCGATGGATCAAACATTGAACCTGATGGACGGGTTGGGATGATATCAAGGAGAGCACCCTGTCCAGCGGTCAAACTAGAGCGTACATAGACTAGCTCTAAATGTGTTAGATTGGGGAGATAGTCGAGAAGTATAAGAGGAGTTTCCGGATATTCAGTGACGATGTGGAGGCGAGAGATCGTGCATGGCCTCCCGATCGTGAAGCTCAACGGGCCTAAATTGGCGCATTTTGTCAATGAGAGCGATCTGAGTGAGGGAGAACATATGATGTCCATGATTGTAACGTCATAAGGAACATAATGGATATCCAAGGTGTGTAAAGTGCTTCGCAGCAGGTGTGCCTTGACGACGATGGATTGAAACTCCTCAGCTTGCACCCTGGTCATCGGGTTTCCTGGTGCTCGGATGGATATCAATTCAAGACGAGGAATATGGGCGAAGATGGAGAAGATGTGATCGATCTCCTTCCGAGGGAAGCTGTTTGTACCATCATTCCCAACCTCCACGCCGATTGGGAGTGAAACTGACAGTGTGCGGATGTACCGAACTAAATCTGGGTTGGATGTCAGAGAATCGACGAGTTTACGGAACCTGTTGCCGTCAAAATACTCGAACGATACTTCTATCCCGCTAATGTGCTCGAAAATATGAGGCCTACAGAGCTCCGAGAAATCCTTGCAGAGGACTGCGCATGTTGCTAAAAGGTGCAGTCGACCTTCTGGTGGATGTTGGGGACGAGGGATGTCGGCGATGGTACTGATTACGGTCTCCCAGATGTCGTATGGAATGGTGTGGTTAATCATATGAGATATTTTCACCGTTTTTGACTGAAAAGCGAGGTGAGAGCAAGGGAATGAGGAGATCGTGAAACCTGTCTAGTGAGGAAACCAACAGTTAGAGTGCTGTCACATGAAGCTCGTCACGTCAATTCAAAGCCAGTTCGGGCGTGTCATTCTCGTGTTGTATCAACTTGCATGTTGTGGTTGACTGCTCCGCCTCCATTAGATGATCGAGGATAGATTCTGGACGGACATTTGGTTATGGGTCCTATGCCGTAGCGCAGTTTCACAGGCAGTGTTCAAGCTGTTAGCAGCTCCTTTCATGTTTGTATTTACTTCGATTTGTTTCGTGAAATTCAAAGTGAACTTTATGCCCACTTTTAGAACCTTCAAGTTTAGTCTCACACCTCATTCTTAGGAAGCATCTCTTGCTTCTGTAGTTTCAAGCACTTCAAGGAGTTGCACACACATCAACGGAAGGGGAGGTGATTGAGCTTGAAGCGATGTCAAGGCCAATGACTCTCTATGAGGCGAACCATCTGAAGCTATGCGCTGAGGCGAGGTCTGGGGAGCTTCCCTTCCTAAGCTCGCCAGCCAAGGCGACGAGCATGTGCTGACGTGCCGGTGTTCATGAAGCGTGTGGTCTCGGCGTCTTTCGTGATGTAATCCTGGGGAACATAATAAAAGGTGAGATCAAGGCAAGGGACGACGAACCATTAATTTATATTTGAAAAAAAAACTTGCAATTTTTGTTTTGCAGCTTGCCAAGTTGGACTCTGCATGCCGTTTGACGCAGTCATTGTGGAGTATGTCCCTCATCGACTTTACAACGACCATACAGACGTGGTCGTCGCCTGGGGAATCGATATACTCCTTGAGCAGCGCAACTGTTCGCCTCCTGGATCCCGGCAATCGTGTTTCTGTTGATAGGAGTGAAGAATAGGACGTGCTCTACAAATTGTAATGTAGGCATGATTGAGTGATATATCTTGGAATAGAAGTGAAAAAAATATCGTGCTACCCACTATCTATGAGCTGTGGTTGTATCATGCCGATGATCTCAATCTCTGAAATCTTTGTATCCGAAAATCCGGGCGTATCAGTGGGATTAACGGGGATGCTATCCATTGCTAAAGTGTGTTACCCAACTGGCCTTTGGAAGGTGATAGCAATATTTGTCAGGACATCAGGATGTCACCAGGGATGGCGATATATAATGCTTAAGTTCAACTTTAGGATGTGTCGACCGATCAAAGATAATTGTAGATGCATGACCATCATTATCTTATCTCGTTACATGGGCCGTGTAGGGAGTCTTGCGTCTTTTCGTTGCGGGACCGGAGGGTATGTAGGTAGTGGTAGTTGGGGAGTGGGAGAGGTGACGGATGGGAACCGAAACCCAACCCAGTGCGAGAGCCGAGGTTTGTGGACGGATGCGCCCCCAGAACCACGGCTCTCTCTACCTACATATCTCGGATGGTCTTCGAACGTGGAGACAATGGTGGTCAAAGAAAAGTATATGCATTGTGGTAGTTATGAAAGGGGGAAGTGGAAGGGTGGGCAAAGAAATTAATTAGAGAGAGGAACCACGAGTGCTGGCAGTAGCAAGTGCGTCGTGGTGGAAGTACGGTACTAAGAATGTGAGGGTAAGTTGGGTAACGGACGAGTGAGGTGGTCGCGCACACGTGACCAAGAAGACAGATCTGTGCGAGCACAGATCTTCCCAAGTAGGACAAATTATGTGCTATGTAGCTCTCAAAAGCACTAGCAGATGAAGCTTCATTAATACACTGCCCAACATCTTACAAAGGGATCCAATGTACCAAAGAGCGTCTTAAATGTCAAGATTCCTTCAAAATCAAGTACCTAGAACCTGAATCTACCAAATCCTCCTTCGCCCACTGCGCAACCAGAATGACCTCATCGTATCACTTCCTTCCCTGTACTTGTGCCATACACACCAGTTGCTTCATTACGCCTTTCGGACCGAGAAACCGCACCTTCTGCTCCAGGACTGTAGGGGCAAATTCTGCGTCAGGCGGCTGGTGAGCAATCTCCGTGTCCGTCGCCTTGGGATATATCAATCTGGGGCGGATGGTATGAAATGCGTATTGATTCTGGTAGGGATGCGATAAGCTCTTCGAGGTCCTGATGGGCTTTCTCGTACCCAGCGGGAGGCGCTCCAAAACCGACAAGCTGCGTGATAAACTTGCGCAGTATCAGCTCGTTTTCGGCGTAGTTCCTCTCCAGAAGAGATGTGAGAATGGGAATTGCTTGAACCTCAGGTTGTGCCAATTCGCATTCAATGTATATTCGCTGTTGGATGGCACTTTCAATCCTCTGGTAAAGGTCTTCATATAAGTGGTGGGAGGATTGTAGACTCGTATTATCACGGAAAACGAAACCATTGTAGTTTGGCATGTCCAAGATTTGAAGTGCGGACGTGCGTGTGTTCATGAACTGCGCAAGCTTGGCTCCCTGTTCGATGTAATCCTGTAATTTCCTCAATATACATACATGCAGATGTTGGAATGGAGGCAAGCGGACGCCCATATATCATACCTTGAATGTTTCACTACGCAACTGCTCATAGTTAGATTCAGCACGTTTCAAGACACGCTCATTATGGAGCGTGTCCCACATGGTCGTCACGAACACAAGACATCCACGTTCCCCATCTTCAAGCAAGTCCTTCACCATTTTAATCGTTCGCCGTTTGGTGCCCGTCAGTCTCGTACTGTTGACTGGAGTGAGAAAAAGGATGTGATCCACAAATCTTAAGCTAAAATCATGATAATTCAGACCACCTAAGTGTCGCGAAACGATGTGAATAACAGTACCCCTGATCCTTCAGCCACTTTTTGATCATGTCTACGATTTCAATCTCTGACATCTTCCTGTCAGAGAATCCAGGTGTGTCAATGAGAAAAACGGGACGGTCCCGGATCCTGGCATTGACCAACTCGTACGCCGTCACCTGTTGAGTGTAGCCAGCGAGTTGGTCCTTTGATATGGACAAGGCATTCGGTTTTCCTGCAAGAGATTCGATGAACTGCAAGGGGCAGTCAACTTGACGTCGGACAAAGCTTGAAATTCAAACCCCTAATAACACGTACACTGCTCTTTCCTGCCCCTGTCGGTCCAATAATACTTCATTATACGTCGCGGTTTAGTCAAAAAAGCACAAAACATAAACTTCCTAGGCACTCACAGAAAGCGATATGAAGCACCAGGCACCTTGCTAACCGGCTTGACGGACGTGACTCCATTGACGCCTAGCCTGCGCAACGCTGGATTGATATCCATCGACGATCACTGTCTTATGTACTGCCCGAGTCTAAAAAGTAAATTGGTTATCGTGATTTGAGATGAAGTCTAAGGGGTAGCGGTCGTTGCTAGTTGTCAAGTGACGCACAGGGTTTGCGGTCACTCGCACTGTGGGTTTGACAGTGACAGGATATGGTGTCATCCCGTCACGAGATGATGTTTTTTTAAATGGCAGTTCTATGTTTATCTTATACATATATTCTCTGGCGAGCTAGAGACCATCGCACAATTCGCTGTCATGCGGCATTACTAAGGGTTACATAACTTTGATTAGAGCTGAGACTTGCAGACGCTGACTGTCCGAGTACCCGGACACTCGCGTCAAAGTCATCCAGAAAGTGACATACAAAGATGAAACAAGAAATGCAAGGGTGAAAAAAAAGCTTGTATGCGATGTAAACCTTGGCTATGTACATTTGATACGTAAACCTACGAAAAATCGTGAAAATAAAAAGAAACACTCGATGCTCCGAAAACCAAGAACGCGCCTGAACGAAGCGCTGATGCAAATAAAAATACACGGAAAAATATAGAAAATTTGAAATATAGAGGGATACCAATGCGGTGCTCATCACCGCACTGCTCGAGGGGAGCCGTTGCTTGGCGTGGATGTATGTGTGTGTGTCGTCGCAGTGTCGATGATGATGGTTGTGACTTGTCAGTAAGTAGGTTCCAAGGTGTCGGCTGACTGCCAAAGATGTCTTTGACCTCCGATAAATACACAGACAAGCAAGAATGTACATCTTTCATCTTCATTGCCATTCGGTACCCGTGCGCACCTTTCTCAGCGCTTATATTCGTCCCCACACTCACTTTTCTTCCCATCTGCTCAATACTCACACACATCGACCCACGAACTCGTACTAGTACTGCGTCTCACCTTCCTCTTCCATCCTACCAACTCGTCTGCCAGTCACACTATCATCTCTCGTTCACCTTTCACCCAGGTCTCCCCACGCGCACATCAGCGGAGCCATGTTCGACATCTCGCAGGCCCATGTCGGATCTATGTCTACGGGAGCAAGGCATCTGCTCATGCTGGTAGTTAGCGTATGTCACCACAATCGTGGATGAATGCTACAGTGAGATGCAGTGTGATGGACACTTCTTGCCAGCCACAGAATCTGAGGGAAGACGCTGAGTTTAGTATCGATTGTCTTGACGTCATAAGCTCGTAATTGTTGTCTGGCTCACTTTATACGGTTATTTTTCTTGCCATTGGATTCGATTGTGCCAACCTTCGTCTCAAGTGTCATCATATTAAACATATCGTTTAACAATCAACATTTGACTTTTGGCCAGGCTTGCCGTCCATCGTTTACCAGCAATTTTTCTCCTTTTTCTCTCGGTTTATTCCCACTTCTGGAGAGCTCTCTCTTTTCACGCCTTAATCTACGAATGATTCAACTTCGCTTATTCTAGGTTCAAAAATACGATGGCGTTTGGTTATAAACAGTGCAACAATACGAAGGAAATTCATTTAAACAAATATTAATTAAACATTTATTATATATAAAAATTGACACTGTTTAACCGAAGATGTTTAAATACAAATTCATTAAACATTAAATTACCTGCGGTTGCGTTTAAACAAATCTGTTTAAATGTAGTTCTTTGAAACACAACTGTTTAACCATAATAAATTTACATCTGTTTAAATGACGACATTGGATGATTAAATATACATGACTCAATTAAACAAACATTTAATCAAAGCGATTGGTTAAACGAACGGGACAGTATTAAAATGGGCCTAGCGTAATCAAAGTGTAGCAAATGGATGACGCGAGAATTTAGATAGGGACCCGACGCGAGTGGAGGTGGAAAAAAGGGATGCCAGAATGAAGCACGTACCAGGTTGGAATTGCATGGGTGATGGGTGTTAGAGACATGGGGTCTGGTCATCGAGGGAAGCTATTAGGTTGTGCTGTCAGTCTATAGCCACGAGCCTGTTAAATTTGCGACTTACTTGAATAGACCCCTCGTGAAAGCATATCCAAAAGGCTGATCTGGGAGTAGTGGCTGGGTTAGCAAAAAGCCAACATCGGGACTGTCGGAAAAGCTCACCGTGGCTGAATCATGTCAGGAGGAAGGGAAAGGTAGAGCGAAGAAGCAACGTGGCAACCCAAGGTCATATGGTGATGTCGTCTTCACAAAGATAGTGGGTGGTGGATAGTGGATGAGAGAGAAAGGGAGGGTGTTCGAATAACTTCAACTCAGGTTTGAATTCAATCCCCGCCATCAATTTCACGATCACGAGAATTCATTGTTGAATGTTTGCTGCTGTTTGCCCGACCCCAATGCTTGTCCCGAAATTCGAAGTACCTTTCCTTTCACCCACCATCCTAAGGACCTCATTCGTGGATGTTGTCCATCCACGTTCAACTTAAGTCCAGCTCTTGAGTGTATGTTCTCATGAGCTACTCTACACGACAGGTACATTGACCGTTTTCAGCAGCGCCATCCCTGCATGCATATCAATGGGTGCCGATGAGTATGTACTTGTTTTCCCTTTGTCACTGCCCAGAACTGACCCTTCGCATAGTTATTTCTCAACCCCTACACTCAGCTATGAGTCCACCCTGACTGTCCCCCCCTCTCACCTTCCTTACATGTCCCATGCAGGACACAGATTCGCATAGGTGTGCATTGTATGTCACCCCTCGCACCAAACTCTTTTGTTTAATCATTGTCTCCCATTAGTATAATTAATTTATGTTTAAATTACTTTTTGTATTTAACTGTCTTACATTTAAACGATAATTAAAAAATGTTTAATCAATATCTCTTGTCATTAAGCGATGGAATCAATACATTGAGTCGTTTAAACGCCTTGCATGCGTGCAATTATGCACTGGGTGTTCTGGGTTTGATGTTTAATCAGAATCTGATTAAACGATTTTTCCTCGTATTGTTGGATTTTGTTTAAACAAACGCCATCGGGTTGTAGCTAGGTTCATCTATGTACACATAATTCACTTCTTTGTCTCCTTCCCTCCTTCGTGACTTGCAATCGCTCTCCACCTGCGAGGAAAACCAGCAACGCCTCGCTTGAGCAGGAATCACATATGCCTGTTACTGGTCCCTCCGTGATCAAGTCTTCCTCTTGAACCACTTGCTCCCTCGGAGCTTGGCTGCCTGTACAAGCCGACGCAAAACACCCTTCAAAGCAAGAAGCCGGGCCTTCTTTTGCGGCAGAGTAGGCATCAATTCACCGATGTGGGAGCTTTGATCATGAACGACTGGAGAGCCCGGTGCTGCTGAGTTAGAAGCGACTTGATGGCCCTCAGTCTCCGAAGGGTCACTTCCTGAGAGCATGGACGGTAAAGCTGCGCTCGCAGGCTGTTTGACGTTAACAGGATCTCTAGGTACTAAGCTTGTGCTTGATTCGGAGGCTCGTTCCATACGGAGGCGGTTTTGCTTCGTTGGTGGCACGATCGATGCGATTACCCGTTCAAGACGATGATGCGATTCTTAATAACCAGACGGAGGCGGGCCGAAATCTCGAAACTGCCTGACAAACTTTTGGAGCATCTCCTCGTTCTCCACATAATTCCTCTCCAGAAGAGATTTGAGCCCAAGGTTTGTTTGTACCTCCGGGTGTGCGAGGTCGGACTCGATGTTCAAGTGCTCTTGTAAAGCACCCCAGACGCGTTGGTGTAAATCTTCATAAAGATATCGCGACGACGAAAGATGGTCGTTTCTTTGAAAAATGAATCCATTATAGTTGAGTTTGTCCATGATTTCAAGTGCGGATGCTCGTGTGTTCATAAATCGCCCGATCTTGGCCCCACTGGAGAGGTAATCCTAGGATGTCGAGTTTCCTGAATCAGTGCATTTATCGCTGGATGAGAAGCTCGGTAAACGTTAAACCTTTAGAATATCGTTTTTGAGTTGTTCAAAATTCGCTTCTGCACGTCTTTGAACTCGTTCACTGTGCAGCGCGTCCCACATCGTCGTTACGAACGAAATGCTACCATTGTTCTCGAGTGGATTCCTAAGGAACTCCCGAACGAGTGCAATCGTTCGTCGTCTTGAACCCGCCAACCTCGTCCCGTTAATCGGGGTGAGGTATAGTATATGGTCGAGGAACGTCAGGCTACGATCACAATAAATTAGTAGGGTTCCTAGTGTAATGAGATTTAATTTTACCTATTGTCATTCAGCCACGTTCTAATCATGTTTATGCTCTCTATTTCGGAAATCTTTGTATCGGAGAATCCGGGAGTATCGATCAGAAAAACCGGATCACCAAATATCTGGGCATTCATCAACTGGTACGCAGTAACCTGTTGGGTGTACCCGGCGAGCTGATCCTTTGATATTGACAGAGATTGCGATTCGGCTGCCAGAGACTCAATAAACTATGGAGATGGAGGCCACTCAATATCAGATCAGCCTCAGAGATGTGATCTAAGATTGAACATACGCTGCTTTTTCCTGCACCAGTTGGTCCAATGATACTGTAAACGGAAGGTTATTCAGACCCTCTTCGTAATATATGCATTTTGGTAAGCACCCACAGATACCGATATGAAGCATCAGGAACTAGATTGGTGACTGGCTTGATCGAAACATCGCCGGTGAGTTCCAATCTACCTAACTTGGGGAGGCTCATCCTCTGACACTCGACTGCTGGAACTGACTGTGTCGTCCTTGACTGAAACTTATGCAGGAGGGGACCAAGGTAACCCAAGATGGTCGTCGTTTCTCTTTAAAAGATGGTCCCAAGTGAAGTTTGGCCGCTATTCCGCCGCTCACGACCGTTTGCGGTGAACACGATGCAATTTGGCCACTTATTTTTAGCGATATCTTATCTTATCTGTCAAATGGGATATACAAAACCTCGCTTACTCCTGCGCGAATCCTTCAAGAGGTCAGTCAAGGGGTTCTTGTTATGATGATTTTGATTATGAGCGCCACTATGTAGATTTTCATTCCTTCCCCTTGAGTCATTGCTCCCACATCGTTTGGATGCGTGCACCACCCGACGAAGGACACCAGTTAGGCCGAGCAGCCCCGGTTTTGGTCATCTTTGGCCAGTGTGGATTTGGTGTCTGCAATATGAAGTAGCTGAACTGGAGGCCGTTCTATTGTCATCGGAGGATCTGTCTTCCGTTGAAGACACTTTGCCCAGTGAAGTTGTGGAAGAAATACAATAGCGTCCATCAGGTGCAGATGTGCGTCCTCGCAGCCATCTGGAGGCGGCCTGAAAACCACAACAAGTTTGTTCAGTATTTTTCGGCATAATTTTTCTTCAGCAGCGACTTGAGTGCGGCGTTCGCTGGGGCCTCAGGACGATTCCAGTCAGCCGCTCGGATGTTAACCCTTTGCTGTGTTTCACTTCCGGCCGCTGCCTGCGCAATGGTTGGAGGGTAGCCTGATTAAAGTCGTTATCACGTGTAGGGGGGGGGGCGTGGTTTTGGGTGAAGGACGATGCGCTCGATACAGAGTATGTCCCACATCGTCGTTACGAATGAAATGCTGCCGTAAGAGTCATCTGGGCGTTCAAGAAACTCCTTCACAAGCGCAATCGTTCGTAGTTTTGATTCAGACAAGCGCACTTCGTTGATCGGGATGAGGAATAGAATGTAATCCACGTATCTCAGGCTATTCTCCTAACAATTCCGCAATATAATGTGTGACGGAGACGATGATGTCACCCTACCCACTCTCCTGAAGCCAGTCCCCCGTGGGGCCCAGAATCCCTACTTCATGGCTCCAATTCACTTAAAGGTTTGTAATGTGTCGCCCATGACGACTCTATGGATGGAGAACTTTGCTCAGTGCCAACCCCGTCACGTTTTTGACCCTCTTTTCAGGAGTGAGGTTCCCCTTCCGACATCTGAGAATGGCAGCTAGACCAGAAACACGAGGGGCAGTCGTCGAGCTACCATGAGCAACTGTGGTGGCGTCCCCAGACCCTGTATTAGCGGTTGGAATATCGAAGCCAGGAACACGTCAAGTGAAGGTCCTTAGTTTGAAATGTCATACACAAGATCGGTGAAATCAGACCCGCTCACGACAATTGCCTCCGCCACACGGGTCGGGGAGGTCAGTGCAACATCCTCATGTTCGTCCCCTACAGCGACAATGACAGGATTCTTGCTCAGGTAAGTTGCCTAACTGCCACATCCAATTCATCAAGGGTTATATCTGGAGCCTTTAGTAACATATCGCAAAGGTCATAATCCGTTCCAGCACCTAGGAAAAGATCCTGCTTGACCGAACTAACTTGATAGGCGGGACAAGTCGTCCAAGCTCGATGTGATCGGCACGTCCTATCAGCATCGTAACTCTCAGGAAAGCGTTCGCTTAACAGAGAGAACCAACACTCATCTGGATAAGGATAGATATAAAATGTAATTCTCAGATACCTATATTTCAACTTGAAACACTACTCTATATCTACAACCCATTGGACCTATCGAGGGCAGAAAAAGGGGTGTAACGACGAATGGCAAGGTTATCCTGAACCACAACTCCAGGTCTGCGACGAAGGTTTTGCAGACCGTCAATCCCAGTGGAAGTACGATCATCTTCGCCACCATTCGAAGAGTCCGGTCGAAGCCAAATGCACATCTCAATCTTTACTTCTTTGAGTGCAGGATACGCTTCGACATGCGCCAAACTATCCGCAATCGGCCTGAGGTCTTCATATGGTCGTTGCGTGTCGAACACACTTCCCTCGGGTGGTACCTCGTCGACGCTGAACGATAACTCGATTCTCTCCAAAGCGTTAAGGTGAGCCATGGATGTGAATAACGAGATGAGACCCTCAAGTGTGGCCGTGTAATACTCGGAGTAGGGTGATTCATGAACGATGAGGTGAAGATCCGTGAGGTTGCAGAGTGCACCGTCGGTAAAGCGCGCAGACAGGTCGTAAATCTCGAATGGATATTCCTCGGATGAATTTTCAGGAGAGTCTTAAGGATTCGATGAGGTTTAGATTGAAACGGAATTGAGAGGAAGCGCACCTGCAAGAGTCAAAGAGCGCAACGATCTGGTTTCTTTGATTATATCCCGCACGACATCGAGTTCATCTCCTCTTCCATCCCACTGGTTAAACACCTCCAGCGATGCGAATAAGGGCACATCGTCACGAACCCTTCGATCCACACAGAACTTGAAAAACAATGGGAGAAATTCGACCTGGAATTGTTTTAATTTCGATGGATCAAACATCGAATCCGATAGAAATGGACGGTTGGGGATCATATCATGGAAAACGTCCTGCTCCATCCAAGTAGAGGGTGCGTAGGCTATCTCGAGATGCGTTAGACTGGAGAAATAGTCGAGAAGCATAAGAGGAGTGTCCGGGCTATAGGTCACCAGGTGGAGGTGAGAGATTGCACTGGGACACGCAGCCGTGAGGCTCAAAGAACCCACAAAGGAGCAGTCTTGCCATGAGAGCGATTTGAGTGAAGGAGAACTAGTGATGTCTATGACCTGGATGTCAGGCAAGTGATGGAGACGTAAGGTGTGTAAAGTGGTTCGCTGTAGATGCGCCTTGACGAGGATGGTTTGAAACTTTTCAGCATGGCCTGTGGTCATAGAGCCTTCTGGTGCGTGGATGGATATCATTTCAAGATGAGGAATGTTGGCAAAGATGGTGATGATGTGATCGGTCTCCTCCCGAGTAAAGTCGTTGGCAGTGCTGTCCCCATAATCCATAATGTCCGGGAGTGCAAACATCAGCGTACGGATGTGATTAACTAACTCTGGGTTAGAAGACAGGGAATTGGCGAGTTTCTGGAACCTGTTCCCTTCAAAGTGTTCAAATGCTGCCTCTATCCCGCTGATGTGTTCGAATATACGAGGCCGACAGAGCTTAGAGAAGTCCTTGCATACGAGAGCGCACGTAGCTAGACGACCTAGTCGACCCTCTGGTGGATCTTGGGGACAAGGTATGTAGGCGATAATGTCAATGATAGTTTCCCAGATGTCGTATGGAATGACAAGGTTAGGCATTTGTGATGTCGAACGTAACGAATGAAGAGGGGATTGGGCGACCTGTTTATGTAATGAGCAAACCAACGGTTGAATTTCTGTCACAGGAAGTCTGTCACATCGATTGCAGCATGGCATCCTCGCGTTGCGTGCTTCATTGTCTGCCCTGCCCCACCCCGCCCGCCCGCCCTATTGGATGGTAGAGATCTGGTTGTGCCGTAAAGCCCCAAAATTGGGACACGGTATTCAAAATGTACATGTCATCGCTTGCAGGGGCGCCCTTCAACCGTTCTCGCCTGCCATTCTCAACACCTCACTTCCCTAATCAACTTCGCCACGTTTTCCCCTTTCATCTAGCCTTAATCGTTTTGTCTTCCGATTATAGACGTTATTCAAGATAATCTTTCCATGGCGTGTCTTATAAAGCCCCTTTTGTCTCATACATCAGTTTTAGGTCTTTTCACATTTAAATAAATAGATTCGTAGACGCATAACATTTGAAACGTGTTCAATCAGCTGGTCTGTGGAGAACATCATTGTGGTCGTCATCGGTCAATGACACGCGGAAAACACCTGTAGTGACTGCCACTGGGCGTTGAAGTAGCTTTTTTAACTTTGGACCCCGACCATCAGGTTATAATTTGCCTCATACCGACCGATGTCAATCAACGCCCAAGAGTATGAAAATCTCCAAATCAAAGGTCCGATCGGTGTCGTACCCATAATTCCAGGGGAACTCGAGAAGAACGAGGGTACTGTGCGAGTCCATATGTACGTACCGCTTCAGTGCACCTGTTAGATAACTTCAGTGGCTTACGGTGCGCTTCCATTCAAGACTCATGGGCCCTACTGGTGCTGGTAAAAGCGCTGTAAGTACTCTTTGCATTGTTATGGTGGTTTCATTGAGCAATTTGAATGCCCGACTTCGTTCCCTCCAGTTTGTCGAGTCACTCTCACCAGACTATCGTCTAGCAATTTCAAAGGACTGTCTCGATAGCGTAACTCAACGAGTCACCTGCTATCGTATCATCAATTTGAGCGATATTGCTAGTGAAACTCACGTCCTTATGGATACGCCCGGTTTCCTTGACACCAAGCTCTCCGAGAGCAGAATCACGACGATGATCGAGGAGGCATTAAATGATTTAAGTTGCCCAAACGCTTATTTTAAGTCTTAACAGATAGCGACTGCCGTACTGACTATCGCTCTTTACAAGTCAATCGTGCAAATCAGTCATCGTGTTCCTCCTGTATTTCCAGCCAATCACAGATATCCGTATCGGCGGGTCGAAACGAGGGGCAGTGAAGCTTCTTCGGGCTTTTGCAGCGTCATTCAATGCTGTCGTTATCACTGTGGTCACCACGATGTGGAATAACGTCTCTACACCGAAGCAAATCGAGGACGCTAACCAAAGATTCAGTAGCCTGAGCCATGAAATATTTAAGGTGGGTGACGTCGCGATACGTTCTTTCTACTGCAGATATGTAATTTACATTACTGCTAGGGAACAAGCACGATGGAGATCGACGTCGGAAAGTTTGAGCCCACTATGGGCTCAGCGCTGTCAGTTTTGAATACGGCAGCAGCTGGATGGTTTTATTCAACACAACGGGGCGGAAGCTCGGCTCCCCAATACCAGGTTCTCATCTGTAGCAACTTGCTTGATCGCATCGCAGGTGTGCTACAGCAGCTTGAGATTCTGGCGGCCGACAAGAAAGTCGCAATGGCACCCGGAAAGGAAAATCCTGCCCTTCTGACGTTGGTCCTCCGCGACGAAGAGGTGGCGCTAGCAACCATTCAGTCATTTGTGGATGATCTTGTTGGAATGGGCTCAGGAGGGATCATGGCGCTACAGTCGCTTTTGGATGCGCGATACGAGGCGGATGCGAACGCGTGCTTATCGACTTGGGAACCAACGGTGGCTGGCTCACGACAGGACACACTCACAGTGTCTCATAGCCCTGCCACCCACCCGGTAAACTCACCTGCACTGTCACTAGTCTCATCTCAACCCCAATCAACTACAATACAGGCCCCTTCACCGACTTCCTTGCGTCGTTCCTTGTCATCCCAAATGAAAGCTGTCATCTCTCCTTTGAAATGTATATTTAGCATGTAATGGATCCAAGAGTCGTCCAACTTCCTTCTGATATGTCTCAAATATAGCTCAATATAAAGCCTCTCTCTTCGTTCCGAGTACGACGGCGATATTGTGGGTCATACAAGGGTATTTGTAAGGGGTATACTTAGAAAAACAAGAATATATCTCAGTGTCCGTCTTCTACAAAAGAGCGTCAATGTTGAAAGTTTTGTCAGAATGGTGAATATCGGAGGTGCAAGCACTTGACATTGGACGGACTGTGTTTGTCTATGTTTATTTCAGATGCGTTTGAGTGGTTCGACCCCAACTTCAACTTGAACCAACCCTCGTTACTCCTAACCTCCATGATCAACACCCACAACACCTTAGACCATATCTCTGATGTATGGCTCGACTTATTCTGCAATCTCGCTTAGATATATATCGTTCTAGATTTATCTGAACGGCCTAATGTACGTGTCAAGTCCCCCCTACTCCGACGCGTCAAGCATGAGGAACTGTCGCGTCAAGGTTGGTTGGTCCAGGGTGTTTTGTGGGGGAAGGGATTCCACATAGAGAGCGGACGCGATAATATGAAACGATTAGATTCCATAAAACTTGTGAGTAACCTCGGCCGTTCATGAGCGTTTTATTTTTGAAATTCTTTCTGTTGCACAGGTATAATTTTTCCTATGAATGAATAAATCGTTTCCTTTCCCAATACGAGCGCTTTATTTTCGTGCTGTCCTGGTCCTGTATTACGTGGCGTGTCCCTCATTGCTCTTCTAAAGAGGCACCAGGGTCATTTCTCCGAATTTACTGGCACCATGTCCCGCATACCTCTGACTCATACGTGAATGCGGCGCGTCACTACTGGTTCTCGCTCAGAACTACCAAAAGGCTCCATATCCCACCTGAACTCCGACAGGGATCTATTGTTCAATTGTTCTGAGGAACACGTCACTCAGCGGAAGGGTAGGACGCCAAAGAACTGGTCTAGAACACGCGCCTTGTTTTGTTCCATTATAGGTCGTTGTTGCACTTCCCTTCACAATTCCCATCAACAAAAGCCTACCACGAGGGAAGCAGCATGTCCGTTCCGATACGCTGCATCAAGCCCTGGGCTCCGATACCATCCGTAACCAACCTGTTGTCTTCAGCTATGGAATAATCAAGCCCTTGGCCATCGGCGGTGTTTGTCATGAAAGTAAGTTATCATTTCCTTGCGCAATCTTCGGGTTGATCCCAATTCGGCCTCATCAATCATCGCTCATCAGATACAGGTATGTTTGCTCTCATATATATTCCAGTCGCCAAGCAGTCCCATCCAACAATCCTTGACCCCACGCTTCGTAATCAGAATAAGGCGCTGCAACTAGTCTGTATCGTCACCTGTCTGTGGACTCCTGGCGTTCACCAGGACGAACAGCCACACCGAATAGCCCCTGGTGTCAGGCCTTCGTGCCCCCACCGCACACTACATCTCCGACTGCAACGCTCTCCTTGTTCCTCGTCGCGCAGCTTCGACCATCCCATTCTCAGCACATGATGGAGACTCCTAGTTTCAATCACCTGCCGATTGCAGGCGATATATCGATCAAAGCTGTAAACAAAACGATAGCGCGCAGCGAACTGCCGTATCTATATGTTCGCTATCATTTCTTAGCGTTAGACATTACTGATCTGACGTCTAACTTTGTAGTATCATCGGTCCAACGGATACGGATCAAAGTGGCGGAAGTGATGCGCTCGGTTGTTTCAAATGGAGCTGATCTCGCATATTCAACTCAGGTTTATCGAAGCTCTTGCAGGCCCACACCACAGTCTATCTCTTGCAAAGGATCAACTTGCTGGCTATACACAGAGGGCAGCAGCGTATCAACTCATCAACCCCATCCTTCATATGTACAATAGCGACTACCCCATCTATTTGATCGCAGCACGATCTCTAAAATCGAAACCATGAATATGGTTCGTAAATGGCATGTGGACAATCAGTCAGCGACAAGGGCATGTCTACGCTGTGTGCCATTCTCACCCGCTGACACGCTCTCCCTGTCAGGTTAGGCAGTTTGACTTGGTTTTCTTTTTCACTGCAGTTGCCGAATAGGAATGGATGAGACGAAGCGGGGGACAATCGAGGTCTTCGTAACCAGTATGTGGGATACGGTGCAGCACGAACATGCAAGAAATCACGCCGAGTCAAACTTTGCGCAGCAGCTACGCAAAGAAGTATTCAAGGTACTATCCTCAAATCCTCTTTGTGCGTGTCTCTGAAACCTTACTCATATTTGCTCTGAATAGGATTTCAGTCGCGGCGGTAAACTCATGAAATCCCCGAACACCCCCGACTCGATACTCTAGGTATTCGACGCTACGTCTTCCTTTCCCTTAACCTCCGCTTTCGTTACCGTAACCTTCACCAACGGATCTTTAACGCACCGAGAGAAAAAGAAAATAATTGAGTTTGACCTCGCTCAACCAGATACACGCACGAACGCTGTGCTGAGATCCATTCTGGAGAAAGCCACCAGGACGTCGGTGCTACGCTCAGAAAGTTTATTTCTCAGTTCACTCACCTGGGATCAGATTCGCAGAGGCTCATCGGCGTGTCCTTAAATATCATCCGTGTACCAAGGTTGTTGTGCAATAAGGTCATGTCTTGCCTCTCATCTGTCGCTTTACATACAAATTCCGTATCTGATATGTTGAAATACATCTTTAAATACATGTCAAAATTCCCTCAGAAATAAGTACACAGAACCCGTATCCACCAATTCGCCTTCAAATCGTCCTCCACCCACCGCCCTACCAGAATTCTCTCCCAGAACACAAATCACTTGCTCCCCCTTAGGTGAGCCATACGCACCAGTCGACGCATTATGCCTTTCAGACCGAGAAACCGGACCTTCTGCTCCGGGAGTGTAGGGGCAAATTCTGCATCAGGCGGCTGGTGAGCAATATCCGTGTCCGTCGCCATTGAGTCAGGGCCATCGACTTGGGATTTGTCGGTCTGGGTGGATGGTATGAAATGCGTATTGATTCTGGTAGGGATGCAATGAGGTCCTGATGGACTTCCTCATAGCCAGAGGGAGGCGCTCCAAAACCGACAAGCTGCGTGATAAACTTGCGCAGTATCAGCTCGTTTTCGGCGTAGTTCCTCTCCAGAAGAGATGTGAGAATGGGAATTGCTTGAACCTCGGGTTGTGCCAATTCGCATTCAATGTATATTCGCTGTTGGATGGCACTTTCAATCCTCTGGTAAAGGTCTTCGTATAAGTGACGTGAGGATTGTAGGCTCGTGTTCGCACGGAAAATGAAACCATTGTAGTTTGGCATGTCCAAGATTTGAAGTGCGGATGTGCGTGTGTTCATGAATCTCGCAACCTTGGCATCCCTTTCGACGTAATCCTATAATTTCATTGATGTAAGCACATACAGATGATGGAGGGGAGACACAAGAACATCCTGACCTTGAACGTTTCGTTACATAGTTGGTCATAGTTGGACTCGGCGCGTTTCGTGACGCGATCATTATGGAGCGTGTCCCACATGGTCGTCACGAACACCAGACACCCATGGTCATCCTCAGGTCCTTCAAGGAACTCCTTAACCATGGCAATCGTCCGTCTTTTGGTTCCTGCCAGCCTCGTACTGTTGATAGGAGTGAGGAAAAGGATGTGATCTACGAATTTTAGTCTGTAACCATGATCACTTAAACACCCAGTTGTTGCAGAACGATGTTATAGACTCACCCTCTGTCCTTGAGCCAAGCTCTGATCATGTCCACAATTTCAATCTCTGAAATCTTCGTGTCGGAAAATCCAGGTGTGTCGATCAGAAAAACAGGTTCATCCTGGATCCTTGTGTTAACTAACTCGTACGCCCTCACATCTTGAGTGTAGCCAGCAAGTTGATCCTTTGATATCGACAAGGAGCCCCGTTTTCCTGTAAGGGATTCAATAAACTGTAACGCATATGATCGATGTCTTGTGAGTTCATGAAGCAGCAATGATACCTACACTACTCTTTCCTGCCCCTGTTGGTCCAATAATACTTTAGAAGGAGTCTCAACTAAGTTAAGGGGACGACAAAATATCCATTGTGCGATAACTTACAGAAAGCGATACGAGGCACCCTGAACACCCCTGACTGGCTTCACTGATGTGTCCCCAATGATCTGAAGCCTGCGCAGTGTAGGGTTGGTTTTCATTCAAGATGACTGTCTTCTGCACTGCACGAGTATAGAAAGTAAATTGGTCGTCGTGATTTTGAGATGAAGAGCTGGTGGCCGTTGCTAGTTGCGGAGTGACACAGATTGCGGTCACTTAGACTCTCACTGTGTTTTACAGGAGTATCATCCCGTCACATCTCACGAGGTGTAGATTAAAGAGGGCATTGGAAAAAAGCCGTGCGCGGCCGTGCATGACCGTGCGGTACCGTGCGTAACTGTGCTCCTACCGTGCTGAACCGTGCCGTCTCAAGTGACTGCCGTGCTGTACCATGCAGTCCAACTAGTCAGCCGTGCATGACTCCAAGGTGTATCTTACTCGGTCTCTTCAGTAATGAGGAATGCGGAGGCAACAGACCCCTCATTCTATTGCGTTCAAGACGATGAGTAGCACCTTTTAACTACAGGTTGAAGTAGTACATACTACACACAAAAGCTACAGAACTACTGATCCTTTTTCGTTGACCCAGCCTTTTGACGTGGTTGAGGTTTATTAACAGTGCCCCATGCCACGTCTTGTTGTTTGATAGCGGCCTCGTATTGAATGTAGCTTGGACCGGTCTGTAAACGTTATGAGTGATGAGCAGATGAAAAAAATTGAGATAGAAGACTGACCTCAAGAAGATCCTCATCAAACATGTGGTCGCCGATGTTCCACGACTCAGGAAGGTTAAGATAGGGATCCCAATTATCTTGATGGTGTCCGCAGTCAAGTCCCCACTGGTAGTATCCTGCCATTTCTGCTCGAGCTGATACCTCGAACATGTCTTCTTCGAGCCGGTACAAGCACTCTCTATCGACATCAGTGTCGATTGACCTTGTTGGCATCCCCGATATCTGAAGATCCCAGGCTTGATCCATGAGATCCCTCAGGCTCTTTGAGGCCAGGTCCGGTGTGAAGCGACCAGCGCATTTGCGATGTAAACTGTGAAGGCGTGAGCAAGAGGGAGAAGACCTAACCATGACAATCGCAGCTTCGGATCTCCAGCCGTGATGTGTTTATCAAACCAGTTGGCGATCTGGGCGCGCTCAACGAGGGACAGATGGCCAATGTAGGGGACAACGTCTCGTTGAGGTGATTTCTTCGTCGCATCCATCCAGCGTTTTGATGGAATAACACTGTCGTCGAGTTCTCCGAACTGGTGAAGGGTGAGTCGCAAGAAGGTGTCTTCTATGACCGTGCACTTCATTCGAAGGCCGTGCCAGGTGTTAGAGTGGACGTGCATGACCGTGCCAAAGTTAAGCACTACCGTGCAGAGCCGTGCGTGGACGTGCGTGGACGTGCATAGCCGTGCATTGACCGTGCATAGCCGTGCGTGAACCGTGCGGTAGCCGTGCCAAGGGTGCAACAGCCGTGCATGAGCCGTGCACAGACAGAGCTCTAACACATCACAGCAAACCGCTCCACCTGGACCTTAGAACCCATCTGACTATAAACCAACCATGATAAAAAATGTGGGGTGTTACGAACTGGAGTGGAGGATAAACCCTCAAGCAATGCACAAACGAGCTATTCTAGCATTCCAGCAGGTAAAATCCCCTGGAGGGATTCGTCTTCTCCCAAGCTAGATACGGCAAACTTGCTCAGCATGACAACAAATTTCGGTTAGTGAACTGTCGTGCAGGAGGTACGCAAGCCAAGACTCTGAAACGTTGCAAGGTTCTGTAGCCTGACCTTAACATCTTAAGCTCAAAAATGAAATATGTCTGGGTAGCTATGATACCTATCTAATCGTCTCTGTATTTAGATTGTCTTAGAATGGCATCCAATTTGAGATATATAACGTTGAGTGATGAGATTGACACCAGTCTGGTCCAAATTGGGGACATTCTCACACCCAGTCAATGAAGGAAAGTGTCGCACTTCAACATTGTTAGTATTCGGACGGCTGAGGACAGGGTGATGTCAAGGAATCATGTTTCATTATTCATACCTTTGGTTTACAGACATTGTTCATGAATTGATAACTCTACACTGAACCGCCACCAACGATACAACGATGCAGTGTCCTGTATTGTTGACGAGATTCCCGCTGACGCGCCTTAGCTCAGCGCTTAGTTATTTCATTCTTACATTATATATTTCATTCTTATATTATGGATAATTGACTCGTCCCCGAAGCTCTTGATAATATAGTTATAAATCATGGTACATAGTTATTCCGTTACCTGTATATAAACCTAGATACACGATGGCGAATATAATTAATCATTCTATTCTAATCTCATACCTCTGTTTACAATATGTATAATACCTAAATACCTCAGGAACTGATAAATATGCTATAACCGTGCAGCCGTGCATGACCGTGCATGACCGTGAATTTTACCTTTTTGCACGGTAGAGGCTGCACGGCTGTGCACGGTCACTGCACGGCTTTTTTCTTTTGCCCGATTAAAGATGATGCTATGCGTTTATCTTATCTTAGTCGTACAGCCTCTGTCATGCCTGAGTCCAGCCCAAGTCTATCCCACTATCCCACGATTCACTGTCGTAATATACTTGACACCTGTCTGATTTCCAAAGTTTGCAAGGTCGTTCAGATCCTGTACAAAGTTCACACAGGCGTAAAAATAACAAGGTGTTCATCGACAAATGATTGATGTTGAACGTGCGTTGAACATTGAACCTTGGTGCTTGGTTGATGCTTGGTTGATGCTTGGTTGATACTACTCCTTTGGGATCGTTGCTCGTTTGTTGTGCATCTTTCCGAGGTCGATATCAAGAACCAATCAATTTGAGCGGCTCGTAATAATCAACCCCATTCAATTTACCGATAATCTACTAACTAATATCTCACCAGACCCTGAATTATGATCATGCTGTAAACGACTACGGATTCTGTTCTTGCCTTCGACACTTCGTCGCATTATACAAATGGATAACAAAATTCTTGAACCTCAAGCTAATCACCTGCAATAGGCGTGGTTTCAAGTTGGGAGTTACCGGACCTTGGGACCATGAGAAGAAAAGCTGCTCGTATCGAGCATCTGCGAGACTTTTGTTGGTCGTTATTGCTCTATGTATGTGACAGGAAGCGTGCTCGAATCCGGCTGGGGGAGGACCAAACCTGGCAAACTGGTCGATGAACTTGATTAAGGTCTCATGGTTCTGGACGTGGCTACTCTCCAAAATGGATCGAAGCTCAAAGTTTGTTTGGACATCCGTGTGGGCTAACTCAGACTCAATAGTCTTTTTCTCCTGCAGTGCCCCCTCTATGCGTGCATACAAGTCCTGATAGAGATACGGTGAGCCTTTGGGTGCATTTTTGAAAACGCTAGAAAAAGACCAATAATTGTAGTCCAGAATTCGAAGCGCTGACTCTCTGGTATTCATGAACCTTGAAAGTCTTGCATCATTTTCGAGAAAATCCTGTTAAATCCAATTAGTAACAAATTTTTGAAGAGATAGGGTAAATTAAAACCACGTTAACCTTGAAGATCCCCTCTCTCAGTTCTTCAAAGTTGGACGCTGAACGACGATGGGTGTGTTTTTTGCGCACAGTGTCCCACATGGTTGTCACAAATATAATCATACGCAGGTTATTTGAGGGCTTGAGGAATGCCTTGAGCATTTCAATAGTCCTTCGCCTCGTTCCAGGCAGTCTTGTTTCGGTGATAGGTGTGAGAAACAGGATACTGTCGAAATAAGATAATCTAGAAAATGCTGCTTGAATATCCAACACAATATGAGAAGAGGTGATGTACTCATTATTCTTGAGCCATTGGCATATCATGTCCATGATTTCTATCCCTGAAATGTTGGTATCGGAAAATCCTGGTGTATCAATGAGATATACAGGGTAGTATGCAGAATTCCCCTTGTAGAACACGTTCACCACTTGGTAAGCTGATACAGATTGTGTATAGCCTGACAGCTGGTTCTTTGAGATAGAGAGGTTCTGTGATAACCCTGCGAGTGCTTCAATAAACTTAGGAAATAGTAAGTATGAATGAGGGCCTGAGGTGTCAAAGCTGCGTCGGAACATACAGTGCTTTTTCCGGCACCTGTAGGTCCCATGATTCTAGAAGGCAGTTAGGAATGCAATGACCATGTATGAAAGATTGACTGCCCACTGACAGATATCTAAACGATTCTCCTGGTATCTTGGTCGCTGCAGGCACAATGGATACCTCGCCGGTGATCTTCAACCGAGAGAGTCTAGGCGCATTATCATCTATGATGGGACTATGGGTGACTAAATGGTGGTAAGGAATCATTAATGGTGTTGCAATGTCGCCAAGTTGATGGACGTTAAAGTGAAGGAGGGACTCCCTGGGTCTTCCCAAGAGAAATCATTCCACCCACTTACCTTATATTAATAGATAGTGAAAACCCTCTTTTTTGATGGCGCTACGAGACTCTATTCGCTGGATTTAAAAATAAATATGGCTCTCAGGGTCTGGGGCACCACACAACGCCGACACATTTATAATCGACGGTTTGATGGTAATAAGCTTCATGTCCACAAGGCCCTGTTTTTGCGATTTGGACAATTACTGCAACGCACCGACACCTACGCCACGGTATCAGAATCGCACACAAGCGCACAGATCACACTTCTTGGTGATGTGAGCGAAGTCACCCTTTGGCCGACTTGTCCACGCCTCTCTTCCTTTGAACGACCACTGTACTTCGCCTTGCTCTCTAAATTCTGAATGATATGAATTCTGTACAAAGGTGTTGGCCGTAATTGTTGATCCATTTTCTTTCAATTATTTGTAGTAGGACATTGATAGGATGCTCAGCTTGAAGCACGAGTCGGATGTTGAGTAAGAATGTTTGTTGCTGTTTGAGTTGAGTGTCATTATCACCATCAATCCGTTTTGTTCTCAACACCACCATCCAAAACACCTTTATCGTCGCTCCATGCCTCAGCCGGACGATGCTTGTCGTCATTTTCTCCTATTTATCAACTGTGCTGGTAACCTTAATGTTATTCTATAGCTACTGGCGGCTCTTGGAGTAATTGACGCTATAAGCAAGGGGTTGTTATCCGCGTTCACCAACTGCTCACCTTTCATATATAGCTTGGTGAGCCTTAGCCGGTGTCCATTGGTTTCTTAGGACGAGAGACGTGAAATTTGTTGTTATTGAAACTCTTGGAGTCCTTGTTTTATCTACATTTGGCATTTTTTGGTGCGCCTAGGACTAGATCTCGGTGCGTAAAATTATGTTTCGTTCAACGATGGTCTCGTTCTGACTGGCATCTCGATGTTTTTTCAGTGTAAATTTTGAATATCATAAAATTATTTATGGTTATATTTCGACTGGGACTCATTTGAAGGTTTCAGTTTGAAGTGTTCAAATGCTGCCGTGACCAAATGAACGCCTTCATCTCACCAAAGGTCCAGCTACCACCTCCCCATTGAAGTTGTGCTGCAACTGCAGCTGGATTATATACAAGTAAGTTTGTCTGTCGCTCTGATATCCCCTATGGGAAGAGGAGAATATCCGAGGTGGATAATAGGAACAATCAAGAGCGACAAACATGGAGTGCTTTATGGATTTTCGGTGAGCCACGTTCCATTTGGCCGTTACCTTACCTTACCATGCCGCTATTTAACAACAAAACAAATATCAGGGATTAACCCTACAACATCCAAGTGTCCGCATAGCCGTACTAATGACGACAGTGACACATGCCAGAGGTGCGGTTATGACTGAAGTCAACGTTCATTTTTCTGTTTCTTTTCAACTTGGAAGACTGAGTATAACTGACCATTTGGAGCCCCAGTTATCCTCTGATGCGTTTTTCCTTACCTGGGTGACTCGTCCATGACGGATGGAGATACTGTACGGTGGACACATGTGCAACGCCAAATGAACCGAATGCAAATGGTCAGACTTCGTGGAGTTCCATCGCCCATCACTCGCATGAAAAGATAGAACAGTCACACCTCTCGCATCGCACTAGTTCGCACCAGATCATGTTCACGTCTACACCTTCGCCTTTTTTTTGGGCCAATATTTATTCTAGTGAGCCGTCATATTGTACCCCATCACCAGCGGGACAAGATCAGGCTGACACGTCATTAGCTGTTGGAGAGCATCTCCCCGCAGTGAAACATTGTCCTGCTAGTATTTCCTTGACGTGGTATCTTCATTCCACAATCCAACATCAACGAGCCAACCTCACTTTCTCCACACCCAAGTCTACTAGCATCACACATCTCCTCGGCTGAATACCCTGCTCAGGTTCAAAACGTTGTATCACTTGAAACCTGCCACCGTTTCTACTTCTACAACTGGCAATATTTTCGTCTTTATTATGATATTTGAATCCAGGGCATTGGACGAGATATTTCAGACCGTCAAGATCGAGTTTGACGGAAAAATGAGCAAAATGAAGCCGAGGGGAAAGAGAAAGGCAGTAACGTGGATGGAGGAACACCAACTACGAACTCGCTGTACATTTACATCTGGTCAGGCTGCAGTGATGGTGCCCACTCCTGTCATAACACCACCCTCGACACCCTATCCTGCTTTTGAAGTACCTATGCGCTCTCTGAGGGGCTCTGGTCATTGAGGATTGCTCGTTGTTGGGGTGGTGGGTTTTTGGGTGGAGGTCGTATTAGGGTTAGGGTTGGAGACTGAGCAACCGTCGCGCAACAGGATCAACATGGTATGTGTGCTTGTTTCTCGTCACTCATCTAACCTTTTATCTAACGAATTCATCTCAGAGACAGTCTTCATAAGAATATCCATTCTCTATGATCACGATTCTTCCTCGCAGACAACTCTGACCAGGACGTCTTTATATTATATCGCCACAGTCATCAAAATTCTCCAATGCTAACACGCTATCAATTCACACCCATACATTCTCACAATATCTGTTTAGCTTTTACTCTTGTCTTAACTACCGTCAACGTAGTAGGTATAAAGACTATGACTAACAAACAATTCTATCAGAACTTGTTTACTATCCTTTGACCTTTTGGACCTCGCGCTTCCGCGGCGCTTTACGGTGAGCACCATACGGTGAAACAAGCCCTTTAAAATCGTTACTAGAGTCGATTTCTCAGCTTGGGAAGAAGGTGGCTCGTCGGACGGAGGAGTACACACTCGAAGTGGTATCGTGTCCATCTTCAAATATAGCAAATATCCCTTGACCGTACAGTGAATGCAGGTGATCGTGGATCGCCCTTATAGACTACTACTCCTCAATGGCGTTGGTCCAGGCAAATGCGCCAGGATATACCGTGTATTGGGGCCTGTTTAAAGTGTCACTTGGTGAGCTTCAAGTTGGTCGCAGGTCTATAATTTGTCACTCACGACGAAATTCTGGACGAAGAACCTTTCTCAAAGCTAACCCAGTGATCTTTTGACTCATCTTTGCAGGAGTGAGGTTCCCCTCGCGACATATAAGAACAGCAGCTAGACCAGACACATGCGGGGCAGCCATGGAGCTACCATACGCAATGGTGGTGGCGTCTTTAGATCCTATGTTAGCGGTTGGAATGCCGGAACCAGGGGCGAAGACGTCAAGCAAAGGTCCAAAATTTGAACTGTGGTACACAATGTCAGTGAAATCAGAGGCACCGACAACAATCGCCTCTGCAACACGAGTAGGGGAAGTGAGTACAGCGTCCTCGGAATCATCTCCTGCAGCGACAACGACGTGAATTTCCTCTCTGATAAGCTTTCGAACGGCTTCGTCCATTTCTTCGCTGGGTTGTCCTCCAAGCGACAAATTGACAATCGAAGGTCGCTTGGTCTCCTTAACCTTATCAGACACCCAATCAAGACCCTTGATTCTATTGTGCAGCCGTCAGCGTAGTAAACTAACATTGGTGAAACCTTGCTTACACGTCGGAGTACGGTCCTTCCGGGTGGTCAGGGGGGGGATTATTCACACCAAGGACTTTGACAGAATAAATTGTCGCCTCCTTTGCAACCCCAAACTTTGACCCGCCTGCGATGGCTCTGATGTCGGTCGAGTGAATCATGTGTGGTAAGTGCGTGTCCCAAAATGTAACTCACGCAACTTGGGTTCCGTGACCTTGGACATCATTATTATGGTTGTCAAACGAGAAGTTGGGGGAGACGTGAACACGATTACGAGGATGTGTGAATTCGTAATGAAGATTGTTGATTCCAGAATCGACGATGTAGATATCGGCACAAGCCCCTGCCACCTCATCATAAATATAGCGATATTGCATTGTGAATCGATCATCCAGTTCCCCAGTCTGATGAAACTGTGTTGTTAAACGTGAAATACCCCATGGCGCATCAAGCCTAAGAGAGTAACAAATGAGCGTGATTCGCCACTGCGGGGACTATTGAATAAAACTCACTGAGTTACCGCGCTGAACCTAGCCCGTACAAAGCCGTCCTCGGATATCCGTGTAACGTTTGGATGCTTTGTGAACTTATTGAGCGTAGGTGGATCAAACACGCCAGCGAAGGCGTTGATTAGGCGCAAGTCGTGTGTGACACTTTTTGCCTGAGCAAGACGAGAAACCGTGTCCACATCTACGCCCTCTTTGATAGTGATGATGTGCCGACCACTTGTCTTCCCCTTAAACCTGTGTATGACAATACCAATGGGACTTGATGGGGTTGCTTTAGCTGGAGCACAGAGGGCGAAGGGGGGAATGAAGAGAATTACAGTTAGAAAGAGGAAAAGACGCATAGCGGCGGGATTGATTTTGATGTTTGCGATTCTGGAGGACCTGCCTCACAGAAAACTGGGGTGAACACTGCATACGGAATCAGGGTTATATATGTGAACCCATCAACCAGACAGGGACACTACCTGTTTTTCACATAACGCGATCCAAGAAATCGAAGGCTTGAAACCGCAATGACATTCAGTGTAACGACCGTTTTCCGCCCTACAAAACACCGAAATGATGGCACTTGCTTTATATGTCGCGACCCTGAAGCTTCCTCAAATGTGGCTCGACATTATTTGATTCGCAGGAATATAGAGCACAGATTTTCCTGTAGTAAAGAATAGTTTCTGAATAGCTAAAAATGAAAGAGAGAGACTCAAACTCAGAGCTATCGAGAGCTATCGAGCGCAACAGAACGCATATCCACCTGTTTGTATTACGCCGCAAAGCGTCAGGTCCGTGTCTTTGTGGGAACGAACGACTGAAACCTGACAACATTGCCTCTCAAAGAGGACATTGGAAACACTGCAAGACGGCACTTTGATCAACATGTACGCGGTTTCATCCTTACAAACTACATGCTAGATACACTTAATCTTTCCACCCACTAAGCCACTTCTTCCCATAACGCTTTGTGTCATTCAACAGCGACAACGAGAACCGCTTAACGATATTGGCCTCTCGCCACCTCTGGAGTGAAGTGTTGATTCGGGCTAAAGGACCACCATTTGGACCATTTGGCCTCACATTTCGGACTGTCTGATCAGATGCAGTGATCTGGCCCTCCATCACATCAAAATAAAGTAAATCAAACTGATCATGGATGTGAACAGCCTCCCCGGGCTTGAAATCACCAAACAATCGAATCATATGGCCAGGATCAACGATTTGTTGAAGATGGTGATGCGCGTCTCGAAACTCGACAGGCGGATCTCCGAATTCAACGAATTGGCGAATGAATTTGGCAAGGATTTCTTCGTTTTCCCTGTGCTCGTTGTGTAAGATCCCTTTGAGCTCGGGGTCTGCGTGAGGGTCGGAGTAGGCCGGGTCAGACTCGAGGACACGTTTTCTCTGGAGAGCGCTCTCAATCCGTTCGTGTAGGTCTTGGTAGAACTGTGGCAGAGCGGTCACGTTGGTTGAGAGCGCCCTTGATCCATACGTGTTTTCATCCAAAATTTGGAGAGCCGAGGCTTGAGTATTCATAAATCTTGTGATATTGGCGTGTTCAGCCATGAACTCCTGCACAGAGATTGATGAAGTGAAAAGGATTCGAAACGAAACACTAATCAATTAAGCACACCCCGTACCTTGAATATTTCGAATCTAAGCTCGACAAAATTTGATTCTCCACGATCTTGAGCGCGCTTATTGTGCAACGTATCCCACATAGTCGTTACGAATATGACTGAACAGAGACTGTTGGTCCGACTAAGGAATGCCTTCAACATCTCAATGGTTCTTCTCTTTGTACCAGCCAATCTCGTTCCGTTGATCGGAATGAAGAAGAAGATGCTGGCAATCGATGATACTCTGGGAGATAGAGCGGTTAAGATTCTAATATTTTGGTCCACTGTTCGAGATGAGGCGTGGCGTACCCGTTATCCTTTAGCCATCGGTATACCTTGTCCATGATTTCCATCTCCGACATTTTTGTGTCAGAAAAGCCCGGGGTGTCAACGAGACAGATGGGTCGGCCTTGATACGTGACATTCATTACCTGGTACGCTGATACCTCCTGCGTGTAGCTTGTAAGCTGGTCTTTAGATATACACAGTTGTTGCAATTTTCCTGCAAAATTCTCGATAAACTTGGAATAAGTGAATGATCTATGTGCGTTCTACAACATCTAATAGCGACAAACAGGACTCACGCAACTTTTTCCCGCCCCTGTTGAGCCCATAAGACTATAGGGATGCACGCATCGTTGTTAGGCTCCTCTTTCATGTATCAATCGCGTGCATACTCACACACAGCAGTACCACCTTGAATTCTGGGTTGCTTTGGGGATCAGAGGTAGAACCGAAATACCACCAGTGATTACCAATCGACTGAACTTGGCTACGTCCATGATAAGGAGACCTGGAGTGCGTCCTGTTAGTGATGGTGGCTACACCAAGCCGCCTACGAATCATGTTTCGTTGTCCACGAGGTTGGCACGCTCACGATGCGATGTGACATGAAGCATGTCACAAAATTTCAACGGTTGTTCTCCCAGTGTTCTCCTCACCGCAGCGTTGTACAATCCCCTCATTCTCTCCAACGTTCACCCGTCCAGTGGAAAATCTCTATGAATAGCTAGACCATTCCTTACGATATCTGGGAATACATCGTCAATATCATCGCCGAAATTCCTAACCCCCAAAATCGGCCCAAAGGACGGCTACGCCATCTTACAATGTGCGCGGTGGTATGCAAGGACTTTTCTAAATTCTGTCGGCCCCGCATTTTTGAACACATCAGCGGGATAGTAGCCATATTCAAGCCTGATGAGTTCGTCAATTGGGTGCGGTTCAATCCAGCACTAGGCAAGTATCGTCTTACTCTGACCATCATATGGCTACTCGGGAGGGTCTCATCTCGTTATTCTCATCGATGGCTCACCACAATGTCCTTTCCAAAGTCGATTTGTCGCTACGTATCCACAAGGTGCCTAACTCGGGATATTCATTCACTTCGCCAGAGTCCAGGGACCCTCCTTCGAGATTCTATCAGCACTCATTAAATTGTTTCTGTAACGTAATAGTAAATACCAATCGGGAATGTATGTGTAGCATATGAAAATTTACATTGACTCGGTGTTTACTCTAACTGTCGAACAATGTAGATAACTTGATGTCTGAACATTTCTCAAAATCAATTCTAACCGTCGTAAGTTCAGTTCTTTGCCATTGGACGTAGAGCCCAGTGAAACTCGCATCTGAGCGAAACGTACTATAACTGTGTCTGTCTGAGCATACATGGGAAGATGTGAGAAAATTCGTGCGCAGCTGAGCACTTCGTTCGGAATCGAACTGAATTAAACTAAGCTGAGTACTAGTGTGCACGCATGAGGCCGTCTGAGCAACAACATTTTCAACTCGTCGAGTGTTATTGAATGAGATGTTCATGAACCTTCGATAAATAAAATTAGTTACCCCAAGAACGATCACATGATACGGACCTCTTCAATCCCTTTGTCGAGAATAATTCACAGCCCTCACTCCTTCCTTCTTACCACCACAAGCAGCTTCAACCCCATCACTACCACCCTACGTCCTCTCGATTGGTATGTCCCATGCCCCCTTCTAACCCTTCAGCAAACATTGATAAATACACCCTTTAAGCCATAAGTGTGTTAATTCCAAAGGATGTGTTGAAAAAATGCGCATATATGCGCCGTTTTCAATATTTTCGCTTCAGCCCATGGTTTAACGACGAACTGATCAACGCAAGGCATGTATGCCATTCTCTTTTTCATCAACTGATGTTAATCGCACTCCAGAGGCCTGCTCTCTACATCTATTACCTCAAAGACACTGGAAATGTCATCGTTTCTGAGTTCCGCATGAAATTTGGGGCCCTCAACTTTACACTTAAGCTAAGCATTGTCTTCATTTTGCATCATGCTCCCGTACAGTCATTTATTGATACCTCCATTTCTCCAGAGACATGAGGAAAGAGCGTGAAAGAAAAAGAGGGAAGTGTCCGAGCCAACGTTCAGTGTGGCGTGTGGGGAGGAAAGGATTGGGAGACATAAGGGGAGTTATGTGAGACAGTGCTTCGATACACAGATATACTGTATTTACTCAGATGTGCTCATACGATATCAGAAATACTATATTGATTCTACGTTATCTCATCACATGTGGCTCTCAGTCAGAGACCAGACGTGCTCGGATGCTGTCAGATTTCAGCAATGGTGCTTCAAGAAATGTGCACTCATTCTCCTCAGATGTGCTCATTTGAGGGGGAAATTGGATGAGCACCGATGATTACATCTTAGGAATAAGTTCACTCAGATTTTCTCAGCTCCGCTCAGTGGTGCTCGGATGGACTCAGATACGAGTTTCACTGGGCGCGTAGAGTTTCAAACGGTTACATTGAGCATGACCATATCAAACCCAAAGTCATTCCCGATTATCTATCATCGGGAATTAACTATCCCTACCTCCAGAGACCTCTTCCAAACGCATCATAACATCGACCGAGACGTCCTCCCGCCTTTTCAACGTCCTCATCTTTCTTCTCAAGGATGACTCCAACTCTTCTTCACCACCAAAATCCTCCAATATTTCCCCTATAATGGAACAATCCTTGACCCAACAGACAATTCGTGCATAGAAATCGCGCAACATCGGGAATTGGATTGGATCTGCTAAAGCCTCGGCGAGATGTCCCCATGATTCAAGGATGGGACGTCGAGATATGATCAGTTCCATTGTTATCTCGATAGACCAGCTAGTCAAAGAGCATTCCGATTGTGCAATGATTCCAACGAACGAAAGAATGTCGCACATGAGGGCTGTATATGAATCCAACGACCCATTCTGTATCTCGAAGTTCATCGACAAATGAGTGACCAAGATCTGCGAGTTGGTGATGGCGAGACCTAGTCGCTGAATAAGACTAGGGGTGCGATCTGGTTCAAAGAATGTGATTACTGCATCACCGTGACTAATGTAAAAAACGTGGATTTAATTCGATAATCATAGTCTCGTACCTTTAACATCGAGGCGCTCTAGAGAGGGAATAAAACGAACCAGCGATGCCAGCGACTCTACCTCATCTATCGATTGGATGTAAACATGAAGAGTGCAGAGGCGTGGAAGGTAAGAGCCTTGGTTTGCGGGTAAACGGTCGAGGTTGGCCTTCAGTCCAGTTACCAATGACCTTCCAATATATATGGCCCCGTTCGTCGTGATGTTGATTGCACGGATTCGAGGTGGTGGGATCCAAACAGGTATGATGGTTTGGCTTGGCCAGAAGGTCGCATAGTTTTTTACACCGTGAGCATCGAAGACCTCCAGGGCAGACAACAACGAAACCACCCTGAGCTGACTGGCGAGTACAGCGGTGTTCTCGAGCTTTAAATGTTTGATACTGCGATTTTGGGTCGTGAGGTGCTCGTTCGCGGGCGAAATTGCTACCATGGTGCGTATCGTGAGGCTCTTTAATGTTGATGATTCCAGGATTGCTGGCCACAGATCAACGTCCATCGCATTGTCCATGATCAGGGTCTGTATATTGTTCCGTGACATGTACATCAGAAAAATTTCCTTGCTGAGGGATGCCCGCGTTGCTCTAGGTATAAAATTCCGTGTGATGCTGAGAAGCATGAGGTTGGGTAGTTGAGGAAGCAACGTCTTATCCGTATCTTCTTGAGCCAAATGTGCTGACAGCCTGCCATCGGCGGTGTGGAATATAACTGCCAGCTCCCGGACTCTTTCAACCAGGGGTGCATTGTCATCAAACACACCTCGCAGTCTAGTGAGCTTCTCTTTTCCTTCCTCTGTGGATGGGTTTCTGAGTTCAAGCCTTTCAAATAGTCGTTGTTGGGTTTGCTGTCCAAAATGCCTGCAGACCAGTGCACAGGCCCGTAGACCATCAAGTTGTGTTTGATTATACGACTTCTCTGGATCGCGGCATGCCAGCATGTCGATGATCTTATCGAATATTTCCAGCGGTAAGACGGGGTCAGCGATGGTGCTGGGGGAAGACATGGTGTGTCAAGAGATAACGTCCAACGATCCGTGAGGCTAAGAATCAACGATGACAAACACCAAGGAGCCACAGTCGTTGTATTAAATTAGGAAACCCTTTTTATTTCGTTTGAATTGATAAAAATAGATTCACCCTCCATCGACCATATGTATAAATAAGAATAGGATAATGTGTTCCTACTTTGTTAGCTGTAGTTCAAGGTTCAAATTCAAATTGCTATGTGTATCGCAGCGCAAATTTACCTGAGTAGATTTTACTAGAGCTAGACTGGACGGAACAATATTCAATGCAAAGGCATACTTAATTATGTATGTATAAAAGCTAAATAGCCCTGCTCTAAGAAAAGTGCTCCGAGTCCAATCGCATTATCGTATCAACCTCCACACCCTCCCGCACCTTCAACTTTCTCATTTTCCTTCCCAAAGACAATTCTAGCTCTTCTTCATTGCCCAAATGTTTCAATATCCCCTGCATAAAGGATAGACCTTGGCCCTACCAGCAGCGCGTGCATAGGACCCGCACAACTTCGGGAATTTGATAAGATCTGCCTGAGTGTCGGCGAGATGGCGCCATTACTCAGGAATGGGGGGTGAAGACGTTGTCAGTTTCACCTTTATGTCGATGAACCAGCTGATAATAGCGCATTCCGGTTGGGCAATGATTCCGGCGAACGAAAGAATGTCGCACATGGGTGCATTCTAGGAGTCTACCGAGCCATCCTCAATCTCAACGGTCATTGAGAGATGAGTGACCAAGATCTGCGAGGTGGCAATGCCCAGACCCAATCGCCCGATAAGATTTAGGGGTGAGCTCGGGGTCGAAAAATGTGATCACTGTGCATCGCACTGTCCAACGTCAGGTGTATGCGTCTCTTTCGACCATCTATAGGCTAGTACCTTTGGGTGTAGTGATGTTGATCCTACATACCCGAAAGGGGAGGAACCTAAGTTAGACTACCACCTGAGAAGTCCCCAAAGTCTATGACGCGATGTGCATGGAAGACATCCAAGGTAGAGAACAAGGAGACAATCTTGAGCTAAGTGGTGATTATAGACAATGTGCTCAAGTTTGAGATATCTGATGCTCTAATTTTGGGTCGGAAACTGCTCGTTCTCGGGGAAACTGCTATCATGCCGCCTATCTAGAGGCTTTTGAACATTGATGCGTTAAGAACTACGGCCACAGCAGCTCCTCCATGATCCATGATCAGGGACTGAATGGCGTTCCGTGACAAGTAGAGTAAAGCAATTTTCTTTCTGATGCACGATCGTGCGCCCTAGTCGTAAGGTTTCATGCCATGCTGAGAAGGATGAGGTTGCGTGATTGAGCGGAGTGTGTTGCATCCATATCCTCTTCAACCGAACGCGCTGCCAGTGGCGAAATGGACTCGTGGATAACAACCGAAAGCCCTGTTGGGTGGACTATAGGACAGTAGGACAGACAGCGATACTCAGTTGGGAAGAGAAAAACGACGACGATTAACTTATAGGACAGACAATGAGACCGTACGTAGGCAAAAGCGAACAAAACAGAGAAATGAATAGAAAGGAAAGAAAAAAGGGCATACCACAGTCGGGAAGAGAAAAATGACTGAGGTTCAGATGAGACCAGGCAATTTATATGTACGAGGGCAAAATAACAATGATCTAGTGATTGAAGCGTGATATAGGAGAAGAGGCGAGTTCACCTATGCCTACAAGGAATGAGTACGTCTACATAAGGATACAAGAAATGGAGAGCGTCCAACAAGCCTGCGCACTCGTCCGGCTAGGTCTAGGTTGTTATCAAGCACGCCTCGGAGTCTGGTGAGCGTTAGTTTCCCTCTATCTGTCGATGGATTTTGCATTTCAAGCCTTGCAAATAACAACCGTTGGCATGCTGTCCAAAACGCCTGCATACGAGTGCACTGGCAGGCCCGCAAATCATTTTGACCTTGTCCAAAGTGTTTCTCTGGATGGGGCCTCCCAGCATTTCGATGATACTACCCGCTATTTCAAGTGGCAAGCTGGGGTCGGTTGTGGTTATGGGGGATGACATGGCGAAAGGTTAAGCGATACCCTGTGATTCCGTGAACTCTGGGTTAAAAGAGAATCTTCGGCCGACATCAGACAAGTGTTCATGACAAACATTAACAAGCAGTGGCCCCCGTGTTCCCTTTCATTGACCATATCACAGCCTTTGACATGGTCATAACATCCTCGCCTATAAAGAGAGGGCGATGTCAAAGGAATACTCAGGCTTCACGACCTTGCCAACAGACGTTCATCTTGCGATTGTGGCTGTTCTGCCATGGAGAGACATTGTTTTGAGGATTCGCAAGGTGCGTTATGTCTGCAGAGCGTCTCCTCAGATTTCGTCATGACATCAAATCAGATATCAAAGTTATTTTACGATATATCTCGGCAAAAGTCATTATGGACTAGTCTCATAATGTCCTACCAACACTCGAGTAACCTCTCATGTTCCATCGAAAGACCATTACACATGTATACAAGTGCTGAACTAGAAGCCATCTTCCTTCGCTGGAAGCGAGCTTCATTTGTTTGGACAAGGCCCACACATTCACCAGACGACATGCACACACGCGTCGTTCATTCCTCCGCATCATTCGGATGCAATCAATTAATCATCATCCCCGGTGGTCGCTGGCTTCTCCTATCGACCATTCACGGATCTGTGTCTTACGTGGACCTTGCCAGTACGCATCTCAGACCTGAAATATTGATCCCACCCCGACTCGAGGCAAAACACCGCACATCCTTTCAAGGTGCCAATACATCAGTAACCCTTGACCAGCCACCAGTCGCTCTTGAAGATCCAATGTCGTTTACACTCGCGCACGCGGTCTTTTTTAAAGACAGTGACTCCTTGACGAAGAGGAACCTCTCAATCTCGATATGGCAGGTGAAAGCCTGTACAACTAACGGTCCAGGAGGAACCCTCGTTGCTACTCGCCTCTTTTCTACAGTACCTCAAATCTCTCCGTCACCGAGTTACGTGCAGTGGATGATCGCGTCACCAACCCGTATCCTTTACTCCCTCGAGAACACCACCTCTGAACTGGGAAAAGAGACCTATTCAGCGCACATGCTAGAAATGGATGCACCCACGGAGGAAATCCCTGGCATTCTATTGACCGCCCTGCCGTTTGATGGCTACAGGGCTCGGAATAAGCCACTGTTTTCATTCCTAGGACAAGAGCACGCCATTGTTCTAAATTCTGCCAATGCTACGAACGCTCTTACAGTTGCTTCGTTGGACTCACTCGGAATCTCCCCAGACAGATCAATAATACATCAATTGGATCCCAGCATAAACCTCCCGGTGTTGTATAAAATCTCGCATCCCTTACGAATCCATGATACGACGAGATGGGTCGGCGTCTCACCGGTGTGTACAATCCTAGGGTTCATCGTCCCAGACAGCATTCTGGACCCATCGTGCACTGATCCAAGCCGCCTTCCGACTTGCCTAACACTCTGGACGTCCCATGAACCACGCACAAGTGGCGTCATGATCTCGATAGGTTATAACCACGTCAGCTTCTCCAGCCTTAATCGTGTCGACATTGTCACCTTCTCTTGGCCTGATGACGAAGAACAGGTGACTTCAACCGTCAAAACGTTCACGTTCTCAACTGTCGCTGTGGATGTTGTCATTGACGAGCTCTCCGGGACGCTCGTTCGGTCCGACGGGCACGAAGTCTACGTATCGCAAGCGAGGTAGGGACAACAGATAATGTATGAGTCTTGTAGACAATGATTTTGATGCCGTGTACAAACATAACCCCCGATGCATTGACTTCATGATCTCTCAGAATCTCGTTGATGTGTATTCAAAGCTTGAAATTCGTCTTTAGACCATAGGTGCATTCTTCCTCATCCAGCTCTGCGCTCGAGCCTACATTGTTTTCAGGCACATCATGCGGTGGGTCAAACTTTTCCTCGAGTAGGCTCTTAGTCTGTGGGTAATGTAAGATTGTGTTCAGGTGCTTTGCTTTGTTCTAGCACCCACAACGTTGTCAATTGGTGATGATCTGATATCCACAAGACAGTGTGTGCTAAGGCTATGTAACATAGCACTCGTACGACTATATAACAATCAGTTCAAAGTCAATTTAGAATCAGCAAAAGCCCACGCAATGAAGTTCCCAATTCTCCTAAACGCTCTCCTTACACTCTCATTCCTGTCTATAACTGTGCAGGTGAATATCATAGACGTTAAATTTATACCACATGTTAACTAACCCATAATATTTCTACCTCAGGCGTACTACGAATACGACCAGCGCGAAGCCCGTGAATGGACGGACGATGTCTTCGTGCGAGAAGGTGGTTCGGGACACCACGTCCACGAGCTCAAAGCCAGGGACGATATGCTAACATCCCTCACAACTCGCGAGCTTGTTGAAGAGCTCGAAACACGTCTTTATCAACGAGATGAACCGGCTCCTGTCAAGGTACCAGGTGTCGCCCCACCTCCCGCAAATCCCGACACCCCTCTCGAGCCAGGTGCTCTCCCATTGGACTCCAAACCCATGGATGACCGTATCGTGGACCTACCAAAGGTCCACAATCCTAAGAAGCAACCGAAGAAATCTGCCATGAAGAAGAGTAATGCAGGTCATGCTGATAAAGCACCAAAGAAGGTTACGTTTGTCGATTAGTGGATAGAGCTTGAAACGATTTCCACGAGGTTCTTGACTGGGTCTTTACCTTTTGATCATGACGACTTTATCCCTCTATTTATTCAAATACATTTATGCTGAGTATAATGCGTGTTTGCACCACATTTCTTCAGAGGCGTCATCCTACACAACTTCAAATAACACATGCAGCATCAGCCCATAATTCATGCGTCAGGCCGCTGAGGATGGTCCATACTCGTAGACGAAATCAAACTGCCCACCTTTAGACACCCTGGTAAGATAGATGATGTGAAACGCGTTGATAAAATAAACAGGTGTAGTGAAGCTATGATTTACGCTGTAGCACAAAATGTTGATTTAGGGATACCCACTGAGGGATATATCACCGGTTCATTGATGCCAGGGGGTAATGTGATGCCCACAGCACACATTCTCTTCAGGCCATTGGCAGGATGAGGGCCATGTACTTATGTAGGAGCGGCCAAGTCGTCCATTTCGGCCTTTGTTTCCAGATTCGATAGTGGGTCAGTAATTGATTCTATTGTGGATGCATGTAGCCGAGCAGTCCGTGAAGAATATATAAGTCCAATTCTGTAACAATGTTACAGCAGCAACCGACGCCTCGTCATAAATTTTAAACCACATACCATTCCAGAATGGAACTTCTGTCATATCTCAAGATCTCATGCTCATAACTTACCTAAAACTCACTAGCGCTCACATGTCATATGAAATTCTCGTGTCTCGGGACAGAGCCCTCTCACAATTTACCACACGGGAAATCGTCGAAGAGATCGATGATGAGCCGCGCGCACATCTACCTTCGTTTTCGCGTTTTGGACTATTCCAGCGACTCGCAACTCATGCGCCCAGGCCACGGCATCAGGATCGCGCTCACACACGCACGCTATCACGCCCGCACTACCTACCACACTCTAAATTTTCATACGACTTCTTTTCATTCATTTATTCAAAAATCCCTGTTCCATCTTTTGTTTCTTTGTTTCATATGTCAATTTCCATCATATCTTTTCTCATTTTGTAGATATTTTCTCTGGTAGCTACTATATCACTTGTATATTAGCTTACCAGGTCAATTGGATCATTCTTAGCCCCCCATATTTTGTGTCTGAGATTCGTTTCTGTTTCATCTCGTCCTAGCAGTCAAACCAGCCGTCCTCTGGTTCGGTTTCAATCGTATTTCGTCTTCTCTTAGTCCCTCAGTGCCGCCAGCCGTGTCTGGTTCGTTTTCTAGGGTTTTCCTTGTCTCCCAGTTGTCCTAAGTAGCCACCGTCGTTGGCTTTCGTTAACTTTCGCCGCCGTCATCGGTTTCGTCTTCACTCAGTTTCGGCGTTCGTATATCACCTCGTTTTTTCCCTCAGCGTCGCCGTCGCTGGCCTGAACCCCTCTCCAACACCTCAGTCACCCTCTTCTAACCTCAGCCTCTGGACCCCACATACTTCCAACCGAGCGCATCCACATCACTCACAGCTCACTCACCTTGAACCATCACCCTCACACTCCGACTCACCATCCCATTTTCATTTCATTTTGTTTTTGTTTCCATTCAACGTCCCACCGTAGCGCGCTCACCATCGAGGCACGCGTCACCCAGACACCATCGACTGAGGACACCATGCCCCCCACATCTGATAACGGAGGATGGGTTTCTCCGGTACTCGGCCCCCTGTCAAACCCATTTCAAAACCACCCCAAGATCCGTCTCCTCCACCTCCCATGCATATTCCCAATTCAGGCGTCAAGGCTCCCAAGTGGACAAGCAACTACGTAGCGGCACCATTATTCGTCAAACCAGTACCGCATATGCCGAAAGACTGGCATCAACCGAAGAAGGCAGCAGCCGAAAACGAGAAGCTACCGCCGCTCAATACGAATTTCAAGAGCCCTACATTGGAAGGTGCCCCAAAGGCAGGGCATTAATTAGAATGTTGCTATGTACATGGACTGTAAATAAAAAAATCGATTGATTTTTATCTGTCGACAAATTCATGAAACATCTGAACTGCCTTTTTGTTTTCCAAGCGGACCAACCATCGTTGTGACAACTTTTCGTGCATGCACCCTGAGACATAGTGTGTCCAGGACATGTTTATTGTGTGCCCATCATCCAGCCCTGAACCCTGCGTCAACAGCATACATGAACGTAATGTTGGATGACAAGCCCAGTCTTCGCACTAGTTGTTTCAAGAAAACGATACCTCGAGTTGGACCCACTTACCCACTCTAAGTACTCTGAACACACGATCAAAAAGTCGTACTATATCGCTAGGGGTGGGGGTGGGGGGGGGACTTGAGGGCGTAATATCTCTGATATAAAGCTCACCTTCCCTCGACTAGACTGCTAACTTGAAACAACACACACTAGAACACGAATTCTCCACCATGAAATATCAACCCATCTTCTCTTCTCTACTCATATTCGCCATTACCGCACAAGTACGATCGCTTCGTATTTTCCATCAGTCATGAAACACTCCATTAACACCATATTCGTTCAGGCAAAGTACGGCGGAGGAGGCCAATACCCTGACAGGCTCTGGGGTCGTGACACATCAGTTGAACAGCTCGCAACACGCACCGTGCTTATGATGGAACTAAGTACCCGCGAAATCGTCACAGAGCTCCAAGAACGTCTCTACAGACGTGGCGGCAGTCATAAGGTTCTCTCTCCACGGCCCACGAGTCCTTCCGGGAGTACGAATCTACCAAACACCCCCACTGATGAGGTGCCGTTACCTGACTCTTTCGATCCGAAGAGGGGTGGGGTACACATAAAAAAACATCTTGAAGATACCGCAGGGGGGAAGAAGCCACTTGACCGCACAGGACCGACGCAGGAAACCAGGTATCAGGCACCGGACGCGCAAGGTCGACAGATGGGGGCTCTGCCCAAGGGTAAGATAAACAGTGATGGACAAACCATAGTCGTCAAGACTCCCAAACTAGCCAAATCGAAGTAAAGTGGTTGAAGGTCATATTTCCGCTATAAATGGTGCATCTGGATACGCACGAATATATATAGACGCAGCTCATAGGACACAAATTGAGACCAACCCCTACAACAACAGGTTGAGAGTATTGACAGGACGTTTCCGTATGTTGGTGTGCAGTCAAAAGTGAGCTCATGCGCGAAGAAACATCATCAGGATTGGGGACGTCAGCACGCAACAGGTAGTACCGCAAATATCATACGATACAGTCGCGTTGGGCGCGAGAGAGAATCATCCCGAGTCAGAAATGTGCACCATTCCAGTAAAAATTGCGACAGGGAGGCCAACTCAAAGGACATAACAAGGAGCTACAAAGGGAAGTGGTATGGGAAAAGTCTTGGATAATCGAGGAGGGTGCCAAGACCGAGTGGGCTGGAACAGTGAGCCACATGTCGGATTCCAGGTTGCATGTTCATTGCACATGCTGAGGGTGAATAAAAGAGAACATTAAGAACGTCAAGCGTAGCCATATTCCAGAATTTGGCAGGTCATGTGTAGCCATCATAAACTAGCACACACTGCTAGCCGATTCCACTCCAGATGCAAGACTATGAGGCGTTCTGTTGGATAGTAGCTGACGTTGAATGATGTGGGTGGGCCAGCTGGCGATAGTCGCTACCAGAAACATTAGCCCAATGAGCAAAATTTCAGCCTCCCTCAGGTTATTTTCATCAAACGTCGCGTGTCGCCCGAGAAATTACGCCCTGAGGTGGAGAGGGTTGTAGTTGAGGGAAGAGGGATGAGCGCAACAGAAAGGTCAAGATCAACCGTTACACGTACATGGCGTTACGGGTTGCAGTTGCACGTGAGGAAGGTCTCGAGTCTCGACCTGTCACAAACAGCCATCACGCTCCACAGCATTTCCAAATTCCATGACACTCTGATTGTAACGTCGGTCAAATCGTTGGTTTCATGGAAAGCTATGAAGTGTGAAAAGTTGGGAATTCCTTCAATAAAGTCTGCGTCAGGCCGATATAAGATCTCCCTGCTCGTATTATCGATCCTAGTTGGGTTTGACTCAGAGTATGACATGAGACTTGGATGAGGGACGGAAAATAAAGTTCCCTAAACATAACCAAGTCGTAGTATCTTGCCCGCAAAATTTTTACTTCCTTTATTTTCTATGACATTTTGCGAATGTATATCAGGGTCTGACATGGGAAGCAGTTAGGATGCCTCGTGCCCTTGTCGTGCTCAACCACGTCACTTAGAAATACGAATGAGAACGAGACTCAAACGACTATCATATTCTTTCCCAGTGACCACGTCGTCCAAACTCACAATTGGCATTACTGTCGCCCATGGATAATCAGGAGTTCAAATACCTCCGGATCGCAGGTGACATTTCCATCGAACCGGTCGCCACGACAGTCCCCAAAGTCTCGGTGCAGTACCTGTAAGTAACTCCAGGTCGATTCATGCATTCATCTGAGCTTCCAACGCCGTTATCCCTCTTAGGATTATGGGACCAACAGGCGCAGGAAAGAGCAGTGTGTGTAGCCTATCTTTTAACCAGTGCATCGTTAATCAGACAGTTCAAAGTTCGTAGAGGCGCTCACTGGGGAATCCCAAGTCTTATCCATATCAAAAGACCAACTTGCTGGCGTAACCCAGCACATAACCGCGTATAAGCTCGTCAATGTATTCTTCATGATCGCCACCCTGTACCATCCAGTATATCTAATCGACACACCTGGTTTCTCTGATCCCGATATCTCCGAAATTGAAATCATGCACATGGTTCGAGAGTGGTTCAAAGCCAACGAGTACGTTATATTTACTCAGATTAATAGGATTTTAATGAACTAATTGACAAGGTACCAGTTTGACTCACGTCCAAGGGATACTATTCATGACTCCAGTCAACGGGACAAGGCTCACTGGAACAAAGCGAAGAACGATAGAGATGCTTAGATCGTTCGTTCGGCCTTCGAACAGTCTCGGCTCCATTGTATTCGTAACCACTATGTGGAATACACTCCACAACGAACGTACTCAACAACGAGGGGAGTCAAATTTCGAACAGCTCAGAGATGAAATATTCAAGGTATCCATGACTGCCTATTTTGTTAGCTCAGCCCTGAATCTCACATACCTTGATAGGAGTTCATCGACAAAGGGGCCGTGATCGCAAAGTTTTTGAATACAAATACCTCCTCATTACAAATCCTCGACAACATCATATGGCGCTCCAACTCCTTCTTCAATGACGAATCGGGTATTTCACCACATCTCTACCAAGACCTCCACGAGCGTATCGAATGCGCTATGCAGCAACGTCAAACAATCCAATCCAATCTCTCACTCCAAGAAACACAAGAGCACGAAGAACTCAAGGAGATCCTTCAGAAGAATCAGAGAGATAATGAAGATATCCTCATCAAATTTATCAGTCAGTTGATTGCGTTCGGTACGTTGCCTCCTGGCTGTGAACGCGCTGCTCAGCGTCTGCGGAAATCCATCGCCACCAGCGATATCCCATGCCCTGAACATCAAGAACTCTTTCAACTTTGGGTCGAGGAGGAAGATCTTATAGAGGAAAAATCTCTTATTGTTCAACCATTACCTATTGAGCCGGGCTCCACAAAAACACTCACCCTCAAATTTCTCCTTCGTCGCCTGGTATTGAATGTAGCAAAACATCGTGGTAGTAAGTGGTTTAAACGAAAGGATTGACAATAGCCAGCGTTTTTGTGAATCAAATAAGAATAACACAAAATGAAAATTTATCAGAAAACTTGATCAATAAATAATTTAAAGCCACCCCCGTCTATATGCGATCCCCTGTCCGAATATGCGTTAAATGCTCCCATCCATGTTCAATTGTGAGGATAGGCAAAACGAAAATTTGTAGCACTAATGTACTGCTTCCCGACCCATGAAACGGACCTGCTAGCGCCATCCCCACCATGCTCGAAGAATTTACAGAACCGCTTGTTCGTGTCATCCCACCCATAGTAATGAAAACCGCGCATGTCATTGGGTTCCGCGCACTGAGCGAGCAACTTGTCGAAATCAATTGAGAGATACGACGTGGCATCGCCTGCCGGTTCACTTTCGGCTGCATGTTGACGACGGGGCGTCTTCTTCTGGGCCTTTTGTTTGGGTGATGAGCGGGAGTGTGGTGCTCGCTTGTATTTCATCGATGCAGACTTGCTGTGCATGATTGCGAGATTTGAAGTCAATGTGTGTGGTAGTGCGAATACGGTTGAGGGGTGATAGTTGAACTTGTTAGCTGAGTTGCTGAGGCGGGGTCACGACCGCCAGCTTATATAGCTGCTCGATGCCCCAACTAACGTCGTGACAATGCAAACAAACGACAATGAGGTCCAAGCTTGTTGGCCCTGCGTCACAGGTTGTAACTATGGATCCATTATTGCCCTTTGAAATTGCACAAGAATGTGTTGCTGGCCCGTATGGGTAGAAGCATTGTTCACGAGCGTTGATCGTCAAACGACTCTGAGCCATCCGAGAGTGGATACCCCATTCAGGGTTGATGGCCCTCAATCAATAGTGCTCAGAATGATTATTTTTTTCTGCTTGAGCCAGATGGCCCATTGGCTCACTGGCAGCGTGCCCATCAGTCTTTCGCACGTAACTGGACAATGCGCATAGGTGCTCCAAAGAGTCTGCTAACTTCGTCCTTGTCTTCGTACATCAAGGAAGATGGCGAAGGCTCATTTGTCCACCACCTCGAGTAGGGCAAACACGTCCTAGATACCAGTAAGAATTGGACCGAAGATGCGATTAATAGAGCCTTGAGCGAGAAACCGCGAAGGAAATAACGCGCAATACTATAAATACAGATGCGGGACATTATTAGAGATGTTCGAATATTACAATCCATGGAAATTGCGGAAGGGTTCGATAGGGGCGAAAGGCCGATTGAGTGACACGACACGCTGTCAGTGCGTCACAGAGCGTGTCAAGACGACCAGCAACTCCCTTGTTCCACTCTGCACCCATCACGGGTTCGTTGATATTCATCGTTCAAGCACGTGGCCGATGATGTGCGGGCGACGGTTTCAAGCGCGTGAAACTACACACTCGATGACCGATGTGAGGTCAAAGTCGCAGAGCTCGCTCTGAGGGTGATGAAGCCGTGATGACCGGGATGGGTAAACGTCGTAATGTGAAGCGCGTGCGTGCGTGTTGGTAGAATCTGAAAATAAAGCGATTACAGGTGCAGGTGAAGCGCTGCTCATCACCAAACAAGCGAAGTGGATCTGCTTCGAGTTCTTGGTTCATTTTAGGGGTATTTCACCCATGCGTGCGATGCCCGTGTCAAATCCATTTGTCGTCCAAGGCACAATTGTGGCTGAGGCTCTGAGGACCGACTTACAGATAAATGAGAATAGGACGTTCGGAGTGTGGATTGGCGGTTGTCAGTTGCCGATCAGAGTAAAGGGTAAACAAAGTGTTAAAGTCATTAGCGTCACCAACCCTTCAGGAGTCCTGTATACTGTCGTCATCGGCGCCGTATCCCATGATAGCCTTCGATGTGCGCCTTCCCTTGAGTAATGACGTCGAATGACTCAATGCCAGTCTAGACCAACACGTCACTCAAACAACCGTTCAACTACCTTCAAGCCCTCCTACAATGGTCCTTGCCAAACCATGGCGTGCATTGCAAAAGAACTTGTAGGTAGTGGAACACCGTTCAAGTGGAGTGTGGGACAAAACTAGGACTGAGGGTGAGATGATGTGGTATGGGTGTGTTGCTGAGAGGGAAACGTAGCTGAACGGGCTTGTCGTTCGTCACCTTTTCAGAATTTATTATATACCAAAACACAATTTCCAAATCCAGCCTCGGTATTAAAGAAAACGGATCCGGCGGATGCGAATGTCCCGAAACGCATCAATCGACTTGAAACAAGCAAGCATCACCCACATCAGAGTTATTAATCAAATTCTATTGAAGTCCCAATGCATTTAGTGCACGCCGAAACTCAGAACCGGGATGCTCGAGATGTCGCAGGTGGAAATTGACTATTAAACAGTCTTGCAGCACTGGTCAGAATACACCAGGAGACCGGTCAGCCCCGTCTGATCAACCATTTGAGCACCAATGCATCATTTTCACTAGCACCTGGACCAGTTTCCGTATGAGACTCGAGGTTATCACTTCTTGTGTGTAAATCATCTAACCGTTATGCAACCTCTGCTACCGGTGGGTTCGTGATAACACCTTCGGAAAGGTTCTAAGCGCGTAGAAGTTTAGGCGGTTGTCTCCCTGAATCATACTGCACCCAGGACCCACAAGATATACAACCTCGATCTCACAGTCATCGATGAATTAACATTCAGTACTCATGAACAAATGCGTTATCGATCTATCAAGTCTTTGTTTTTCAAATTCGCACTCGTCGAAGAGATATCCACATCATCTCCTATTTACTTCCCATCACCAATGCTGATGCAGAGAACAAGTGACTCATACTCAATGATGAAATTCTTTCTGAGATATGAAAAAGAGAATTGGATTATGCGTTCAATGACGTGTGCTACATTATGTACAACAATGCCGAATGGTAATGAAAAACAGGACGAAAGAGCATGTGTATTTATAAAAAATAAATGACCTAATAAATCAAAGAATCTTCGAATCGGGTGGGCAGTGGCAGTCGTGCTTATCGATGCTAAGCTCCTTAACGAGCTGATCGAAGGGGTTGAATCCAAGGTGACCGTGAGCGGTGGCAGACTTGTGAGCAGTGACGCTAACAATCTCTTGCATGATGTTGGCGTGCATGTCCTTCATCGTCTTGTTCATGTTGGTGCCGATGTTCGAAATGACCTGCTGCACGGCGACTGTGATCTGTTGGTGAATCTCCTTGGAGACGGCGGCAATCGTCATTTCAGTGACCTGGTTAACGAAGGCCGTGACAGCGGGGGTGTTGGCGAGGACGTTGAGGTCGGGTTGGGCGACGATGCTGAAACGCATCCATGGAACTTGAGAGAATGCATTGGCGAGCTCATGGCTGCTCCTGAAACGACACTCATTAATCACATTGCATATGCGTTGACCAAGGTAAGCTTACTCGTGGAATTGTTTGTAATGGACGGTTGGGCTGTAGATGGTGTGGCTGTCGCAATCGTCATAGGGGGGAACAGGGGTGACCGGGGTGAGGATCGGTTGACCATGGTTATTAACGGGAATCTGAAGGCCTTTTCCATTGGTAGCGGTGACTGTAGTACTAGACCTATTCGAGCAGGGGTGAGTCGTTTTATATCTATACCTAGAGATAACACCTACTCGACAGAGGAGGAAGACATTGAAGCTTCGACTTTGCGTGTTGCAGAAGCAGAGCGAACAGTAGTGGCATCGCTACTCGAAAACAGATCAGTAGATGATTAGTATAAATGAATCATGAATGCATACTCGAAGATAGCAGTAGACATTGTTGGAGAGGTTTTCGTTGCTTGACTGGATATAAGCGAAGAAGGGAATGAGGAGGTTAAACCAACTCTCAGTGACTTATATAGGCATCAAATGAACGGTCAGTATCAATTCTGCTCGTGACCGCGAACGAAGTTTATTCTTGTCAGGCGCTCATCGCAACGAGCGGAGCTGTCCATTCACCGGTTCTACACGACTTCTCGCGTTGTACCCTGTCGAGGCACATCCCATTCACTTTAGCTTCTTTCTTCTCAAGCGGAGATATTTCCCGGTCAAATTAACAAGAACACAAAATATAGATTCTATTCCGCTATTCCTACAGAATACCCTGATCATTTTCTGTGCGTTCTGTCAATCATTTTCAGTTCCCAGGTACTATTTCAGGGTAAGCGGGTGGAAACCTGTCAACACTGTAAAACCATATGAGTCGGGAAAACTGACAGGTAGGGTTTCGAGATGGGAAACTATGACTCGTAGAGTCAGAAATTACGTAGCCAGAGGATTGGGGTAGGGGTAGCGAAGGGAATAAACCGCCCTGGTTATCTTAGTTAATCATGAGGGTGCACCTATGGTGCAAAATCTGACCACGGGCCGAGAATTTAGCCCTCGGATCTTCTCCAATTTCACAGCGTGTGGACTTAGAGATATTTCGAAGTCAAACGTTACGACATTAGCATGTGACTTATGTTTGTTCGCTATATATGGCTACTTCGACGGATCATCTTCCCAAGTTTCTCTGTCCTTAACCTCCATGATCCTTACACTTTAACTTCACCGTGGTCAACCATCTCTGTCTATCTGTCTATCTGATCACCTTTCAGTCCATTATCTACCTATTCACATGTACGTATTCCCTCAAAATCCTCATATACAACTCTCTAATTGAACTCCTTTCAAGTTTTACAGGTCCTGGATCGTTTCCATGTGCAGAGGATCCAGTTTAGTGCGGGGTGTGGAGATGGTTTAATGCTAGTATGGCCTCTGTGGTAAGTCCTTAGTTTGCTGTCCCACTCGTAACTAGCCTAATACATCACGAAAGTCACCTCATTTCCCATTTCCCCTGCCTTGGTATGTCTAGACCTTGTATTTTATGAGTAAACTAGAATATGTACATTTGTAGATCATGTATGTTCACTGTGATGACCAATACAATAAATTTACCATTCTGATCAATGTATGATGCAAGCATGAATTCCCTGCCCCGCCCAACAAAAGCCAAAATTATCCATGGGGTCGGAAATTTATGGGGTAGGATATTCCGCTCTTATGGGTTGCTTATGGGGCCGCGATTGTTCAATTTGTGGCCGGATTTCCTGACCTTTCGTCTAGGTGGGGGTGTGAATACCTGGCTTGCTGAAATAGCAGAATTTATGACACCTGGGCACATGTTTCCCTCTACCTCCCTCAGAGTCGGGTTTTCTGGCCCCGAGGGTTTCTCAGTGCAATTTTGTGTGCACTCGAGGAGGATCGGAGCTGTCACATGATTCCTTCCGTTGTTTCTTATCACTCAGCGGTGCTGTGCACTATATCAATCTGTCCAAGATGACACATAGCGTTCGCCGACCTGCAGGTCCCAGGTACAGAGTTAGTCAGCATCAAACCTCCATTGACCTCGGGGTGGTGTTCCATTTGATATTTGTAATTTGACAGCGTGACAGTGTCCTCGACGGAACTCACGTGGATCAAAACACGTACATGGCGTAATGCGTCGCATTCTGTCATGACTTCAATGTCAACCCTAATATTCGTGGTTCTCGCATCCTCTATCTTCTCCATTCATGTTCACTTTAAGATTTTCGGAAGACAATTGCGCGAAAAATTAACACTAAAAATTGGAGATTGATACCAGAATCATTGTTGAAATTTTTGGAAATAAAATCCGAGTAATACATTATATGCGCAGTCACACCTCGACAATATATCATGGGCTAAGCCTTTAACAGTTCTGCGAGATCTGCATCAGGCGCGTTGGGCACCCTCTTCTCTCCTATAATCCTCTTTCCATACGCCTTTCCAGGGGTAATACCACCCATCATACTATACCTCCAAGGCGAATTCTGAACGAACGCCGCTGGCCAAGCTGAATCATTGAAATCAACTTCAAAGAAGTTGGGGGGGAAGTTATCGCCCACGAGGCAAACCCATTTCGAGTCTGTCTGGAACGAAGTGGAAGTCTTGGCTTCGTAGGGAGAGTAGGCGTCGTAAGCAATCGCCGAGACGGAAAGACCCACGTCCTTCTGCAGTGGGCCCTGGGAGCCGAGGACAGAAACAACGACCTTGACTGTGGGAGGGAACTTGACGGTGTAATTTTCAGGCTCCCTCCACTCTTTGCCACAGCCAACCAGCTTTCCATTGACATATAGCGTGTAAAGATCGTCGCATGCGATGGAAATTGTGAGTGCGTTGATGGGCGTGGAAGTTGTGATTGTGCGTCGGAAGGCTCGAGTGTGACCGACACGTGGCCTCGGGGTACGTTGGACTTCAGGAGTCCAAACCCAGGGAGTGGATTGGAGCGATGGAAAGGAGAGAATGGTGGGTTTTTTAACGATGGGTACAGAAGGCGGCATCGGTGTGGGTACAGGCGCCGGCTCAGGAAGGGGAAAACTGGGAGTAACGGGCCCAACCTTTGGGGGTTCGGTTACAGGAGTCGGCATTTGGTAAGGAGGAGGAGGGGAGGGCTCCTTTTTAGGTTCTTTGGGAATAGGGAAGACGACAGGGTCAGTGGGTGCAGGATCGACGGGTTTCGATTTGTTGTCACCACCAGTTTTGTCCATCGGCTGGGCAACAGGGGGTGAACCTGTGGAATAGCTACATGAATACCAGCTATTTCAATCGCAAATTGAGAGAACTTACAAATGTGGTCGGGCTTCTTTGAAACACCCGAGAGCAAATCCTCGAGCAAGAGCTCAAAAGGCGGTACTCCCAGCCTGCCAGAATCTGTTGAGGTGTTGTGCGCAGATACAGAGACGATTTCCTTCATGATATCTTGATGGACCTTCTTCATCTGCTCCTGAACGGTAGATCCAACATTGTTTATGACTTGGCTAACGGCTTTGGTGACCTCCTCGTGGATCTCCTTTGTGACGTTTGAGACCGTCACCGAGGTGATATCTTCTACAAATGTCTTGAGAATGGGATTTGAAGCGAGCATGGACAAGTCTGGCTGAGCGACAATGTTGAAGCGCATCCAAGGGACCTGAGAGAAGACCATCGCCAGGTCATGACTGTTTCTATGGTCAGTGTAGGAGTAATGAGCGTCGGCAGAATTGGTAGTGTTCAGAAACGTACTGATGAAACCCATTCATAAGAGCTGTTGGGCTCTGAGGAGCGCAAGTATCGTGGTGTCCGTTTGAGATGGTGGGCTGAGAAGAACCATCGCCGGAAACTTGTCCATGGCCATTCATATTAACAGAGCTATATGCCCCAAGCGTGATCAACTACTCAAATCGACACAATATTGACTAAATGGACTTACTCGAAAGTTATGGAAGACATCTCCGTGCGCAAGTGTGGTGGGTTGGTGGGGTCTGAAAGTCAGCGAGTACTTGCACTCGATGGCGGTTATAATTGAAATGTCGAAACACAACTCGAAGTTGAACTAGTGTATAATTACATTTTGAAAAGCATTCGGAGTTAAAATTCCCCGACTCTCCAACGTAACATCCCTTGTATTGGTATCTTCTGAATCTTTCTACCCTGGAAGTGTACCTGCGCAATACACCCGACGAGGTATAAGGGGATGATTTCGTTAGAAAATTAAAATAAATTACTCTCAGATGTGCATTCTGTCAAACGCTCCTTGAATACATGACTGCCGGTGCCAGGTCCCCGTTCAAATAACGTTTCTGAAAGGCGTGGGGGATTTCTGTGCATCTTATGTGCACTGAAGAACATCGGAACTGTCATATCGGCATGCTATATCTGTGAAAACCCTATCCACATTCCCACAATCAAAAGTTGATCAAATCGGTTACAATCCAGGCGCTTCGGTGTCTTTGTCGTCTTTCCGGTGAGTGCGCTGAACTCTGGGAGGTGGGGGAGTTGTGAAGCTCGTGTTACACGGACTCAATTAACTTGGAGGCTTATTTTTCTTTTTTGTAGATGTGGGTATTATACTCAACGAGGAGAATACTACATTATTGAAATCATTTGGTGTTGACATCTTTCATCGAACCGCTCATAATACCCTTCAAGAACTACTCGAAGGGAAGAATGGCCAGGGGACCGGAAAGAGTTGCCGTCGCTGTTGCTTCAGTAGTGACACACACGATCTCCCTCATAATGTCTCCCTGCACCTCCATCATTCTCTCACTAACGCTAGCGCCGACATTCGAAATAACCTCTCCAACTGCCGCGGCGACTTCTTTGAGGATCTCCCCGGACATGGTTTCAACTGCTGCGGTGCTGATATCATCAACAAAGTTCATGACTGTTGGGTCGCCGGTGGGCTGTGTCAAGTCGGGCTGAGCAATAATTTTGAAGTAGTAGGGAACTTGAGAAAAACCATGGCGAGGTTATAGCCATTTCCAATAAAATAAACTCAGTAAAGACGTACTAAACTGGTGCAAGATGGTCACATATTTGTAAAACCCGGTAAGCGGAGCGGTAGAACTCTGAATCCCGTCGTTTTGAGAGTCCCCGTCCCCATTGTATGGGACCGTCGTGATGTTTGCAACAGCGTCAGCTTCTGTTGTGGAGGGCCTGTCAGATACATTAGAGTATATTTAAAATTGTTTAGAGGATTAAAATACAAGGCTTGGACGATAGTCATTTTGATGCGTGAATCTGGATGAAAGGTACTGAAGAACTCACTATTGAGGGTCCTTTATAGCGAGGGGTCTAATGATGAATCAAGGTGCGGTCTCGAGATATCTCCAGAATGGATTCAAATCGTCTATCGTTCCGTTTTCTGACACGATGTGTACATCGGGAGCCATAACTGAAAGAATCAAACAAGTTTTCGGGGGTAGTACCTCTATCTGGTTCGATTTTTGCCGATATGGGATGTTTTTAACGCATGCGTGGATCACCCTTCCACAATGAGTAGGTATGAAATTCTTAAGATGTAATGCGTATTCACTTGTCGGAGCCGCGTATTTTTAATGGTAAATAAGAGGTAATATTTTGAGGGCAGCTATCGACATTTCGGATGATTTCCCGATTCAATCTACATCTTCTCCAGAACGATGCTACCCATCGACCCTCATAATCAGGGAAGATTAACATCTATGGACGTCATTAACATCATGCACGTCTGGACGACTACCCTGTCTCAAGGATTCGAAAATCCGACTCACTTTAGCTCAACTGGGTTGATTAAGTACGCCGGACAGTTCTTGCTTAAGCATTGTTGAACGAGATCCCGAAATCGGGTTTGGTTGGCACACAAGCAAGCGCGGTCGTTTCTATTATGGAATGCGCACCGAGTGTAACGATCAGCATAAACCCACAATAACGATGGAATAGGGGCAGTTGGCCCCCCCCCCCCCCCCCCCCACGTGACCTATAGCACAACCAGAACCGATGTAGACTACGTGAACGCAGATCGAACTTGACCTCTCCACACCGTGTTTGCGTGAGCTCGAGGCACCCGTGGGCTCTCCAACGAAACACCACATGGCTGCGAAAACAGGAGAAAATGACATACATATTACATCCAAGTTGAGCTGCCACGCTCGTTGCACATTCTCGAGCACAAGTATCCGCAAGCCATAACCAATCCCTGGACTCTGATGAAGGGCCGGGTTTAGGCGTCATTATACTGACATCCAGGCTAAAGGATCAAAGACTCGAACATACTGCACAGGTTATGAATGACTGTAGTCGCAGCATATACATCCAATATTGGACACGCGGGAGAAGCGCAGTTGAGAAACTCTTGGAGGAACGCTTTGGAGTCGCACAGGCATTTTATGTCGTTTCTGTGGAGGTAATAAGGCATGAATCCCATTTCAAATAATTTAGGTCATAAATTCGAGCGTACATGGAACACCCAGCAAGTTCAGCAGCTGGCAACGCACATCCTTGAGCACAGGGAGGGAGGGAGTACCACCATCCAATTGCGTGTGTTGTTGTGGCGGTCGCAAGGAGGGTTGTTATTATCAGTGAGGCGACTTGAGAGAGTTTGTTCAACATGGTATGTGGACAACGATGATACAACACGGTGCAAAAAACGACTTCAATTGTATGAGGAGATTTAAGTGGTTCCACTTCCTGAACCTCTTCCCCATGTACGTGGACGATGCCACTGGGACTCAGTTTGACATCCTGGCGAGCCAAGACTACACCACACAATATGGGCAATAGAATTTATTCTGCACCACACTCAATCGACAACGTAAATGAGCCACAAATTCTTCCGTTGTGAGTGCACTTCAAGCTTATGATATCTTGGCCACGTTGGACTTGTGCAGACGGAAAGTCGTCGAAAGTGAGGCCATCGCAAGTGCTACCTCATAGATTAGATAAATAGGCACGACGGCATAGCCATCGGAACCCCATCAACAGGGTCAGATCGATAACGAGTAGCTTCCCAAGCGGAGGAGGATCATCACTTGTCATTAGCCAAAAACCATATGGCAGTCCAATACCTCGCGGAGCTACCCACTGATATACTACTTTCAACTGTGGTCGCTCTACCATGGTCAGATATTATACTGCGTGTTCGGAGGGTAAGTCATATCGCACGACCGTCACGGTGTACATTGAATAACTGGTTCCGAATACCATCAGATATCCAGATTGTTTCATGATCTAACGAGATCGAAGGCTCTATGGGTCTCATTAATCATGCATCCGAGAAATATTGGTCTCCTATCGTCGAGATTCGTTAGACCCCTGGACACCTACACGAGCGCCGAGCTGGAAGAGATCTTCCTTTGCTGGAAGCGTACATCGTTGCTCTGGCCAAGGCCTGACTACTCACTTGATGACCTTCGGACCCGCATAATTACGCCAACCTCCTCGATACAAAGGTGCAATCAGCTTATTTTGTTGCCTGGTGGTAGATGGCTACTTATGTCGACTATCGACGCGTCGGTGCTGTACATCGATCTTGCCAGTAAGCAACCGAGGCATACGACCTTAATTCCACCTCAGGTGTCATCGGGTCATCGAAGGACGACAAATCTTCAACGGTCCCGAATCTCGGTTAACGTACGCCCAGAAGCTGGGACACCTCCGTCCTTTACATTCGCGCATGCTGTGCTTTTAAAGGATAGCGAGATACCCGATGACCAGGAGTTGACAATCTCCGTATGGGAAGTACGATGTACATTGGATCAGTCGCAAGAGAAGTTCATCCTTAGTGGTACTCGGCTTTTCGAGATTGAGCCACAGGACGCCCCATCGGAATGCTACATCGAATCCATGGTCGCCACCACCACAGGCGTCGTCTATACACTCGGCAATGTGACGACTGATACTGGGAAGGAGACTTATATCGCCGAAAGAAATGCCTCCGACTTGCCCATCTTACCGAACATTCTTCCAAATCCCCCGTTTCATCGATACCAGAACCGGGACTGGCAACCAGTCCTTTCTACAATTGGAGACACCCACGCAGTTATCATCGACACCCCTTTGGGCTCACCCTCAGCTTCCAACACTCTCACCATCGCATCTCTTGGACGTATTTTTTCGGCGGGTATCTCAGTCCTTCATTTTGTGATGAACGATGAGAAACTGCCAGACCTTTGGGAGCTATCACCACCGTTCCGTATTTACAACACCACCCGCTGGATAGGCATCACACCGTCATGCACAATCGTCGGAATCATCATTCCGGATGATATTATACGTCCAGGTCACTCTTGTGACTCTCGCACGAGGAACTTATCATCCCAACCCAACCCCATCCCCACCGTTCTAACACTCAGAACGTCTAACAGCGATGACTCCCCTCCGACAGACGATGTCATGGTATCATTTGGGTATCACCACATCAGCCTTTCGAATCTCAATCATGTCACTATCATTACCTTCTCCTGGCCCGATGATGACGATATTCTTCGTCGAGGCTCGAAAACATTTTCGTTTCCGACGTTTGCAGTCGACGCCGTAATAGATGAGATTTCTGGGACGATGGTTAGGACGAACGGGAAGAATATATACGTATCACAAACGCGATAGCATGAAATAAGACTAAATAATTTGTGTAAATTTGCAATGTACATTAGTAGGAGTTGAAGAACAAGCATCGTACAATCCAAGAATGCTGTGTGTGACAAGATGAACGCGTTATCGTTCGCGACGTGATACGCGTGATTGCGTTCTAGACAATGTCACAGTTGACCCTGATTCATTCCCGTTGATGTGTGCCTCTGTGCCTTCCGCAGTGGAGTTTAGATTACAGTACCTGTACCTGCAGGTTTAGCGTTCAATAAACACCTCCCTAGAATGGAAGACAACCATTTTGATATGTTGCAAACCGGGACAACGTCGCTTGACATCGCCGATGTTCAGGAAATGCACAGAAATCGTGAAATCTCCCACATGGCAGCCGTGTGCCGGACCCCGGGAGAATTTATTTTGACAGAACCTGACACAACGCACAGAAATCAATCAGGTTGTCTGTTTATTCTCGACTCAACCGTGGAGTCGACGAGGAGATAATTCATCAATAATTCACAATCAATACATTCGTCGACCTGAATTATGTTCGGTGTTACGTGGAATTATCCGATAGAGGCGGCAGGGTAACAGTTCCGGTGATATCGCTGAGCGTCTGTTCGACATTTCATGAGACTTCCAGATTTCTGTGCAATGGACCTTGTTGTTCCAGACTTACTCGAATGGGTGATTACAGATGCATTCGATGTCTGCGCTGTGCTCCACCAGGGCTTCAAGGCTATAAAAGTGACATGAAAGTTGCAGCTCCTCCTCATCAGCTTCTCCTCTACTCTTCAGCAACAAGCAACTAACAAACAACAATGTCCACCGCCGAAATCGAGTAGGTGTTCTTTGTGTCCTCATTAGCGGGATTTACTGACGCAGTGTGCTCAAATAGCTCCACCACAGTTCGCTCCTCCTCTGCGACTAACAAAGTCCAGGCTTCTTTGTCCGCCTCCGAATCGGCCTCTTCAACCCAGTGAGTTTGGTCTTTGTATACTTAACGTCCCATCCTGAGATTAGTTCCCTCAGGTTTACCTCGACCACCAGCACAGGTCTTCGCCTCCCTCTCAATAACCATGGTCTACCTATCCTGACTCCCGTCACCACGCCTGGCGCCGAGCATTGTCACGATCACACCATCTACAGCCCAACAGTCCATTACAAACAATTCCACGAGTAAGCCTACCTTGATCAACGCATATGCAATGTCATTAACGAGTATCATTACAGGAGCAGCCATGAGCTCGCTAATGTATTTTCTCAAGTTCCATGGATGCGTTTCAGCATCGTCGCCCAACCCGACCTCAACGTCCTCGCCAACACCCCCGCTGTCACGGCCTTCGTTAACCAGGTCACTGAAATGACGATTGCCGCCGTATCCAAGGAGATCCACCAACAGATCACAGTCGCCGTGCAGCAGGTCATTTCGAACATCGGCACCAATATGAACAAGACGATGAAGGACATGCACGCCAACATCATGCAAGAGATTGTTAGCGTCAATGCTCACAAGACTGCTACGGCTCACGGTCGCCTCGGATTCAACCCCTTCGATAAACTTGTCCAAGAACTTAAGGTTGATAAGCATGACTGCCACTGCCCCACTGATCCCCCTCCAAAGCCAACTCCAGAAGAACCAGTTCCTTCCAAGCCCGTGGTCACAGCTCCTCCCAAACCATCCGTCGTTTTACCCCCAACCCTCCAGGCCGGCTCGTGGATTTGGTCTCCTGAGTACAAGAAGAACCCTCAGCCAGCCGCCGGTCACACTCGTGCTTTCCGTCGCACCATCAACACTCCCGCACCCGTCAACGCTCTCATTCTCGATGTCGCAGCCGACGACGTGTACACAGTTTACGTCAACGGCAAGCTTGTTGGATCAGGAAAGGAGTGGAGGCAACCAGATCGCTACACCATCCGCTTCGAGCCCACCTCTCGTGTCGTCGTCGCTATCATTGCCAGCCAGGGTACCCCCCAAGCTGATGTTGGTTTGATCGCCGCTGGCAAGCTTTGGAACACTGCGGATCCCAACCCCATGGGTGTCGAGTTCGGTACCGATGCTCAGTGGATCACCTACACCGCTAACGATGTGTCTCCGAAGTTCTTCGAGTCCACTTTCGTCGATAATAATTGGACTCCTGCTCATGTTATCACCTCTCACGGAGCTGCTCCATGGAGGGATATCAAGCCTGTCACAGCAGGAAAAGCAGCTGGTCAGAGGATTACGGGTGTCGCAAAGGTTCCTGATGCTCCCGAGGCCCCTATTGCCGAAGAGTGGAAGCTCTAATAGTCGATATATCGGACATTAAGAATAGTTTTTCTTCTAACTTAGTAGCATATGTTTGTTTATATCCATTCTGCTTCGATAGGTTTTCGTTTCATTCATTGTGTTGTTTAGATACATGTCATTAATACATTCAATCATTTCCACCTCTGTAATCCTCGGTGTGGCCTCTCAGTTATCACAATGTGAGTAACCGTCATAAGCACAATTTGTACAGTCTTCAATCCTCTCCAAACGGAACGTCTCTTGGTGCATCATTTTCATCTTGATATCCATGATGATGGCTCGGATGATGATTGAGTGCCCCATAGAGAGACCTGATAGACACCATGTCTACGATTTTTTCCCCCCAACTGATGGTTCAATTACGCAGGGCGGTGTGAGATTTGATCCTCATTATACTCCTCAATTACTCTCGAACAACTCCTCTTTGACACTCTGCGTGGGATAGGGGCTCACTATTGCATACCTCGTCCAATAAGGTTATTCGCATCAAGTCGCAGCTTACTCGGTTCGGGACAATTCAGTTTGCGATCGCCTGTGCGTTATTGGCGCGTTATATTCGGCTCCCGAAATACAAAAATTAGGGGACTGGAGTTACTCCAGAATATGTCGTCGTTGTGGATAGAGCCTGCAGGACGATGAAGTCAATTTGTGTGGATGAGGAGCGTGTAGAGTTGGTTTCAAACGTATAAAAGGCCTACATTTCGACAGGGAATTGCTCATCAAACACAGCTACTCAGCTCAGTTTCAGCACTCGCAACAACACCAACTTTTAAATGTGAGTTTCGCGATATGTAATACCTGTCGCTATTCATCAAGAGCTAACGGCATTATCCCAGAACCACATTATATCCAACTACTACATATCTCATCATGGGTGAAGGCGATTGGGTTCACTTGGCCATCAACAACAAATCCAGGTCTCGCACCTTCAAGATCAGCTATCTCGACGCCAAGTACGGCAAATTCTACGAGGGCAGTGCCAGCAACGAAGTCCAGCCCGCTGCATACGTCAACCGCACCATCGCGCCAAAGGCCACGTTCGACATCTCCTCCTGCGGTCGCGGTGACAGCCCCACTGGTACTGAAGGCAATATTACCATCGTCGACGCCGGTACCGGCGACGAGGTTGCTAATGTCTACTGGGACTGCCCATACAGCGGCTCGAACAAGTTCCACAAGACCCGCGAGAATTCGGAGGACTATATGGTTGGGTTGAGCAACTTTAGCACTTCGGGAGCCCTCAAAAAGGTCGAAATCGACCTTGCTTTCTTGGCTTAAGTGTACGTGTAAGCCATTTTTCTCTCGAGTATTGGATCTCTGTGGGGCTTATCTTTTTTTGCTTACTATTCAGGCTCAATTATCGAGTCATCCCTCCAACGGTCTTGGTAACTTAGGATCATATGCCAATGACGGCTATCGTTGCCCAGAGACGTTCGAAGTGTAACAATATGATTTGTACAATGTTCCAGACTCCCTCAAATACATAATTTTGGTGCTAGAATCTACATATTTCGTGTCTTGATTGACTTTCCGGTGCTAGTTGGTAACGTACCAGATTAAAGGTAACGAGTATACATGATACTTCGATACTTAAAGCAGTGTCATTGGCAAGAGCCACACCCTAAGACTATAAACCTCTACACGAGCTTGTCGATCTGTAAGCAAGGATATATAAAAAACGCAGCTATATAACGGACGCACGTCACGAAATGCGCTGCAGCATCAGCGCGCTGTGACACTGACAGTCACATGATCATACCGCCATCCGTAACATCGCGATTTGTCACAAATGTTCAACTCTTGCTCCTCTCCATGTTGTCGCATATCAAGGCTCCGAGACGCGTCTTTGGGCGCGTCCTACCTGGCTAGAGACCATTGTAATGATTTTAATAATTGACGCCCGTTCTGAATTGACGAGTTAGCAACAATCACTTTACTCATTCAGCTCGTTCCTCTACTGCCCTTGACAGCCAACCAGTATACTTCATCTAGTCTTTAGAGCATTTTTTTTCTCGGGTCTGTCGAGAGAAAGTAATACCATCTTGAATAAATTCGGTGCGTTCGTCTGCTTATATTTGTCTCATCCTCGGAGAGTGTTGACATCGTATTTCTAGCCGACATTGAACATCCATCACGCTCTGCTCTTCAGAAGACCTCAATTTTCTGAGACTTGTCGCTTGGATTATGGTTCTCATGATATCAGGACTGGTCCCATCGTTTGAAGGTTTCTTTGAATGTCTATTCTCTGGCTCTCCGGTTCCTTGCCTAGTAGTAGTACTGATTTCGATGAAGATGGCCCACTTCTCTTCCTTATCTCAAGGCTTGAATATTTAAACTAAATCCATCTTTTTCACTCGTCATCTTGGATTATGATTCTCTGCCCGAGATTTTTTTTCTGACGTTCTGGAGCCCAGCTGGCGCTTTTTTATCCCCTCATTCAATATTATCACTTTTCATCCCTAACTCGGGATTACTATCTTTTCGGCTGATCATCGCTCCTGGCGTCATACCACTTGCAATCAAAGATCCCATTTTCGTGATCACCGCGGTAAATATTAGGTATGCATTCAAAGTTATATTCAAAATCATGGTCTCATAACACTAGTACACCCCTTAGCTCATATCGTGGCTCTCCAACACCTGCTCAGCGTGTTCTCTCGCCTCATCCGACGCCCTAGGATCTATCCATTCATCAGTCATCGTTGACATATCAATCTCATCCAACTCGTGATCTTGGCCAGCCGCGCATCCAGGCATTTCTGTTGCAGCTGGATCTATTAACGGACGTCATACTCCATTTGTCTACTGCGGTTGTCTTGTAATGACGAACCTTGAATTCTAACACGTCGAGTGTCCTGGTTGTCTACACTGAGCATTAGAGAATGGCCTACCAACCCTATGGCTTATGGATAACCCAACCGACTTACCATCGCTGAGTGATTCCTGGCTTTGCATAGTCAGCTCGTCCAATCTCTGCTGGGCGTTCTGCTTGGCAGTCTCAGAGACGCGGGGATTATTGATGCAGGCTTTCAAACCACGAGCTTGGTTCCCTGTTTCGTAGAAAACGCGGTTTGCGTTAGTTAATATATCCTTCAACAAGCGATTCCGTACTGTAACATAAGCTAACTCACGTTCCAATGTCGAACTGAATTCCGACGGCATAGTGGATATACTCTGGGGTAAATGAGGGGGGATATAGTTAAGGTTAATGGGGAAAGTACTGGGCGTATTTTATTTCGCGTCAATTATATGTATTTTCATTCCTCTCCACTGTGCAAAGGGCAGCGGGCAGTGTGCGTCATCCTGCTCCGCTCGACATCATTCACCTTTGACTCGAGTATAAGATAATGAATCGTAATATTGGTTCACCTATGATTGGTATTTTGCAATTATGCGCTCGATTATTTACAAACACATTGTAGTCTCTTATGGCCACGGTCCTGGGGAGGCTGGAGGGACGCATTCCGACGAAGAGACTGGGTTTGGGTGGCCAAAGCCGAGTTGCCGTTGATGATGTCATTATTGATGGCTTGATGGCAGTGATGGCCACCACAGTGATCACTGACACCACACCAACGCAGGAGGGCTGGCTGCTGAGTAGCACATTCACTAGTGAATATACCGTTTCTTCGAGGTCCGTTCTCTCTCATTATCATTTCTTGCGTCTCTCCTCGAACCAGTAGCTGGCGTTTATTAGTGAGTCGAAGTCGCAAGACCCGAACGACTTCATACTCACCTTGTCCTCGAGAACCTTCCCTCTGACTAGCGCCTGTTGTAGAGTCCCATAATTTTTGCTCTAGATCCAGTGGTTAATGGGCAATATTTATGAGGAATTTTCATCAAGATAGGCAGAACTACGTACCGTACTCGTATTCCTCCTGCCTAAAACACATATCTTCTGTTGGTTTCCCATCCGTTGCATTCACCTCATCGCTTGTGATACCAGACCTCTTCCCCTCCTCCTTTAAGCCAGTAGCTTACAGTCGTAACCAATCAATTACATATGAGTATCCCGCACAATGCATTAAGCCAAAACCAAGGACATACGCTCAAATGATTCGACAACGTCCGACATGATGTAGTAGCTTAGAAAATGAGATGAGTGTTGTACCTTGGCGTGATAAGCATGAGATGCGGAGTCAAAAAGGAAGTCGAGACGAGAGGGGCCATTAAATACCACGGAGGTCGTGGTGTTTTAGATTACTAACCATGAACGCAACTCCACCGGCACCTGTTAGTATGATAAAAATAATCAAGATCATGTTTCGTCTGCCCGCACTAATGTCGACCCTCAACCTAAACTTTATTATACCCCCGGTATCCCGCGAGGTTGGGTGCTCCCTCTATCCACCCTCAATCTTATCCCAGAGGCATCACGTTCGTATCCTATGCTGAGAGATGGAAGTACAGTTTGATGTGATGCTCTTGACAGATTGATATTGGGATATCGAAACTGAGTTGGGGTGGCGATTCAGACGTTGATGCGGGACGCGTTATCTAGGTTTGCGTCTGAGGGGATGAATGCGTTAGCGAGGGGACGCGTCTCGTCAAGTGCAATGATGATTTCTAATATGACTTTTTCTTTCACATTTCATCACGAACCGATGGATGAGATGATTAACCAATATTGAGACATTGGTAAAAGATGCACATGTCTAATGTATTATCACCGCATTCTAATAACAAGGACTGCATAAATATGTAACGAGCATCCCTATAACAATCTACCAACACCCCCGGGTAACCTCCACGTTCAAGGACCCGTCACCCCCATATCACCCGCCCCCACACCTCCCGTACCATCGTCCACCACCCCACCCCCACTCCCACCCGTAATCTTCCCGACCTGCTTCCTCACCCAATTCCCCAACCTACTTGGGTCCCTCCTATCAAGATGATTATAACCAGGAGCACTGAGCCTCGCTTCGAGCTCTTCGACGAGTTCGCGAGTGCTGAAGTCGAGCAGAAGGTCGCGCGCGACGACGGTGGGGTCGGACTCTGGGTGGGTGTGGTGCTCGGGGTGGTTGGATCGTTGCGATAGGTGGGGGGAGTTGGTATGGGTGGGGTCATGGTGTTCGATTTCGAGGGCCTAGGGATTGGTTAGTAAGTGAGAGGTACTTGATGAAGAAAAGTTGGGTAGATGTACAGACCTGAGCGCTGATAGCAGCTGTCAAGATGGCGAAGATGGTAGCGGTAGGCTTCATAGTTGATTCCAAAAGAGTGTGGAGGTATGTGTGTGCGTGTGTGTGACGAGTATTCAGCTGAGGCCTGCTCTGGGATAATACGACGAATATTCTGGGTATGAATATCAAAGAATAGAATGGAATGAACAGCTCAAAGCAAAATCTGGGCTTTATAAATGGCGCACTTGGTCTGACAAGCATCCCAGGATGAATAAGACTGATTAATGGTCGGAAGTGGACGGTCTGCGCACGCTCCGGTTGCATCTTCTAGCTAGGAGCTGCAGCCCGCTGTAAACCGTCCGTTATGATTTTACAGGGCCGCTGCGCCTAGTTTTTGATGTCGCCCTGTAAGTTCTATGGACTGACGATTAATATCAGCGTAATTATAAGCTATCGTACTATAACGCCACTAAAACCATAACCTTTCATACTGGTGCATACCGTATATCACCGGCTACTGGATTGTAATTGAGAGTCTAGCCCAAGTATTACTAAATCATGACTACGAGAAATGCGGAAGTATGGATCTCGCTCGAAACGAGGCTCCATTTTTATCTGTTTACAGCTTACTCAAGCTAGGTTAGGTTGGCAAATAGAACGGAATACATATGATCATGAACCACCCTTCAATTCAAAGTCCGTTCGACCAACTTTATCCCATCATAGCCCTCCACACCCTACTCGCTATTCGTAGCACCTCTAATGTAGACCAGTGGATATTTTGTAGTAGGCCACCGCGGGCGCATGCATGCACACAGAGCGTCATACGCCAGCGAGCGCCCAGGTGCAAGTGAGCGTCTTGAGCCTCAGGCGACTGCGTCACTTCCGCCAATTGTGACTTACGACCGAGGACCGAACGTGCCTATCCCACAGCCGAACATACATGCGCTGTCGTATATGTTTTTTCACCACCACCTGGAAGCAATCTCCTCATCGCTATGTACATATCTTCGTCCCTCCTTGGACGACCTTGTTCCTCGTCGATTTTCTTGAGTTTCGGATGGTGAACTGTGCTATGAGGTTTAATGGATCAGTTGTTAGTTATACGAATAAATAGAACCTCGCTACAACTCGGCATTAACCCGTCGGGTTTACTTACCATTTACACAAACCACTGGGAAAGCGATGGCCAAATTGTTGTCGATCGATGGGGGACCCAAGCGCTTTTACCCAAGGCTGAAATGACAATCTATGGGTTAAAGTAAGTAATTAGATTAAGTAAAATATAAGTATTCAATGCCGCCGGTAGAAGATGAAAGTGGAAATTAGAACTGCGAAATAAGGTTGAGCCGAGATGATTCGTAGCACGGAAGGCATGATCAGGGTAAGTTGCTGAGGGCTCAATGATGAACGCAGTGTCGTGGAGGCAATACTCAAAGGGTGATCGACATCAATAACCGTTAAATTAATGAATTAATCCCAGCTTGTATGTATGTAATAAGTCGCCTCCATGGATGCAGAGCGAGGCTGAACGAGGAAGACCGAGGTATGAGTCGGAGTTATAAATGCCCACCGTTACTAATTACAACCAAACAAGACTCAACAAGTTCGACGTGTCTCCATTGCACTGCTGGCGAAAAACTTTAGTTACGCAATACGGTCACCTTTGCACCTCCTCCTCCTCCTCCCTTGACTTCATAATTCCCTCCATCGTTCCTTCACTTCAAAGACTCTTTCCAAAATGAACTCTGGTGTACAAAACTTGGTTATCTCCCTCGGGGGCATGCAATGTGCGTCTTCTTGGCTCTTCTCTTTCGGGTCTCCTGAGCAATTTCACCGAGAAATGGTGCTTGGGAGGTCATGGAAAGACGCGGACTGATGTGCTTTGTTGGTTGTTTTCAGTGGCTAGGAAAATCCCCTTTGACGACCCTGTTGTGCTCAACTATGTCCGTATTGCATATGTTGGATCCCAGCTCCTGGCTCTTGCCATATATTACTACGTGTCATTGACGGTGAGTCGTGTTTTGTTCTTAGTCGTGTCGCGTGGACGTATTCCTGACGCGCGACCTCTGCTATGATAGATCAAGAAGAAGAATGACCAGACTGTCCTCAAATATGGTACGTTCTCATCTGAGTTTTGGTGGAGTATTGTTCAAACTGACGCCTGTTGTTTCTAGTGGAGCCTGCTTCACCTATGGCGCGTCTTGTCCTGCTCATTTGGCTCATACCGGTTGCTGATATTTTTCTTTACGTGTACAGAGCCAGGAAGAGCCCAAACTCGTTACTACCACTGTTCGGGATTACGACCTCACTGAGACGTCAAAAGCTGTACGTGTCACCTTATCATCCGTTATCTTGACTGTCTCTAATCCTCTTTCCTTTCTCTTCCGTGAACTATCCCACTCCTCGTATTCATGCTTCCTTCACCATTACCCTGACCTGCTCAACGTTACCCTCTCAACCTCTCGCTTCAACTCACAGCTCCGCTCCGTCTATATGGGAGTTCTCATGATGGGTGTCATGCACATCTACTTCAAATTCACCCAACCCCTATTCATCCAATCCCTCATGGGTCTTAAGAACATCTACGACGCCAAGGTTGTCGCTATTCACCTGCTCGGCAAGCCTGCGACTGGAGAGCTGAAGAGGCCGTTTAAGGTCGCTAGCATGTTTGGAGGTGAGTCGTGTTTTCGTATTTTATATGTCGGTAGTGTGGCCGAGGGTTTGTTGGTTGGTTGGTTTCTTGTGCGTTAGGGTTTCCAACGCATGTGTCGCCGTGAAATTTGCGTCACGCCCTAACTCCACTCCGTTGATACCTACGTCTACGCGACTACATTTTCTTTCCTTGCATCATTCATGAATAATCGCTGACCGCCATACCTTTTCTAGCCGCCACCGGTCCTCAAACTGACGCAGCCGCGATTGCAGAGGCTGAGAAGAAGCTGACGAAGAAGGATGAGTAAATGGCATAGATTACGCTCACTTTGTTCGGTCTCTGTCAGTGATACCAGTCATTGTGCCATGTACTTTGTTGTGTACCGTAGGGTAGGGTTTGGGTATGAGGATTTTATTTATCGGTTTGGATGACGGAGTGTGCCTTGAATGGGTGGAGAAAGAGTGCTGAGTTTGGTTTGGGGTTGGGATGTGGTTAGATGGTTTGGTTTGCGTTGCAGGACAATTGAACTTCTCGATCACGTGCTTGGGTTCGGTTTGGTTCTGTGCGGCTCATCTCGTCGTTGTCAAGATCTCAAGAACAAGCACAAGCGCCTTTGGTGGCTCTCGGCTTTTTCAATATGATCTTCTGTTTCTGTTGGAGGTTTACATGTCTTGGATGAGTTGAGGCGTTGTGTGGACCCGATATCGGTGTGTCATGATGTGATCTAGCGGGGTGTGGGCAGTAGGGTTACAGTTCAAAGTCAAGGTTATATGCAAAATGTTATTGACATCTGTAAATACATAACAGTTGATTACTACTTACATGCAGCCGCATCAGCAAAGATGCTCGACAGGCTGTCCGTGATCTCCCTGGTCAGTTACTTAAATTACTTAAAATTATTTGAGAGGACGAGGGAGCCAGTATCGGTCAGGGATGTGATCAACTTTGCTTCTGCCATTTTTGTGGTTGGTTTATAGGCCACCTTCGTTGTTATTGATGGATTAGATTAAAATTTGTCGGTATTACTGTTTTATGTTTTTTTTAGCCACTTTGCGGTATGTCAGTTTCGTATTGTGGGATAATACTGTAAGGTAAGTAGACTCAGCTCAATGTCACCAGTCGTCGTTGTAAACAACAAGGCACAGGGATTGAAGGGATAGGGTTGTGATGGGGTGAGTTAAATGTGAATGTCTTGAGCGTTGAGCGCTAACATTGAAATATGGACGCATGGGGTCACAGCTTAACCAACTGTCTCTGGCAGTGTAGATGCCTTCGAATTCAGCATGTCGGACTTTTTCTTCCGACAGCCTTCGCCATTGTGTATGATCATGGTCACGAATGCCAGCACGAGAGTCGTCCTGATGAGGATGAATTCACTTTATATCCCTCCTTAAATGTCCAGCGCATGCCCTCTGATTCTGCACCACAAAGAAGACCCGACGAGATTGATGAGACATGTGGTGGAACCTTTGTCGGATGGCGTCGAATAACTGAGAACGTGCTTGTAGCGAGTTTGCCATTGGGCGAGGGTTGCGACGCACGAGTCTCTTCTCCCTGGTTGATTGCTCGAGATATTGATTGGCACGATAAGGATACTAACGTTGATGTGCATGCTACTACTTCAAGTATGTACGTGAAACCACACACTCGATGACGATGTGAGGTCAAAGTCGCTGAGGTCGCTCTGAGGGTGCGTGTGGGTGTTTCCGTGGTTGATTAAGCCTTCGTAACTATAGGTAAACTGTGACTCAAAGGTTCAAAATATGGGCATAGAATTAGCTCCTGTATCTTCACGACTGCTTCTACACTAAATACAGACATAAAAGGAGGTAGCTACTAACTACAGAGCGTTCGAAACGACTCAATAAAGCGCCGAGGCGCATAAGAAAAGGGTTCTAAACAAAACAAATGACTCAAAGTGGGTGAAAGGAGGTGGCGAAGTGGGGGGAGACGAAAGTTGAACAACGAAAGGAGAATAAATGATAATTAAAATGATGAAATAAATGAGATATGCGCGCTTTTGCGAGGTGCACTGTTCATATTATCCCATTTTGTGTTGTGGCAGCTGATAGGAGCAATAAAAGCGACGCCAGTGATGATAAGAGCGCCCCTCAGATGGGGAAACATACGGTGTTGACCGGGATGTGTAAACGACGATGCGTGGAACATGCATGCGTTCGTGCTGATAAAATCGGAAAATGGAGCGATTACGGGTGCAGGTGAGCGTGCTGCTCATCAACATTTTGGCTGGTATTGAATGTTCAGTTAACGCGTGTTTGGAAAGGCGTTCAGCTCGTTAAAGATGAGTCCAAAGGAGGTATGGGGTCCGACTCGTGATCACCCATATTGCAGAAAGCCTGCCACCGCTAGCAAGATGGTCTGCAGATAACATGTCGACGCTGTTCACTGCTTGCTTTTGATCCTGGATGGAAGCAGGCAGAGTGGTCAATAGGACGAAATGGTTCAATGGTTAAGTTTTAGGGAGTTCATGTATTTTTAACAATGGGAAATCTGCAGGATATAGGGCATCTGTGATGCGAGTGAATCTAGGCCTTTCAGGGATAGATACAAGCGCGGCGTTCAGCTATCAACGCATCAGCCAAGCTAGCATCTGTGTCGAAGTGTCGAGGCGTGAGTGGCGGGTGACTTCGGTCATCAAACTCATTTTTGTTTAAAAAAAACTTGATGGGAGTGCATGTACTTCAATGTACTTATGATGCGATAAAAATCAAGGGTTGAACGTTGGCCGTCCAAGCTTCAATTGCAGACTGCAGAGTATCAATGCACAAACCAAGCCTGTCGATACGTTCTATCAAAGATAATCCACCAGCAACTCATTGTTCGGCATTACTCCCCAGCAGCATTTTTTCGCACCGTGTCAGGTCGGAGACCCTACCATAGTTTCAGCGGACCAGTAAGCACTCACCAATGTTATTCTTCACACCGAGTCAGATACAAGTAACCCGCAAGCTTCAATCACTTGGCGTTGCTCAGGTGTTTGCTTACTACTCGCTGAGTCCGAGTTGTCCTTCGACAACCCTGACGAGCGGCTGATGTGGGGTGGGAGAAGCGGCTACCATGCGCATATGCTCCATGACCGTCCTAACCAAGAAGACGGTCCATACGTTTAAACAAGCCTGGTATGCAGAATCCTCTATTCCTCAGACAGTGCCCAGTCAGAACCATCGTAAACCATAAGCGCCCTACTATACACACGCAGATCCAGCTAGTAAAGTGCTTTCCATCAAGCCAATTCAAATGATTCACACGCCAACGCCACATGTTGCTATTTTTTTGATTTTGTGCTCCAATCAGACAGTTTGACCTGATGTGATTGTATGATGAAACCCCATTTTTCACAACGAGATTCGCCGAAATAAAAGCAGCTAGAAATTTACAATCTTGGAAGAAAGCATCCGACGCTCGTCTGCCTATAAAAACATGCTCTAACGCACTTGGGGACCTCAACGAACCCGAGTCGGCTGGCCCACTCTCACTTATACATTCAGTTGAATAAAAAATCCCATAAACCGTCCAAAAAGGAAATTCTCGATCATCTTCGGTGTTTCCCTCCTCGTTGCTTGTGCTCAGGTAAATTACTTTCATCACTTCTATGTATTAACCCCCTTCACTGAACGCTCACCGTCGTGATTGGTCCTTGTGCAGGCCTACAGCGTCGAATCCCTCGCCACACGTTCTTCAGGAGTTGAACTCGTCGAATTTACCACTCGCGAGCTTGTCGAAGAGCTAAAAGATCGTCTCGTCAGGCGTGGCCTCCTACGCAAGGTTACAGGAACAGTACTGGAGCACGCGCACGGAAAGGTCACGGGAGGTGGGACCTCATCTTCAAGCAAGTTCCCTTATTCTCCCCCCCACGGACATCACGGAATTTGCCGATGTCCATTTATAGCAGGAGGCACAACCCATCTTCAACATCGAAGTTCGCATCAAGTTCGAATTTTGAAGTATTTATCAAGCTATGTGTCGGACATCGTGCTTCGTATTTAAACAAATATATTATTGTTCGTTGTCCTAACAAGAGTGTGACTACATCCCTAGTACAACAACTTGAACAAGTTGTTAATTAATAATCAACATCACATGGAATAGATGTGATCACAATGTGATCACATTTATGCACACACATTTGATTGAAATAATTTACATATTTGAAATAAAATTTGTGAGCGAATGAACGGAATAATTGGAGGCCTTTTAATTATTTATATGTGTAATGTGGCTTTATATGCGGAACTTGCATTTGTCAGACACTGCAGCCACTATCCTGACCAGAAAGGACTTGATAATTATTCTTAACCAAAAATTTTACGGACACGATGGTGATATATGTTCATTATTTCTTCTGGGTTCTAATAATCCAAAAAATTATAATGCAATGGGAAAAAGAATTAAATATCCAAAATTGTAAGTCGTGCAGAGGGCGAATTGAACTCCAGACCTCGGGCAACAATTTTCACACGTTATGAGTCAATGAACCACTGCGCCATATGAGCATTTATAATTAGACCACTACGGGTTCTACGAGCTAACTGGGGAGAAGGGTGGAAAATGTTTCCCAAATTTGGGATGTCCGTGGGGGGGAGAGCAGGGTCAGCTTCTTCAAGCGTTGCGAGCACGGATGGGGTTGTACGACGAGATTATCTCGCAGACGACACCCTCTTCAGGCGCACTAGTCTTCTACACAAAGTCACTGGAACTGTTTTGGAGCACGCGCATGGAAAGGTCACAGGTGGTGGTCGCTCGAGCTCATCTGTGGAGAGTCCGGAATAAGCGCTTTTATTTGGAGGACAGATGATATTGTGGTTGTAGCATATACTGCGTATCATAGTCCCTAATGTCGTTACTCTACTGATGATTGGGTGCCGATGTAGAAGTAATTTGCTCGTAATAATTGTACAGCTGAGTAGAAATGGCAACTCTTGATGACCCACGGAGCACACCGGCTCTTTAAATTACTTCTTGAACGAACGTGGATAAATGACATTTTCCACAAATCTGACTCCATCCCTCTCACCCAATGCCTTCATTCCACGCTTCAAGATTTTGCTAAGAGACGCCTCACTGTCCGCAATGGATGCGTGAAACGCTGTTTCGTTAGACGGTTCAAAGGAAATCGAAAAGTTGACTTCTTTGAGTGTCGGGTATCCAACCCTGGATGCCAGAGTGGCTGCCAGCGGGCTAAAATAGCGGGACGGGTGGTCAATGAGCGAATCCATATCGACTTCGAGGCCCTCAAGTGCAATTGTTAATTGTATATAAACAGCTTGAATGGAATTCCGTTGCGAGGCCGCGAGGAATATTGAGTGTATGTCTTCAAGGGACGTCTTGTAGCCCTCAGGGCCATGCAACGACGTCACGAAAAGGCTAAGATGGGTGAGAGAGCCCAATGTCCCGTCTTTAAAACGCTCGTCGAGCTCCAAAGTGGGGATGTGAAATTGACTAGGGCATTCGGAAGCTGGAAATCGAACAATGTTCAGTCGCGCATCATACAGACATAGTCCTCAGTCATGGGCCACAGCAATTTGAATGAGCAAGGCACTCACCGTCTATATAGACGCGCTGAAGAGACACAGTGGCCATGAGCATATCGCATAATGACCCTATGTATGATTCCTTGGTGAGCCAAACATCAAGGCCCTCCAAGTCCTGAAATATTTTTCGATAATCACGCGGAGCCCGAAGCTCACAAAACCTTATGAATGGCGTAACATCGGTGAGGATTAAAACCTTCAATTTGGATGGATCAAAGGCGTTTTTCGAGTCTGGATGAAGAGGCGAAGCTATCAGGGGATGGAGATTGTAAAACTCAATGGCCTCCAAGTGTGGACAATGGTCGAGGAATGCCAATGGGAAGTGGTCGCCCTGATAGTTGGCTAAGCTGAGCTGCGTAATATTTGAAGTCACCGCACGATCCAAGGTGGTTAAGCTTCGTGCGTCCAGGTGGGTGAGTGAGAGGTACGATAGAAAAGGGGAGGAGAGGATGTCACCGAGGCTGATTGTTATGGGGAGTACGTCGAGGCATAATGTTCGCAAAGTACCTTGTTTGAGGTAGGTTTGCACGAGATTTGCATATATCGGATGCAGGATGTCATGCTGAGAGGAGTAAAAACCTACTCCCGTTCGGTATATTACTAAATCACGAAGCTTTGGAAACGAAGATAGGGTTGCGATGACAAGTGGTAGTTGGGAATCCTCCAATTGCAAAGAGCCGGTTCCGTACCAGCTGGAAGAGGAGGCGTCGAAGGTCAACTTGCGAACCAACTGTCGCAGGCCAGCCTGTCCAGTCATGGAATTTTCGACTAAACATAGCAAGCGTTTCTTCCCGTCATCTACCAATCCTACAGAGTGTATGTGCTCAAAGATGTGAGGCCTACACATCTGAGCAAATCTCTTGCAGACCAAGGCGCATCTGGTAAGGGCTCCTAACCTGCTGCCTATGGAGATTGATATTAAATGACGTGGGTGGAATGATGATGGGTATGTCGCTATCTCGCCTATGATCAACTGAAAGAGCTCAACGGAGAGGATAGGCTCAGTTTTGGAGTCCATGTGAAGGTCCTTGGCAAGCACTGCCTTGCCACGTTGCCTATTTTTTAAACTGGTGAGCCCGAAATTTAAATGGAGATTGCCGACTGAATACTTACCTCGATTAGAATAACGTTGAGGTGAACGTGATATAGTTATCCGTGGACCATGTTAACGCCCAAATCCTGCTCGGTGGTCCATGTCTAGCCATTCATAATGAACACGCACTCCATTCGTACGAATCGTTGGGGGTCGGGGTCGCAGTTGGTCGCATGAAAATGTTTTACTTAATTCAAATTTTATGACTAGCCTCCGAACACCCACCATTTACGCCAAATGACCCAAGTGTTTCGAATTTGAGTACGGGAACCTCACCAGGGAGTTACGTATCGTCAATGGATCTCAATGGCTGCATTGATGACGCGAGTAAAATTCAGAGGTGTCTGTGTCTATGTCTGATCCTGAACCGAAACCTATGTTCAGTTTTTAGCCCTAAACTGAAACCTGGCCGCAGTCCGTGGAGAATTGATGGGACTATATGATACATCATCATATCCAACTAGAAGTCCTCATCATTCGCTATCCTCCGGTCAATGTGTTACTAAGTTGATTCGTGTGGGTCCCCTTGGCTCTTCATGCTCGTGGGGGAGAGTAACCTCGACATGGACCCACCATCGGTAAAGTACACTGTCGTGTGTTCAATTGAGGGTCGGGTGGTTGTCATTGATTTGATCAGGTTATGGGAACTGTCATCAGCAAAAATGCTGCTAGCAAGGATATGGAATGTCGGCTCGTAATCATCATATCCGCCGGGTATGTATCATACCCGCCAGGTTTATTACATATAAAGCGGGCATTACATAGATATATGGTATTTAAGTCGGTTATCAACATACCTGGGGTGAAGTCAGTTGTCGTTGAACATATCTGTGCAATAACTGCCACCGTTTGGCATGTCTATCAAGAATCTACCCAAGTGGTACATATCTGAGCAGCAACAGGTAGATACCCTGTATATATGTTAAAATCAGTCATATAGTGTTATATCTGTTAAGTTGGGGACTGATGTAACACAGCTCTGCAGATATCTGCTCACTGACTCAACATACCTGGCCAACAACTATCCGGGTATTACATATCTGTTAAGTGCCTATCTGCGGCCATTATATCCAATGAAAATCTACAAGGTATATGTATTTACATGCCTTTCCAGTCTTCCATCGAGTCTTAAGTCGGATATTTAATATAGCTGTGATGTTCCATCCAGACCTATCAGATAGATGTTCAGGTCTTGATAGGGACAAACGATATCTGTAGAAAGACCTACCTATATTTGCTGTATCTGCCTAGTTATCGTCTGTTATCCTAAATGTATGTCAGTTAAACGTCAAAATAGTTGATGACAGCTTCGCTGGATCATTGAGATGACCCACAGTCGTGATCGAAGGTTCCAAATTCAACGCTCGTCGCAGCTTACTCAATGTGTCAATTCAGAGTATGAAATTGAAGTATCATCACCTTTGCGACGCTGAGTTCCAGATCCCCATTGTTTTAGCCTCAAGAACCAGTTGTAATTAATTAGCGTATTTAAATGCTGGTTAATTTAAAATACTACTACTCATCACTTTGGCGCTAGTAGGTGCGCATCCAGAGTCACGCCCGTTCCTCATCCTGATTCCTCGGCTTGCAATTCATCATCGAACCCACTGACAGGGCCCTGGGTTGAATCCTGAGACCTGAGACCTGAAGCAACGTAATTCGCCGTAAAGATGGAAGGTAAATATTTAGAGCCCCATGTAAATAACTCTTGACCAAGAAGCTCACCGACGCTGATGACGAACAGATTTTGATTTGAAGCGTGTCGGAGTTTGAATGTCGGAGTTCACCAACACTTTCAACTTCCGAAACCCATCAAACAACTCGGAGCGTCTTTCTCTCTCCTACCACCATCATCTCCCCTTCCCTTCCCCCCCTCTTTTTTGTGTATCCGTTACGAACCACGATTTACCTCGATTATTGCCAAATGTTACAGGAATGCCAGTGCGTAAGTCAATTCTCCATTCAATTTCAAGCTCGATTTGGTCAATTTAGGTCCGTTAGCTGACCATTCTTCCGACATCGCACCCTTCGCGGACGAAGATAGGCGTTCTACATGGGAAGCAGAACATCTGCAAGTCTACTCATGCTACTATATGCGCAATGTCGGGGTCTAATGCGCCATTTTGAATACTTTGCAGGTATTCTCGTCAAAGGCAAGCGCATATATGCGGTTTTTCTTTGTGATCAAGACTGACTTTGCATATAGAGGTGAGAGGTGTTGAGCCCGATTCTGTTGTGCCACTTTGGTGAGTCGCATACTTGCACTCCTCGCCTTCTCAGTCGTGTATGCCCCCATGCCCATCATCATTGTCCGCTCGTTTATCTTAGTATCTCTCTTTACGCATTCACTCTCGCGTCCTTCCTCATGTGTAGTATCCGTTTTGTAGGTAGTTTACACCAATTTCATGATTTCATGTTCTTCTACTGTGTCGAGAGTCAAGCAAGGTCGATTTCTTGGGTTTTATTGTAGTGCAGCCAATACACGACAGATCTATATGGGGTCTGAATTCACTAAACATATATGTCAATCGCTGACTGCAATCAACATATCTGGCAAAAATTATATATCTGTCAATATCAGCCGCGGTGTAAAACCTGGCAGGAATTTACATATCAGGGGAACCCTGCCTCGCGTTGATAAAGCAGAGGGCAGGGGCAGAATTACCCAGATAGTCATATTCCTACCCAGACAACATTATCTCTACCCAGTTATGGTATTCTTGTCGCCCGCATTTTTGCTGATGGTAGCTATCATCCGTACAACATATGCGTGTTGTTGGAAATTTTCAATCTGGCCTTTAATTCTGTGTTAGAAAATTTTAAATGGAGGAGAATGGGATGATACTTCCCTTGTGGTCGGGTCACCCAGCGTCTACTGGAGCTGTGTCATATCGCTGCCTTCGCAACCCTGTCAGATCATTGCGACTTCTGAGGCTGTGCCCCAACTTGTTTCAGGGATCATCACCCACAAATCAATAGCGCATCATCATCGGATCTCGTCATCTCAGCCCAGTCCAACCCCTTAGCTCTGGTATCGAGGTTGTCCATTTGTTCAATGATTTTTTTATCTATTCCCCCGCTAGCAATAACAGCTACCTAATAGTCTATCATTAGCTATGCCTTGAGGACCAGCGACGCTGTGTGAACTGCGTATGACTCGAATATGACAGAAACCACGGTTGATCAGTTACCTTGGACCAACATTTAGTAACGTAACATTTTGAGGTCAATGATGAAACGTTATCAAACATACATATAGCCGTCTAGAACAGGTGAAAGATTTTGTCACTAGTGCAAAAACCGACTACTCCGAGTCGATATCGTTCGATCTCTCATTATAGCAACACTTTGATGATTCAATTATTGATGACCATATGGTTGCATTGATAGTTGCCCGATGGATACCATTCACTGAAAGAGGGTGTCCACATAGCTCGGGCTGAACTGAGTATACATCGGGCCAAGACAGCTGGTACCCAATCTAAACGAGTTTTGAGACAGGTGAACTAAACGCTTCAAATGAGTGAGCACATAACCTCACAGGAGGTTTATCCATCCCCGCCGCACAACCAGCAGAAGATGATGTTGAGATATGTCAGAAATCTAATCGCAATCAGTCGAACAAGTCGGCTCAATTCGCAACGTGCCGGTTCTGTTCCGGGATGAAACGCGATGATCAAAGAATCACAACTTTCCATACATCAGTGTTCGTGCATGTTGCCCATCATCGCCTTCATTCTCCTTATGGACGCCCACTTTTGTTACAGACAACCCAAGGCAACTATAAATACCCTTCCACATCCACCTAAAATCGACATCCAAACTATTCTATCTCTTGAGCAGGACTCACAGCTTTACTACATACCTCCTCATTCAAAACTCCCTTCTATTTAAATATGAAGTTGACCACCATTTTTATTGCCGTTGTCGCCGCCGCCGCCAGTACTCAGGTATGCATGATGTATAATTCCCTCAGCCAGTACATATTCTAACCGTTCTTCAGGCCTTTGGCACTGAGTCTCACCACCATGACTTCCAGCATCTCAGTTCTCGTTCGGGCCCGACCGAGCACCACCACAGCTCGCCACAGCTGTCTAGACGCCATCACCCAGGCCACCACCGCCACCCAAGTTCGGGTGAGGGAGAACAAGCACTCACAGCACGCGATGATTTCCTCTCGGAGCTTACCACACGTGAGCTTGTCGAAGAGCTAGAGGCCAGATTGGACATCGAGCGCCGGGGTAGAGTTAGCAAATGGATCAAGAAGAAGCTTGGATTTGGTGGCGGTCAAAGTACCCCCCCTCCAAGCGCTCCTGAAGTTGGGATGGAGGAGCCAACAATGTAAAAGGTCTTTTCACTGGGCTTCTGGTGTTATATCTACAGTGCCTCATGTGTTGCTTATTATTATACGATCAAGGCTACCACGACCTGTTTAACATTGACTCAATCACTTGACGAACTTGAGAGCTGTCTAATATTCCGTAATCTTGAACAAATTTGTCATGACTGAATAGAATCTTGGCACACTGTGCTCAAGTATTTCAGAGAGAAGTCCTTTTCGCTTAGATTTTCACCCTAAAGTTTCCACTTAACCGTCTGTCAGCAGGCTTGATAGGATTTACCAGCGATTCACCGGGAATACCAGTGCAGTGACGACAATAGCCCCTGAAGACAGAGTGAACTGACTTTGAACGGATGCAAACCTGGCGTCTTCGAAAGCTCACACAGCAACATGTGATCAACGCAATTGGACTGGGCGCCTCGTTTAATTTATCCGAATCGTCAACGGCTTATACATTTCTGCCACATAAATATTAGAGCAAGTCATCTAACTCACAATACTCAATATTCCATTAGGAGGACAGCCTCCGCAGAAACATGGCATACTTCTAAGGAGAGTTGAGACACAGCGGTTGTTCAGTGGGATGTAACGGATTATTTGCATTCTGCAAAGTAACAGCCACGATGTACCTCGACGCACTCATTTCACCCAGCATCGTACTGTAACTACTTCACGAAGGTTCCAAAGGTGTGCGCAATGACGACTGTAGCTCTACCAAGAAAGCCAAGCAATATCGCAAGCACATACCCCGGGCCGCGACGGAAAGATGGTCAGTGTTGCCAGCTCACTTTCCGTGCATACTCCGTTTTGTGGAGTATAAAAGAACTTCGCGCGACGCTTTCTTAGGGTAAGAACGGCATACCCAGCTGTCCTATTCCCTGAGTATACAGCTTCGTAATGAAGTGGATTTTCTCAATTCTTGTTCTCTCGCTTTTCTCACTCGTTTCGGTGCGTGTGCAGTGTAGGCCGGGACGTATAAATACTTGACTAAAGTGTTCCGGCGCTTTGCAGGGAACACCTCTCGAACGGCGCGCTGGTCCTCATGATACTGCGAACATTGGTTACGCTACCACCAATGGAGGGTAAGTGTCTGAACGTCAACGATCGACTACATAATCAATTGACTTCCACTATGTAGCACCTCTGGTGGTTCTGGCGGTACGGTGACCACGGTCAGTACTTTGGCTGCCTTGACTTCGGCCGTCTCCGGTACTGGAAGGAAGGTCGTAATTATTTCTGGTGAGTGAAGGCTTTACGTTATGTGTAGGATAAGCTAACTCAAAAATATTCAATTCCAGGCACCATTAGCGGCAACGCCGTCGTTCGAGTCGGAAGTAATACTTCTGTCTTAGGAAGGTCGGGCGCGAGTGAGTTCAAAAAGTCGATATAATTGTTGGGTATAAGTTCAAATATTTCGAAACAGCCCTCAATGGTATCGGGCTTCGTGTCTATGACGCCTCCAACGTGATTATCCGTAATGTCCGCATCAGCAAGGTCTTGGCAAGCACCGGCGACGCAATCGGTGTTCAGAAAGCTTCGAAGGTTTGGATCGACCATGTCGACCTTTCCAGCGACAGGAGTCACGACAAGGACTAGTACGTATTTCCCCTATCCATATCATTATACACTAGTTCAGTGCCGTCGCTTAGCTATGATGGTCTCCTTGATATTACTCACGGCTGCACTGAAGTTACAGTCAGCTACAGCAGGTTCCGCGACCACTTCAAGGGCAGCTTAGTCGGCCACTCAGATAGCAACGGCTCCGAGGACGGCAAGATCACCGTCACATACGCATACAATGTCTTCTCCAACATCAACTCTCGCACACCATCTTTCCGCTTCGGTAGGGGACATATTTACAACAACCTCTTCGAGAATAACGGTGACGGAATTAACACCCGCGTTGGTAAGTGGTAGAGTATTATCCTATTTGTATTTGCTGACGGAGCGTATATGTATATGCAGGTGCCCAGCTTCTCGTTGAAAATAACATCTTCTCCAACTGCAAGAAGCCGCTTTACTCTACCGATGGTGGCTACGCTGTCGCCCGCGGTAACGACTTTGGAGGACAGGCAAACACAGCACCTAGCGGAAACCTCAATGGCGTCCCCTATGGATATAACTTGGTTGGTACCGGAAGCGTTCGCTCAACGGTTGGCAGCGCAGGTGCCACGCTCTCCTTCTAGACATAGTTGATACAGTATTTTACTGGATTTTTTGACGGTCATTCACAATATTAGATCAAGTATTGTAGCATGAGATTCCGTCAATTTGTCTTTAGGGGAGGAAGCGCCCAAGATTGAAATCGATGAAAATGCCTTGCAGAGGACTTATTTCCATTCTAATTTGCGACCTGTACAGAGCTGGCTCAAATTTCGTCTGATTTTTACTGAATTAAAAAACTGCGAGCTCGTGGCAGGCCCAAACGAGGAGTAAGAGTGATGCTGCTAAGCGATCAATGGATCATGTGCATTGTCAAGGTTCCCCATTGTCATAATTTAATCTATATAAAACAATGAATAGCAGGTTTATTTCTTCATTGAGGTCTTCTCTCAACCACCGCCATCACCTTGGGTAACCTCACCCCCTACCACAATGTCTTGTCCCTACGGCATAGAGCATAAGGACTCTGAAGCACTTATCAACAGTTATCTTCGACAACTCCTCGAGTTTGGTCCAGTTCATGGATTAACCAGAGTTGACCAGTATCACATCCTCAAGAACGTTACCACACACGACAAAGTCGACGAATATCTCGCAATGTCCCCCCGTTTCACCGAGAAAAGTCTGCGTGACGGATCACATTGGACTGGTTTTCCTTTCTTCCCGCGCCATGAGATCGATCTCTACAAGCCGTTCGAAACGTTGATCAAACACATTCTTGACTTCTTTGGTGTCCAGCCACATAAACGACGTGTCTTCAATGCTTTTCACAACCATGGCAAAATTCACAAGGAACGTCGTGTCTTGGATCGATGGACATTGGGCACCATGAAGAAAATGCCAGTTTTATCCGTTCTCGCGGTTGATGAAGAGAACTTCCGCAACACTTCTGGTGTGGAGGATTTCAACTTTGCCATGTGCGTCGCACCGATCGAAGTCAGGATGTACGGCACGAGGCTAAGGGAGGAGGAGGAAGACGCCTATCTCGCTCAGTGTGCTGTTTATGCGGAGTATGTCTTTTATCTTATAAACTATAATACGCATCTAACATCGACTCTCTCCCTTTAGATATATTTTCAGTAGCCAGCCAGGACGTCGCTCTGTTGCGATACCCCTGTTAACCAAGCATCATATACGCCTGTACATCATCGACCAAGCGGGTACACTCCGGGGCCCCTGGGTCAACATCCATCAAAACCCCGATACCTTCATCCGAATCCTCCTATTCACCCTCTCTCGTTCTGCTGTGGCTTTGGGAGCCCACCCATCCTTCACATACGTCGGGTCCGAGCAATACATTACCGTCAAGGGCGTCAAATACCGCGTCAAGAATCTGATTTACGAACTCTCCAGGGCGAATGGGGGCCCGTGCTGTGTTTGGCGTGCAGTTGATCCCGAAGGAAAGGAGAGGGTTATCAAGTGGTGCTGTACTCAAACAGAGGGCTTTGCGTCTGAATACGATATGTTGAATCGCCTCAAAGGATTGGAGGGCGTCGCCCAAATCGTGGACCACGAGGACGAGCAGTCGATCATGGAGTTGAGAGATATGATGACAGAAGAGGACCCAATAGTATCCAATGTGCTGGAGAATATTATCATTATGGAGAGCTATGGGGAGAGCCTTGAGAGGTTTACTTCGCCCTTGCAGTTTCTGCGTGCTTATAGGGATGCCATCGCTGGTAAGGATTTCTGTATTTGCTTGTGATGACAATGAAGCGCTGACGGGTTTGGTTAAAGGTCATCGAAATATGTGGAACTCCAGGGTTTTGCATCGCGACATAAGCTATAGGAATATTCTACTAGGCGCACAAGACGCTCCAGAAGGGTCTCGGGGAGTCCTAATCGACATGGACCGTGCGGTGGTCATAGAACAGGACATGCCCCTCCCCAAGGCTGATCATGAAATTGTGTGTTTTCTACCTCGTTCTTTACTTAACCGTATCAATATCTGACTTGAATTCCAGGGAACGAACGCATTCCAATCTTACAACGTGATTCGCGCGCAATTGCTTGAACCAGCTGACATTACGACACACGACTACCTCGACGATCTCGAGTCTTGTATCTGGGTCTTCTTATGGATTACCATGGCATTTGAGTCTGTTCCCAACGAGCCCGCTCGCCACATTACCCAACATCATGCTATTCTCAGTGCCATTAACTCCCAATCTGCGCGTAAAGCAACCAAGATTCGACGACAGATAATGGCCAAAGAGCAAGAAGTGACGTTACACCCAAGTTATCCTCCTCAATTCAACGTATTAAAGACGCGACTCATCAAGTTCCTCCGGAGATCTGTTCTGCGTTTTCCAAAGAACGCTGACCCTGTCACATGGGAGGATCTGGACAGATTGTCTGAGGAGCATTACGACGTAGTCTTGGGGTACATCGATGAAGCAATTGCGAATCTGCACAGTCCAAGACTTGGAGGTACCATAGAAATAGAATGCACGACTGCCAAAGACTCTCCCAAGCAGACCGCCACGGAGCAAGAGCCAGGGAATAATGATGAAGAGGACTCAACAAATAGGGCTCAACCAGGACCTGTTTTGCTCCCCATCGAGAACACAATTTCTAGAAGCACCGCAGTATTTGGAGAGTTGGTTAAAGAAACCGCTGAAAGGGTAGTAAAGAGGAAAAGGGAAGAAGGGAATGGCGATCCGAAGGACGTCGAAAATATGGAAATTGGAAAGAAGAGGCGTGGAGGGGCATAATGTTGGGTTATTATCGGTTTCATACATTCGGATTGCAATAAACTTTTAGCACGTATTAATTATATTGAACTACTCATATCAGCGCTCGTATATACATGTTTCTTGGCACTTTTTTCTTGACTTTTTCCATTGGCGTCTATTCGGAATACTGTTCGTCACCTTCAACATCAATCGTTCCACGTGATAGCATACAAAGCTTGCCAAACAGATGGATGGTATAAAGAGCGCGACCTCACATTTCTTGATCTTTCCTCGCTTTTGCCCTCTTTCTCATTGTGCTTCCACTCTTATCACATTTTTTACACGTGTATCCTGGTCAGTGTAACATAATTTCAGCATTTAGGTGAGAAGGACTTTCCTCTCGAGGAAGAAACAATTTTTTGTTATTATGATGCATTTGAAATATTTGCTACTTCAGAGAACCTTCGGGTTCTATGAGACTATATTTTCCACCAAGATCTCTGAACCATTTCATTTCCATCTCTTTCCAACGGAATTTCTTGCTGATATTTTCTTTCAGGCAGAGCTAACTCATATTGCGTCCTGATCGCGGTTGGAGGTGGAGGGAAGATGCTTTGCGATGGATATCGGTATAGTCACTTTTTGTTGTTGCTAGAGTCAATTGCTTGCTTTCTATCCCATTCGTAAATTTTCTATTCTGCATCAATGGCTTTTTTTTCTTCCAATTTTTCGCCTTATTTTCTGTCATTTTATTTGCAATCGTCGTCCAAATATAAACGCTATATTTGATCCAACATGATTCTGATGTTCAATATCCAAAAGTCTCAAGTCTCTGTAGAGCGAAAGCAAGTTCCTTGAACACCTTGTAACGTTGGTCGTTCATATGGAGGAAGGGAGCTGCATATTTTGCGCGTCATGGGTGAAGCTCGCCATGCTCAGCGGGGTTGAACTCGGCGACTGAGTTGCATTCGCTTTACAACCAAGCGTGCGGCAATTGACACGCACCATCCGGCACAATATCCATAGCTCCATCTACCCCCAGGCTTCCTGGAGTCTGTTGCCTGAACCGTTGGAGCTCATGGATTCCATTCAGGGGCTGGCTTATTTAATCCTTCTCACCCCCGCATGCGATGTTGGCAGCGAGCCAATACGTAACGTGGAACCCAGAACCATCCGCTCACCCTGTGTCCTTCTTGTCCACGACCCACCACTTCGTCTGGACTTGCATCGCTGTATTATCACCTTCCAAGCACCATCTTCTAGCTTGCAATCACCTCGCTACAGGAAGACACTAGTAGTAACAAGTTGAACTTCCGACCATGCTCCGATCTCGCTTTGCTTCAGCAACTGCCTCGGCCAGAGGAAACCTGATTTCTCGCCATGGCCTGTGAGTATTCTTAATTCCTTTATGAACTGCCCATATGGAAAGACCTCAATAAATATGCTGACCATCTCATCTCATCATTCATCGGTTCTTGTCTCACCCGCTTCCGTCCCTCAATGCCTTTCAATAATCACATCTGTATAAAACGGCACTTGATTTGATTTTAGATCCCAAGCCTCTCTTTCTCGCACATCAGTTGCACCAGCTTCATACTATTATCAAAGGCGCACCATGTCTTCTACCCAGTCCCTTGCTCCCTCAGAGCTACACGACTTTGGCGTCAAACATGTCACCAAAGGTGTTGGCCGTATCACAGAAGGCATAATGAAGAAGGGAGAAGGCTCCTACGTCGTGTATGATGATGGAAGAAGGATGCTCGACTTTACGTGTGGAATTGGCGTAACAAATCTTGGTATGTTCTACCTCTATCACATCCTCAAGTTCGGGGATTTTTCTGTATTTCTTTCTTTTATCTCCGTTTCTGTTGCCTCTGGACGCACTTTTTTGCGCGTAAAGATGGATTTTTCTGGTTGGGAAAGATGGTGCACTCGTCAATCACGTTATGCTGTATCCTCAACACTTTGAAGCGGCGTGGCATGGGATCCTTCTCATGTTCATCTCGGCTCAAGACAACACGAATCATCCCGTGGTATCAGCTACACCACATTGTCAGTTTATTTCTGGTGCCGCTTTTCATTTCGGTTCATGGGCAGGTCATAACCGCTGCAGATTATATTCACAACAAGCCCCAACGCCCCTGCGTATTCTTTGACGAACATTCTATCTGATTCTTCTCGTTCTTCTTTTGAAATACCGACTTTCATCGATAATCAGTCGCATTGAAATGGATACTGACTTTCTGTCATGAATTACAGGTCATGCGCATCCAAAAATCAGCAAAGCGGCTGCAGACCAATGCATGGAGCTTGTGCACTCGCAGGTTCGCATTTCCACTTCCATCTGTGACTATTCCATCTAAAGTTAGTTTGCTCCTCTCGCCTCGTGGTTTATCCAACGCCCACCTCACTCAATGCCAACAACTGTTCACGAACGCGTCCAACAATGAATGGCCTTGATTGATATTTTGACCAACAGTGCAGCATTGCTCTACACGAACCCTATGTACGCCTCATTGAGAAGCTGCTTCCCGTTATGCCCCACCCATCGCTTGACTCGTTCTTCTTCTGGAACTCTGGGTCTGAAGCCGTCGAGGCTGCGATTAAAATGGCGAGGTGGTTCACTGGAAGGCAGAATATTATTTGTATGCAGGGTATGTCATTTTTTGCGACATAATTTCCTTCTGTTGTACTGTGCCTTCCTCGACATTTTACCCTTGGGCAGCAAAATGTCTGGAGGATGGGTGCATAGTCGATATAATCTGATAGAACTCATGCTCACGCTACTTTTCATACCTGTAGGAGCATACCACGGCCGCACCTTCGGTGCTATGGCCGTTACCAAGAGCAAAACGGTATACTCGGGTGGCACCCACCCATTAATGGTACGCTCAAAATACCTCTTCTAATTGTATCAACCCGACTAACACCATCTCCAGCCCGGCGTCTTCTCCATCCCCTACCCCTACTGGCATCAATCCAACCTCGCCCCCTCCTCACCCTCAAACATACTTACCTCTCACTCACTATACCAACTCGACCTTGTCCTCTCTCAACAAACCTCACCAGCCGACACCGCTGCCATCATCGTCGAGCCTATCCTCGGTGAGGGCGGATACGTACCCGCTCCACCCGAGTTTTTGAAAGGCCTCCGGGAGGTGTGCGATAAGCATGGGATCATGCTGATTATTGATGAAGTCCAAAGTGGCTTTGGGAGAACGGGTAGCTATTTTGCGATCGAGGAGAGTGGTGTGAAGCCTGATATTTTGGTCATTGCTAAGGTAGGCAGTGATTTATATTAAAAAAGGTCTTCTTTTCGGAGGTGCTAATTTTTGTTTGAATGCATAGGGCCTCGGAAATGGATTCCCAATCAGTGGTGTTATCAGCCGCAGAGAGTTGACTGACAAGTTGGCGCCTGGCTCCATGGTACATTTGACTGTCTTTGTTCCTTTAATAAATTCTGACATATCTATAAACTAGGGTGGGACATACGCAGGAAACGCTGTGAGCTGTGCAGCAGCCGTCGCAGTCCAGGACGCGATCAAGGAAGAGGACATCATTCAGAACGTCCAAACCCGGTAAATATACCTCTCCTTCCATATTTACGCCACACCAGCTTAACTCTAACACTTCAATTCCTCCTACTCAGATCAACGGAACTCTTTTCAGCCCTCAATGCCCTCAGATACGACCCAACCCTCGCACCCCACATCCTCGACATTAGAGGCCGCGGTCTCATGGTCGGCGTCGAATTCGCCTCCCCCTCATACTCCACGCACGACATCCTATCCCCAGCATCTACAGGTGCACACCCCGAGGTCCAACACCCCAAGAACATGGCGAGCCGCATCGCGAAGAAGTGCATTGAGAAGGGCATGTTGATCCTTACAACGAGCGTGTATGAGGTTGTGAGGTTTATCCCGCCTCTGAATGTTACGGCTGAGGATATGAAGAAAGGATGTGCGATTTTCGGTGAGGCGGTTAGGGACGTTGTTAGGGAGGGGTAAATTGCGATGTTGTATAAATTTTGTATGGTTTTCATGTGTATGTATATGTAGGATGTAGATTTTGATGTACGGTGTGGGATGTGTAAAATCTGTGCAATTGTATGTTTTTGTTATACGTGTGCTGCCTTGTCTTACGATTCTAAGATACGAGGAGCCGTTAACGACAGAAGATTGAGGAAACCTTGTTGACATTAACCACAAGTACGAGACTACACAAAAGGCCCTGGCTACTACGCAGCGATAAGTCTTATCGAGTGGAAACCGCTCGCTAGAAGCCAAAGATGCTCCATGAGCTCCAATGATGTCGGAGAAACAGATCACCGTTCCTGCCAGGCAGATTTTTCTTCGCAAATACGGTGGTGTTGAAGAGAAGCCTGGATGTGGGGCACACATTCGTTGGTAGCCATAGACATGATATTCTTCATGAAATAGCAACGGCGAACCCTAGAGGAAAGAAAATCGAAATGCCCAGCTGCTTCCGTGTTCCTTTGGATTCCATTCACAGCTACCCAGCCAGTTGCGTCGCCTCACAAGCAACATTTGGGCGACTGTTCTTGAGTCTAGTGACAGGTGGCGACATGGTAGCGATAATGCGGGAGGAAATTCTATGGTCGTGGATAGAATCTGGTCCTTGAAGAAAGCTCTCTGAGCGATGAGTGAAGAGATCTATATCAACTCAATCGTCTCCTTGTGCTTAAACTTCCTCCCAGCCCTTTCTGCAGCTCGGAATCGGAACTGGTTCCCATAAAGATCAAATTCAATGTGAGGCCCATCCAAGACTGTTTTAAGGGGTGGTTGTGAGGGTGAAGACGCGTCGTCCAGAGTGACCGGAGGGGGAATGGGAAGAGGCATTTCCGGAGTGTGGGTCGCGGGCAGAGTAGAGTATAATGGGACCGCGAATGTGAAGATTGAGTTTTGTTTTGGGATAACTTGTTGGAAAAAATGAGAACGGGTTTAAATAGCAGATTGTGGACAAAGGTGCACCTTTCAGTTCGTCCTTTTTGGTCACAACCTTGAAGACGTTCTCCATTTCGTGGATCACAATGCCTGAGAGTCCAACCAACGCAGGGTTTTTGCTTTGCTTGACTGAAAGCTGATCATCGCACCTGAAAAAAAGGGGTGGAGCAACGGAATCTCGTACCTGTTATGATGGATCCACTAAAATCGGCTTTGAGCAGCTTGGGCTGCATTCCTGCGGCACCAGGCATCGCCTTCTTCGCCGACTCTAGCCCAGGGACAACGTTATGTGGTGCCTGGAGGGCGAGTAGTTCTGACATGTATCCCATCCAGAGGTTGTGCAAAGGCAAAAACAATTTAAACCTGTCAGCCCAGAAAGCAAGAATGAGCACATGTCAGCACAAGTTTTCAAAGATAGAATAATAATAAAAAGGCTCACTTGGCCTGGTTATTGTCAAAAGCCCAAACCCCTTTTTCCTTGGCCTCTTTCTTCCCAATAATACCCAGCTTTGCCTTCTCCTTGTGCGCCTTCCGTCGCTCTCGTTTCGCCTGAGCAGCCAACTTGGTTTTGCTGTCTCTAGCGGGGTTCTCCAGCAATATCTGACGTCCCTTTATGCGAGAGTTATAAATTTCCATAGGATCCGATACCTGAGATAAGTTTTGCACGACATAAGTAGGCGTGAACGGGGCAGACGACGTGAATCGGAGGCGTTCTGTCTTCGAAACCAATGCGATGTCAGTGGCGTTATTTCATCAGACTGGGACCAGTAGCAAGCACCTTTTTCACTGGTATCTCAGCGTATATGTCTATGCTTTTTTTCACGGGCTCCATTGGTGATGACAAGAGTGATATTTCGACGATATGGTTGTGGTAAAGATGGAGATGGCATATTGATTCCGTTGATGCATCTTCTTTTGATTGGCTGAAACTCCCGTTTCAAACAGCTCCAAACTGCACAAAGCCTTAGCGCCCAGCTTCACCAGTAAAAAAAGAGGCTTTAAACATAAGAAATCATTGATTTGTTTTCTGAAATTATATGCCAATCTCAGATGATTCCCTCTGTGGTTGCTGAACTCCAAGAATCTACGAAGGTTCGCAAGACAACACGACAAATACTCGTGATTTACTTAATTTCCGACCGTACTATGATCGGAATAATCTGATTCTGGACCTCAGTAATGGGGTATGCCAATAGGGAGTCATGACACGAAATGTTCATATTTTACGCCTCCGTGGGTTTTCTGGATTGTACTCGCCAGATTCTTCTTGTAACGTTAGTATTACTACTGTGACATTTATGCATTTTACATTGCTACAGAATTTAAATGTATATGCATCACTTTTCTCCAAATAATTTCCGTTGATCTTTGAAAGAGACGCCTTCACAGTTCTGATTGTAACCTTCACACCCTCAGGCTTTGCTAGCTCTGCTGCTTGTATTAAGATAGATAGGGGCTTCGCGTTCACTGAACGTGGCTGTGCACTGTTTGGCAACACGCTTTGTTCCGCCCGGCATGTAGTGCACCGCCACCTGTGTCACCATCTCCTGAACGTCCACAACAACTCGAATCACATCCTGGTTTTATCCACAAACTTTGCTTTGATATTGCGTCTTGCCAGGGAAAATTGAGGGGCTATAAAAAACACACTGCTATAATGTCAAAAAATTCTCTCAAACGTCGTAGAAGCGGTGAACTGGGTGCTTCAACTGTCGAGTCAGACGGCCATTTGACGAGCGACCCTTCTGCCGCGATAGGTAGCATGGCTTCAGATTCAGACGACGCTCAATCAGAGAAACCTGTATTAAAAAGGCAAAAAATACCCTTTAGACAGGTTCGGAACATGGACAACTTCCTCATCTCTGGCATGTCTGGCGCTGAGGTCTATTATCTACCCTCGTTTGTTTCGCCCGAAAAAGCGAAAGAGTGGTATAGTGGATTGCTTGACCTGGATTGCATGTCACCCTACCTTTTCCTAGGTCTGGGCTGACTTTTCTTCAGGGTATCAACCCAAACTCAAGATCTTTGGTCGAGAAGTGACTCAGTCGCGTAAAATCACAGGTAGAGAAATGTAAACATCAATTTATGGCTCTCTGTATCTGAATTCCTTTAGCATACTCTACGGATGTCGGGTCAACTCTCAAGTACAGTGGTCAAATAGTGGATCTAAAATACGACTATCCACCACTCCTCCGTCAAATCCAGGACGCTGTTGAAGAACGCCTTGGAGTACGATTTAATCAAGTCTTATTGAACTATTATGAAGACGGATCCGTTTATATCGGCAAGCATAGAGACCATCTCGAGAATAAGTAAGTTTCAATGTTGCATTTTCTATACCGAGTTTGTCACCCCCACATGTTGTCTAAAATTGACATGCTATTGGGATGTATCATTATGCAGAGTCATTGCCTGCGTTTCCTTGGGAGCAGAGAGGACATTCATTATGTCGCCAGATTTGAAGTCTATTCGCTCTCATCAAGCAAAAATAGTCCTCAGCGGAAGCTCAGTCGATGACGACGAAAGCACGTGCAATTCAGATGGCAGTGGGACGCCGCAGAAGAGGAGTTGGTCTCTTTCTTCTGGTTCCCTCGTTGTAATGCAGGGTAACACGCAGAAGAATTGGAAGCACGAAATTCCCAAGTGAGTATCGCCATCCTTCGTGATGCTAAATTATTTGAATTCGTATCTTCATCTGTTTTAACAGGGAACCTAAAGTTGCGAGTGGTCGCATCAGCTTGACTTTCCGTCAAATCGAGAAATAAGCGAGTGCGGTGTTGACCTGGTATGTAGTGTCTCATCTCTGTATTTAGAGAAGTTATCAAAAAGCTGGTTTATTGTCAAGTCCTCATCCCAAAACCAACGTTACAATTGTGAGAGCTCTGCTCTCTACATGTTATGGGTACTAGCATTCCGGATTTATCAATACCTCTCACTGTTGTCCCACTTAATTCAACGCAGACAACCACGAGGACTCCGCTGAGGAGAACAGATAGCCCACATGATGCTTCAATTAATTCCTTGATGAATTTCCGCAAAGCATCCTTTTGTCGATCCTTCACCATGATGCCGAGAAGTAAGGGCAGGAGGCGGTGCCCATCGAGACACTCGGTTTAGAAACCCTTTTAGGGGTATTCCAGCCTCATGCCGTGCTAGTCAACTCTTCAAAATCATTCAGTTTTCTAGCTTGAGCAAAATTTTCTCATTCAACTTGGACTTGATTCAAGGTTCTTCGCCCTCAACTTGTGCAGAGAATGGCGCATAAGCATCGTTTCCGGGCATGGCGGGTTGCTAATGTTGCAGATCTAAGTATAACTTTGGGGTATAACTGACCATTTGATACAAGTCAGACCCTGAGTCGCGATCATTGACATCAAGCGGACCAATCGGGGACATGTGTGTGGTGAAATTTTACCCATTCTAGACCAGTAATGATGGAGGTATAAAGAGGCGATACATGCAGTTTGTGTTCCTTTCCTCACCCCGTTGGCTCGCTGGTTCGAACAACGTTTACAAGCCTTCTCCTCCCGCTCGGAGCAGATGATCACCTTTGTAGCCTCTTCAAAAAATAAACAACCCGACGAGGCTGCGCTGGAATCCGCACGCCCACCTAGTTCACCCAAAAGGGCTTGGACGGTACCTTCAGCACGAGGTGGACCAACACTTCCCTCACCCCGGCTGCCCCAACCATACTCTCCTCGTCGACCATCACCTCTAGGCTTCAATCCGCCCATTGCGTCGATCGATGAGTACGATGAAACACCGTCGTTCCCTTTGACACCTGACAGGTTGCTGCATGTCAAAACAGCATCAGAGGCCGTCATACCTAATCTGCCCGAGGCGCACCGTCCGCTGGCCGGATGGCAGCGTCGGAGGTCCCAACCACCACCACCACCGCTCGTGTTGCACCCCATGCAATCCCAGCACCCTACCAAGCCACAGCACGAGGCATATGGTTCATCATCGCACGCACAGCAATCCGTGGCTGAACAGCCGACAGCCACGGTAGATATGCGGACATCACCCACCAGTCCTACGCCGAGCTTAGCGTCAAGTTTGAGCTTGTACAGTGCAGATAGTGCGAAGAAGAGAATGTCTATGGAAGTTCAGCAGAAGGGAGAGGAATCGTCGGACGAGCGCCCAGGGATCTTTTCTTGTTTCAGTATGTCATAATCTTCATGATGCGCCCCCATCTCGGACCACGCAGCAACGTTTGATATCCATCGCTAACTGTATTGCATAGGTTTCTGTGGGTTCTTCAAGCCAAAACAACAGAAAAAGGCGTTGGAGAGCAAGATCCTAGGCCCTCCTCAATCTGTAGCGATTACGGCTCCGGGGCCTGCACCACCTATGGTTCCTCCACAAATGCGGGAAAATCGTCGTCGGCCACCACCTCTCGACATGTAACCGCAATGCTCACCCCATCCATAGCGACGCACAACCAATAATCGTTACGTCTTATATTCTCTTTTAATAGCTGCGGGGTTGGTGATACGTGGATTTATTTTGGGAAAGAAGGAAGCAAGAGATTCAATTTTTTCAGATACATGGTGAGCAACCCCGTCCTGTTTTTGTCTTAGGAACAGCGTCTATTATAGCTTGCCCTCATGCCCGTCGTCTTGCCATGCTTACTGACGCTTGATTTTCTATGTTCACAGTCATAATATAGCACCTTGTTCAAGGCACAATACATTTCACTTGTTGAATCTCCTTGCCACAACTGTTTGATCACTGGCATACGCAGGTGCTCCTCAAAGTTTCGCGACTCGAGAGGATGCTTCTAAAACTGCCATCACCCCTTCCTCCCTCTATGAAAGCCTGTACTCTGTGTCTGGGAATGTGTCACTAGGAATTCTGCGGTCGCTACTTGTTATTACCCTAACGAATGATGGTCCCATGGGTTGTATATGGGCTCATCTGCATCAGTCTGCGTTGCTGTGCACAGTATCCTTCACGCATCATTCTGTCTCGCCCTCGTCCAACCCTTCTACGGCTGCGCTTCTCCGAATCTTTTATATGTGCATGCACTCTCTACTCCTGATCTCGACGACCCTCAGGCCTCAGGTTTCACAACCCCAGCGGAGCCCGCACCCCTGGCCTGATGGTGGCGGTGTCTTGATCTGGACTCGAGAGTGGGAGGCCCGTTCCAAAGCAACAGTTGAAATGCATGTTATATGTATCTAACAGGCTGAGAATGACAGATAATAATCTTTGACCCGGTAACGTTGACCTACAGGCTGATAGACTTTCCAGAACTTAATATTGGTGAAGAAATATCATTTAAAAGAGTGTCTACGAATACATCTCAGCCACCTCGTACATATGTGAAGAAGGGTTGAGTAGATATGTATGTCCCTTTACTTGTAATATGAAAACGGCATTCGCTAATACCGACCCTTGTAACGCTTACCCCCTACAGACTCATTCTCTCCTGCTTCGTGATTCCTCTTCAACTTCACCCCATTTTCTTTTGACTTCGCTAATGAGCGCGTGGTGTTCTCCATTGATCGGAAAACTGGATAGTCCCGGCTGAAGGTTGCACTCGCAGGGGAAGACGAGGACGTTGTCTGGGTGGTTCCTGCATTGATCGACTCTGACTCAGATTGAGACCTCGATTCAGAACGAGATACGTCAAAGGATTCATCGAGTGTGCAGAAGGGCCTGAGCACAGGAGGACGCAGCGCGATGGGCGGAGGAATGGGAGCTGGAGGTTCTTTTTCCAGCTGTGTTACAAAGTGGAGTATACTGTCCTCGGCTGCTCGACGGGCCTCTGGGGAGGTAGCAGAGCCCACGATATATGACCATGCGAGAGACTCGATGGCATCAGCCCTATTACGAATGTCCTGGAGCCTCGCGATTTCCAAATCGTCTTTGGCAAAGTCAAATACCAGGCCCTCGATGGAACTGGTTGTATCCGATTCCAAATTGGAAATTGCGTCGTCAATCCAACCTAGAATCTTCCTGTAGTGGTATTCTGAGATGACACTCAGAGATTCCAGAGTGGGATACTCGGCCGATTTTGGCTGTTGGAGGCAATAATGCACGAAGAATCGCATCAGTTGTGTCCTGAGGACATCGAATTGGGGTGGATACGACTCATGCGCCTTGATCTTGTTTGGGTTCTGGAGATAATAGGACTTTGCACTATCAGCGACGAAAGGATCTCTAGAGAGAAAATCCTCAAGGGGTGCTGGCTTTGGTCGAATGGGGCGAGATGACCCGTCGGACGATACCTCGTATCTGACGATGATCCAAATAAACACCCACAAGAAAGATTGGAGGTCGTCTAAATAGGTGTGTGGGTGGTAGGGCTCATCGTCCTCCTGTGGAAGCTCGCTCCTGATGACGTTGATTGATTGGAATGCCCGCGTTCCCTAACAAATGCAAGTCAGACGAGGATGGAATATTAAACACATTTTGTACTGACAAATAGCGCCGTCGCTTTGGGGAGCGTCTCGTCGAAAGCAATTTGAATTCCTCGGTCCATGTCAATGAGCACGCCTCGAGAACCTTCCTGAGCTCCTTTCCGCCCAAATAGAATATTCCCCTCGCTGACGTCTCGGTGAAGCATCCCCTGCTTCCACATGTTCTGATGGCCTAAGAAAACAATGTCGGTCTTGGCTACGTCCTCGAGTAAACTGAATTGACATACCAGCGATAGCGTCCCGCAACGCTTCGAGTAGCTGAAGGGGTGACTTGAACCTCTTGATCCTGTCACCGTGACACTGTAAAACAGTGAAAGTCGCTATACGGTCCGAGTCATGGAATGGTGTCTGTGGAAAAAAACCACGAGTCTCCCAGAGAGACTCCTGTTCTGAGTGGTCAATAATTTGAGCCACACCCTGTACCCCCTTGAGTTCGTTCAGCATCTCCCATTCAATTTCGGCCTCTTCCCCCGCGAATCGTCTTAATCTCCATGAGTATTTCACAACCCCCGCCTGCCCTTGCTCGTCAAAGACACGCCAGACACATGCACCCCTACTGCGAATGTAAGGTATCCGGAAAAGTTCCTTTTCGACCTCGTACTTGGCGTCAGCGACGGTGATGTACTGGCGATCTCCCTCCCATGTAATAGCTGGATTGGCCCCTAGTAGATCTCCAGACTGACCACAGGTAAGGAGAACAACGCGCACGAGGACCTCAGGATAGTCGTGAATATTCACCCAGGGGCCACGCACGACCCCTCCACGGTCGAAGCGGTACAGACGGACGTGCTCGTCTGTGAAGAGAGGGACGTAAATGAATCGCCTTCCAGGTTGGTGGTAGAGATAGAGCCTGCAAATAAAACAGAACAGTGAGTCGAGACATATTGCTAAGTAGCACCACGAATGCTCACCGTGCGTATGAGGCACATCGAGCCAGGTACTCGTCTTCATCTTCTTCAGTGATGCAGTCTTTGTCCATCCTAATTTCTATGGGAGTGGCACATCGTATACAGCTAGAGTCCTCAATGGTTCTGGAACTCTTGAAGTAGTGTTCGTCAAAGTGAACCGCGCGGAGTGGCGGGCAGAGTCTGGTGATATCGCCGCTCGAGTGGAACACCGGCTCATGAGAAGGATCATTGTCGAGGACGTTCAGGACCTTTCGTTTTTCATCGTCGTATAGACCAAATTGTGTAATAATGTCGTTCAAGAGCTCTGTTACCGGCTCGTAAAGATCTATTTCATGATTGATAGTGAGGTGAGCTAGCGCCCAACGCGACTGGGCCGGGTCCGATTCGTTGCGGAAGTACTCCTGGGTAGAGTTTAAATAATTCGCGATCTCGTCGGTGGTGGCGACGTTGGATAGAAGCTGATTGAGCTCGTCTGCATTGAGATCATACAGCCCTCCTCGCGTTTTTAATTCATCGAGGAGCTCCTGGCGAACAGTTGTCCATGAGCCAGCACAGTTGGGATCCTCAGCAAAGGAGCATGTCATGGTAGAGGTGTAGTGACAAGGGAGAAATGGGTAGTTGGTATGAAGTCAAAAGCAAGGGACGTTAAAGGCTGTAGTCAAACGTTTTATACTGGACAATGAGCAGTCAAACAGTTTATATGGGGCCTCGCGCCTGTCCCCGTGATCGAGTCTTGGCCACCGGATTGTTCGTCGCAATGAGCCTCTTCCATTGTCATTGTCTATTCAAGGGTCACGCACAATTGGGAGAAACAACGTGCTTGGTTAATACTATCTCATATAAAATCCCTTTTAAAAATAGCCGCAAAAGCGACGGGCTCCGGCTCAAAGAGCTCCAGTTTTTGAGGTAAATATTCAGTCTGGGTGAACACAAGTTCATGGCGTGGTATGGCGGATAGCAAAAACATTGTATTAAAAATTAAATTAAATTTATGGAGTGAAGGATTCTATAGTGATGTCCAGGAAATATTTGTACTGTACAGAGCAGGCAGGAGCGTAGGTTGTATAATTACTAGGGAGTTGGTTCGCTTCGACGGCGCTTAACCCCCACCGACTCAGACACACCATCGTCCTCGTCGCGACCCCTTTTTGATGACGATTCAGACGTTGATTGACTTGTAGATGTATCAAGACATCGCGTGTCTGCAATGCTTTTCCGCACAGGAGTCTGCTCGATCCACACTGCTAACAGCGCAGGGTGCATCCCAGAGTTGGATGATACGCTCTGGACATTTATCTCCGGTGCAGGTTTGGTGTCAGTGCGTCTCTTGTGATTGGGCTCCTTGTGGGCAGCACCAGCGCATGAGTCGAAAGATCGGACATCATAGGATGAGGTTTCAGATACTGAAGGTGTCGACAAATCGAATTTGTCGCCAGATTCATCTGCAGAGTGGAAGTAGTTAGGGCCCTCGTCAGTCCCAGAGACTTCCTCTTCTGTCCAAGCTTGACGCTTAATCTCCCAATCTTGATCACAAAAATCTAAGTCAAGCTCCTCGTCGCCTCTAATGGTGTCTGCTTCGATATCGGCGATCGTACTGTTGATATAGCCGATGATTTGATCGTAGTGACACTCTGCATCACCAGCCAACGATTCGCGAGTAATGGGGAACCTACGACCCTGGGGTTTGCGCAAGGAGTAAAACTCAAAAAAGTACATGAGCTGCTTCTTGAGAGTATCGAACTGGGGTGGATAGCTAGGGTGTAAGGGGAAGCTGCTGCATGAACCCTGTAAGATGCGAAGTTTGTTGGAGCATGCAACCTCCGGATCACTGGCAATCAACTTCCTCAGCTCCATTGGAGGGGGGTCAATTTGACGTGATCCTCCTCCTGGAAGCGCCTCGTACGCCGTGGTTATGCAGAGGAATACCCATAAGAACGCCTCCAGGTCTTCCATGTAGGTATGAATCGGAGTGTCTTTCCCGGGATCCACGAGCTGGGTTTTCATGACCTTGTATGACTGAAACGCCGGTGTACCCTAGAGTAATAAAAAAGAGAGATCTTCGGTTAGCGTCGTATTATAATTAAATGTAATGTAATTTTAAACTTACAAATAGCCAAGAGCATTCGGGGAGCTGTTTCCTGTAACTGCGATACTCAGCCATGTCCATATCGATGAGTACGCCGTGGAACCCCTCTTGTGCGTAGGGGCCTCCTTGAAGAATGTTGTTAAAGCTGATGTCCCTGTGAATGACACCGCGCCTCCACATATTGCGGTGCCCTGTAAGGAACTGTGTCAGTAGCAGAACATCTCCGTTGATTATTGATGACATACCAGCAATCGCATCTCGCAAAATATGCAGTAGTTGAAGTGGGAAGGAGAACCCGGTGATGTTCTTTCCATACCTCTCCACCACGATGAAAGACGCCAAACGGTCATTGATTTCGAAAGGATGATTGGGCGTGAAACCCCTATCTTCGAACAGGGAGTACTCTGGTGAATGACCGACGAGCTGAACAACACCCTCTACGCCTTTGACCTTTGCAAGTAACTCCAGCTCTGGCTTTCTGGACCTCGTTCCTGGAATAGGGGCGTCTCTCCACATATACTTGATGACACGCTGACGACCCGCCTCATCCTCTACTCCCCATATACAAGTACCACGTCCTACAATGCCGGAGTTGGAAGCGATCTCCTCGATGACTTTGTACTCTGAACCGTCGACCATGACTACTTGATCGTTTCCTTCCCAAGAAATGGCTGGATTAGCACCAACGAGGTCACTAGGCTGTCCGCATGTCAAGAGGACGACACGAATAAGCACGTCAGGGTGTTGGTGATAGTCGATCCAAGGAGTGATGAGAACACCTCCGCGATCAAAACGGTATAATCGAAGGCGGCGTTCGGTGATGAGCGGAACGTACACAAACCGGCGACCCAGCTGGTTGATGAATACTTGTCTGTTGTTAAAGAGAAACTCGATTAGTAGGTTACACAGTCATCAGCCCCACACTCACTTGGCGTAAATTCCACATTGTGCAAGGCAGTCGTCACCATAGTCATCTTCATCTAACCTAACCTCAACTGGAGCGCTGCATTGCGTTCTAGAAATACCCAGATTTTCGATAGATTCGTCGGTGGGGAAGTATCCGTCGTCCATGATAACAGACCGTACGGCAGGAAAACGTTTGGTTATCGTCTCTGGCCAATATATGTTCTCGTGGGCGGCATGAGAGTCGAAAGCGTTCAGAAATTTTCTGCGAGTCGAATCGTATAGATCACAATGCGTAAGGATCTCGTTCAAAAGATTAAAGAGAGGATCGTAGAGCAAGACTTCGCAGGCAGGGTCTTGAGGGATGGATGACCAGCGTTTTGCTGTCTTGGAGTACTGACTGACGGATAAGCTTTCCAAGTAGCGATCTATGAGTGCGTCGTTTCCAACACGAGAGAGGATTTTGTGAAGATCTGATTCAGTGAGATTTACGCCAGGTTGCTGGAGCTCTTCGAGAATCTCCTTGACGAGCTTCCTCGTCTTTTTCGGGGGTTCGATGAATGGGCAAGGCATGTTAGAGTAGAGTTGTATAGGGTTGCAAACAGGGGTGGAATGATTTAGATAATAGAAAGGTGAGACCGATATAAACGAAATCTACTTGAACAATGCGAGCCCTTTCAACAATGGACCGGGAATCTTTGGAGGGCACGCGCGCAAGCGGACAAAGGCGCAATGCGCGAACCAAGTAATATTTTTTCAGGACCTTTATGCACATTTATCTTGAAAAACAATTCATTTGAAGCTGAACCATACCCTAAAATGGAGGAGGTTCTCCTAGCTGTAACCACCTCCAAACTTTACGCGGCGAGACGCGTATTCCCGCCGCCCGGGGCCGCAGGTATACTCGTCAACCCATTGAATCCTTCACTACGTTCAAAGTTGATTAACCGGAAGCTCAAAGATTCCGCAACTACCGTAGTGGTTGTTGAAAGATGACAAACTGTAAATACCCTTATCAATGGGATTCTGTAGACCGGCGACCGTCCCTCTATGAGACCATAGAGGGACGGTTACCGGTCTAACGCGACGCGTCTGGTATCATTGTCTTAGATTATCTACTCTTGGAGCAGGCCTATTAAAGTAGGTCACGTGCCACATGGCGAAATTTCCTTTTCGGGGCAGGTCAACAACTTTCTCTCAACTGCCATCATCTTTGTCGTCCTGAACTTCAGGCGTTGGCCGTCTTGTCTTGCAGGTACATCTATGAAAATGATATGATGCACAGCACACAAAATATTGCCCCATTTTCAGTTGTTAGTGCTGAACCATCAGCAGCCTCCTTGGAATTCCGTGCCAAACTTGCGGCGGATGTGTCTGGTCTTCGTCGAACCAGGCCGAAAGTGCCTTTCTTCAGGCTTGCTGCTCACAGAATTCCGACTCTAGGCCTTTTTAGAGCTCTTTTAAGGGCTGCTCCTGATGTTACAGTGAGTGAGCATTTACGAAGGGAACTGATATAGGACTGAACCGTTTTCAGATTAAATTTCGCGTTGGCGCATTGTTCAGGAAATATCGTGGCTTAACATCCCCAACTCAAACAGTAACAAAACTAAAATGGGGGTACAAGGTATAAATAAGTGTCTTGAATGTAATTTCACATGTCTAACCTCGACGTTAGTATCTAGAATTCTTCCAGAAGGCAGCACAAGGCAATCAACATCATCAAGAGGTGCTTGCACGTTATTCCCGCTTGATCGAGGCAAAACGTCATAAAATATACCTGAACACTCTCCTTGACATGCAGATGGTGTGCTCAAGGCCATATTTTTTATTTAAAATAAATTTCATACCTGACCCTCCACCAGGCAGAGATCAACCGTCTTCGCACTCGCCCGATCTTAACTGGGGGTTTTCATGCACCAAACCTGCATCACGGCCCACTTCCCTGGATGGTTCCCCAACCACCACACGTATCAGGAATGATCCTTTCTCGTCGCAAAGCTCGCGACAAGCGAATGACAAGACAGGACGCCGCGAATACCACTTTACGAGATTTGAAGGTTGAACGGGAACTGGAGGAAAATTTAATGCAGGAAGCCCGTAAATTGGGCAAAGGCGAACCAGAGAAGGTTTATCGCGACGATGCGTATTTGGAGTGGAGTGAGTACATTTTTCCATCGTTGTTCTCTGGACATTGTCAAGAGTGTACTACATGCATTGACACGCTACAGTCTCTCCCTTGAAGCAGACACTCGCAGGTTTATCCCAATCCTATGTCCTGGACGCAAAACGTGCATCTACTCCCTATTCGCCAGAACTTCTGGCTACAATCTTCGAAGCACGGCGAGAAAAAATCAGAAATAAAACCAATCAACGACAACGTGAAGCGCGAGGGGAGTATTTCCCTCTAACACTTAAACGGATGCGTTCCAAACCTCCCTCCCATGTGTGGCAGACCATGACGCCAAAGCAGAGGGATATCCAACATGTCCTAAGGAAGCCGACGAAAATTGGATGGACTGGGGAGATCAGACGACGATATGGCCTTAACCTCAGCCGGGATGAAGCTCGTTGGGCTGATATTTTGGAGAAAGGGCACCCGAAAAATCGCTCAACCCTCTCAAAAGTGCTGAATGTCGTCAGAGAGGAATCCGAAAGAAGGAGGAAGGTCGAGAAGAAGAAGCTGGAAATCAAACTTTGAGAAGTAAATTTCTTCAACCTTCTGTTTGATAGCAATCTGACTTCGTTTTCCAAATAATAGGCCCACTTCTGGTCGAAGCAATTCATTAACCCTTGTCGCTCTGCACCGCTCCAACGCTTTTAAACCCTGCCATCTGTTGTGCATTTCATGCTCAGCGATCAACTAAATCTAGACCTTCTACTCCTCCTTAGCGTCAATGTATAATGCACCTGAACCTTACACCCCGATCATACTCAATTGTATCCTTCCATCCATCAACCGAATCGATGGTCCCATATTAAAAATTTGCCAGGCATGATTATTACTGCTACCAGCAGACCGCTTCAACAGTCTTCTCGCAGGTCCCGCCCTCATCAAAGTCACGTCGTCCAGGTACTGGCAGACCTTCCCGTTTACCTACTGCACATTTACGGCGAATTCCATTCCCAGTCTAGGTGTCTCATTGAAACCTGTCAGGGATAACTCGACTACTCACCCATGGTGGTGCCGGCTTAGAGAAACATGCGAGTTGCAGCTTTGACCTGGGAACTCATATAATGCGAACACTGCATACGAGTTCATCATTGTTATGGGGGTGGCCTGGCATCAATATCACCCATCGTCCCTCATATTGTCGCGTTTGTTCCGTTTCTGCAGTGAGCACTGCATCGGGTTGGAATTGGTGGTCCGTAATCGGAGACCACCCGCGGTCTTCAATATGGGGCTGATGCTCTCAACCATTATGTGTATTTTAGTTATTCTGCTACTCCAGCATATTCATCATGACATCTTGCCGTGCAAGCTCATCTCAAGGGCATGTTGATAAGCATCTGAATCTGGACTTGGTACTCGGATGGGAAGAAACTCCGTAAACCCGTTCTAGGGTACTTTTGAAGTTCACAGTCGACGCTCATCGTTTCAACCTTCACTTGGTCGCACATGATGAAATGTCAAGACGAGAGAAGTATAAATACTACATACATATCGACCAATTGATCCAGCAGTTGAGAGGATTTACAGTAAATAATTCAAACCGAAGCTATGCTGAGTGAACTGGACGACGCAGGTTCAAACCTCAGTTAAGGGTAGGGGAATCTGCACAAAATGGTCAGCCTTGGGATGACGACGCACTCAGGCGAGTTTATGACCCAGATACTCACCGTCAGATGGAATATTTTCCTCGACTTGAGGTGAAGGGGGTGACTTATGATGCCCAGAACCAGAACTGCCCGGCAATTTGCTCTTCAAGAACTTGCGGCCGGCAGATACTAAACCTCCCAGTTTGCTGCCACCACGTCGCTCAAGGCGCGCTTCGAGCTCCTCGACTAGCTCTCGAGTAGTCAACTCTGAAAGCATATCTGAGCGGGTGTAATGGTCCTCTACGAGGTCGTATGCTCGACGTTCGAATACATCATCGACGCTGTAAGCCTATCGCACAAATTATCAGGACCTCCACTGGTAAAACGCCGTGAATAATCGACTTGCCTGAGCATATACTGCCATGAGTGAAGCAATAAAGACGATTGAGATCCTCATTATAGGTCGTTTAGAAGAATTTGGTGTGTCAGTTGATAGATGTTGTTTTGCTGCAAAAGTAGATAGGGAGTTAGTTAGACATAGGAGACTATTTATAAGAATTGGAAGAGGAGACCCTGTATATTTTGCAAAGAGAAAGAGAACCATTACATTGACAGAGCCTTAGCCTCAGTTATTGCTCGCACTAAAACGGTAGCATTTGATCATCATTTCTCAATTCTGATGACGGGATGCGGTGAGGCAGTTCATGCGACACCTTGTGAGATTGTTTTCATGCAGTAATGACTCTGCGTCGCCATATTCGGCATTTCCTACAACACATCTGGAAGAAGGAGCGGAACAAACGAACGTTGGGGACGGGGGCAGATTTTTATCCATCATTCTTGGCAGAAAGGTCAAGACATTTTTGTAAGTACCCACTCCAAGCGTCCTAATCCCTCGCATTTGGATACACCTGAAGTCGATACTGCAAGCAGGGAGCACTTGTACGCAACCAGTTATTACTGCACAAAATCAGGGTGACCCTAATGGAGCACACAAATCACCGGCGCTTGCCAGCACCCCGTCAATTGAAAATGTTGATGGCAGGTTGATGCACTGTAACTAACCATAAAATGCTGTGATATCGCAACAATTCAATAATCAGGAGCTCAGCTTCATCAAGGGTCACAATGATCTATTGAGGTAGACCCTAGTCCTAACAACCTGCAGACCGCCGTCCTGGCTTCGAATGATTTCTTTCCTCTAGATCTGTTTACCAGCCCCTTTGAAACTCTTGGGTGTAGATAGACGTTACCCTCTGATTTGAATCCTCGACAAGGGTACTGGAATGACTACGTCTTCAACGGCCTGGTTCTGTTTTTAGGTGGTTTTCCGTGTTAGACGCATTGGTCACTAAGAAACAAAGGCTATCAATAGGGCGCAATGGTGGTCTACAAAAAAGCCTTGACAGCTGAGACGCACACCCCTTTTGATTCTTTTGGGTACCACTAATTCGATGTGATGTTTAGCCTTTGAAGAGTATATTCGAGGACGATTAACTCTGAAAGAAGGTTGAGAGGACTGGGAGATACAATTTGCCACTAAAATACTAGGCGAGGGTCATACGAACAATCCTTGTGTACCCAAAATATCTCTTCCATTGTCGGGCAACGATAATGTCCATATAGAATATCATGCTCCGTCGGTGGGACGTCCTTCAGCTTGGCCCATACCTCTCCTACCGGCGAAGGATAATTATAAGCATAAAGACCGTCGAGCGATATGCAATGTGCGCCAATCATAATCCACCTGGGCATGGACGAGTTAGGGTGTGCGAGACTCGGAAGAAGTTGCTGCAGCTGAAATGCGGCAATCCACCGATCCAAAAGGGTCTGTACGCGCTGAGAGACCGTAGGACCTGAAGATTCCGACCCGTTATCCAATCGCAAAAGGGAGAATGAGTTAAGGGCGTGGATGTAATCCAACTATTGTGAGCGAAATCATTCATCGGCGACATCAATAAGTCTTCATCTTTGCTCCAAGCGGGCATAAATTCCCTCACCTTGATTGTGAATGGATCAGATATGACAACGGCCTCCAGTTCAGCCAAAGCTTCAAAGGCCTCCAGATTGTCATCTTGCTGGGGCGTAGATAGCATTCGCCGGAAGATAGACTGGCTTTCTTTTCGCGTCGACCTCTTCTTGGCTCCTTGACTGTAGCTGTCGGTCAGCGCCTTCAATCTCAGGATATTACTCTGTAGGACGGGACTCGTTGAGTATAATCCAAAGTTAACTTGTGTCAGCTGGCGATACGCTTCGTCAGGGTTTTGGTATAGCAGGCGAACGACATTTAAAGGTTGGCAAAGGGAATCCTGTGCATTTCTGTTACAGACAAAATCTCGAAAGTCTCTTACACTGCTGGCGTTGTGAATTATGAGCGTTTGCAAGAGTGGGACTTGAAAGGGCTTTGTAGACAGGAGGATAGTATCGATGGTTGAGATGTCGTTGTATTCGAGATGCGTCAGATTTGGTGTCAGTGTCAGAAGCTTGTAGAGTTGTCCGTCCTGGCATCGTAGCCCGCACAATGCGAGCTTGGTTATAGTCAGTGAAGGTCCCGAACTTGAGTTTTGGATGAGGTGGACGAGGCTAGGAATAAGGTTTCGATCTGGATCTCGGATCCGGATATCTCGGAGGTGAGGAAGGCTGATGCTGGGAATGGCGAAATGGTGATGAGGAGTCCAGTCTACAATCTTGTCGGACCACTCATGGTCTACCGATCGGGTGTAGCTAGCATCGACATTGTACGCCCTGAGATCTAATGACGTGAGCTGCCGTGGGTTGTCGATCCACGGGTCAAGAAAATAAGGGTTCGATACAGGGGTGCGGGATACATGTACGAGTCTCTTCAGTTTTGGTCCATACTGAAGCATGTGTTTGACCTTGATATCAGCGAGCGACCGTTCCTTGTACGAAACGACCTGCGACACCGGAAAGTTGATAAGCAGCGTCATTGGGCTGATCAGTTCCAGATGCCGAAGGCTTTTGGCGCTCTCGAATAGGTGGAGATTTCCTGCGTATTTTCCTGGGTTTCCTGAGATGGTAAGCTTGAGAACTTGAAGATTGTTGAGTTGATTGGTGAGCCTTTCCGCGAGTGAAAAAAAAACTGTAGCTTCTAAAGTCATTTCGAGGGAAAAGAGACGGTGGCTTTGCGAGAAAATAGTGTCGACGAGAGGGTTTTTTAGATCACCCTTTCGGAGCGGGTCAGATATAACAATGGAGAACGGGGAGCTTCCTGATAATGGCAAAGACCCCAAAAATGCGTTTAACTCCATTAAAACATCCTTCGTGCGACTCTTCGAGGTAATGGTACCGCCTGGGGAGCAAAAGGTACCACCTGAGGGAAGTAGAGGCTGTATGACTAAACGCCAGTGCCTACAGACGTGTGCGATGGGTATGAACGACGTATTTGGGTAGTCATCGTCTGACAACAAGTATTGAAAGACCTGGGCTAGGATCTCACTCGGAATGCTGCGGATCGGAGAGAGGATGTGCCTGAATTTGTTATACTGCTCGATCGACTGCAAGGCCAATGTCAAATCATCTGTCGACAAGGTGACAGACGCTGTTAAGTACGATCGTATCTGTCTCCGAGAGTTCAAGATCAGTTCTGTGATATTTTGAATTTCTGAATCATTGGGCGCTTCATTATTAGAAAGCAGATGTTGGTATGAAGCGCTCATCTGATAGCAAACGGAAGTGGAAGAGATTCGAGGCTTAGAGGAGTCAAGGTGGAATGTAGTTCACTTCAAGGAGACTCACCGCTTATCACACGACGCTAAACACACGCTAGAAATAAGTACAGGAAGGAGCCACTCGCTTCGCACAGCCTTTGATTACTCAAATCCGCAAAATATTTGCGATATTTTCGCGAACATGATCAATAGCCAGGCACCGTTCTCACACCATTAGGTTTCTGAGGAAAAAATAAGAGTCATTATATGACAAGTGATAGAAATGATGGGTATACAGACTAAAGAAAAAAAAGGTAAGGCATAGGGCATAAGTCACGAGCATAAGCGAGCATAATTCATACAGAAGAGAGAAAGAAGATATGGCACAATAGTAAGTCTGGAGGCATTAAAAAACAAGAGAGAGAGAGAAATAGTACAGAAGAGGATGCACAGAGACCAGGAATCGTAGTAGTCATTTTAAACAAGTGCACCAGTAAGCCTTGTTCCGGTCGTTCAGTCCTCAGAGCTCGCTCGCTGTTGAAGGTTCCGATCCTACACCCCAGAAAACAGCCGTATTTGAATTCGCATTGAATGCTGATGACTGATTCTGATTGAACGCGTTAGAATCCCAGTTCATGTAGAAGTAATTGGGCAACTGAGTCGCAGAGGTTTGCTCATGAGAAGCTGATGGCATGTGAACGTGCAGGCTGGATTGCTGGAAGGGTTGAAACTGTTGTTGAACAGCCTGGGTTTGGCCTGAAGAGACAGCTGAGGATCCTTGAGAGTTTGAAGATGACGCTTCTTGATACCAGTTATACGACATGTTGCCCGCATCAGCAGCCTTCTCAGAATTCTGGGAACCACTGGTGCCATTACCATTGACCTGAGGCTGGGATTGAGACTGCAGTTGGGACTGAGGTTGGGATTGAGTCTGGGATTGAAGGGAAGGCAATCCCTGTCCGAGGAGCTGAGGGTCAATGACGCTGAGGTCCAACTCAGGGGCATCACGGCTCAGAGAATTTGAAGAGTCAGTAGTGACATTATTGGTAGCAATGGGATTTGGGTTGGGGTCGATGGTATTGACGAGAGGATGAGGAAGTGGGTTGTAGTAGGGACCGGCCTGGTACGTCGGCTTGTTGACATACCAATCTGTCTCAGACTAAAAATCAGAATAGGTCGTCAGCACGAGCTATAATCACGATAAAAAATAATAAACTCACCCTCTCCACCCAATCGGGCATTATCGTCTTCTGGCCGCTCTGACATGGGATGTTGCTGTTAGCGAGGAGGCCTTGCGTTCCCTGGTCTGGTGCAGGTTGAGGATAAGCAATAGGCATGGTCATCATGGTTGGAGGGGGCATGGAAAGGTCCAGGGCAGGTTGAAGGGGGGGTAACGTGGTGCCCTGGTTAGACGCGGCCATAACGCGAGAAGGAGGCTTGGAAGAAGACGCAGTCTGGTCTCCAGGTGCGACTGAACGAAGTCCCGCACCACCAACAGGGTTCTGTAAATACGCAACATATGGGTTATCCCTCAAATCCGCGACTCGTTGCTTCTGCTTCTGCTGCTGTTGCATTTGCTCCTTGCGTGCAGCCTCGGCCTTGCGGAGCATAGTTATATCTGCACGGCGCTTCATTTCTTTCAACAACTGATCATCTGGGATATTCTCTAGCTGAAAGGTAGCGTTAGGAGGACCCATAACTGGGAGGAAGCTAGGTGGGAAGTAACCGTTGACGCCAGCACCTGGAATAGGGTACATCTGCATCCTATGAGCACCCATAGGACCAGCCATGTAGCCTTGATTGAACCCAACCTGTTCAGGAGCACCTGGGTATCCCATAAACAAATGCCTTTGATCAGGAGGGGGGTATGGTCTGGCCCTCCCTGCCGCCCTAGAAGCAGAAGAAGCAGGCTCGTCAGCTGGTTCATAACCCTCGTCCTCGTCCTCGTCTACTTCCTCGTCATCTTCATAATCTTCATCATCCTCATCGTCGTCTTCGTCAATCACGTCCTCGTCCTTATTTTTATCCCTGGGTCGATACTTGTATCCTGGGTACAGCGCATTGTGCTTCGCCTTCACTTCCAGCTGGAGTCGATACCAAGGCCTCTTGTCCTCGTTGCTCATCCGTTTCCAAACTATGCTCGCCAGCTTGGATACGTCAGATTGCGAATCTCTACCAATTTCTTGTCGACGGAATTCGGAGCGAAAGATAAAAAAAGAGTTGGGAGGACGCTTGATGGCCTTCGTTTTGTTGTGCACAAAATCAAAGTGCGGGGTAGTGTTAGGGACCGGAAGGACATATCCATCTGGAATATAGTCAGATACCACAAGTGGTTGGCTCTTGGACTTGACCTTCTTCGATTTGACCTTTTTCGATTCAAGCCTCGGCATCAGAGAAGAAAGGATAGAGTGTCGTAGAAAAACGAGCTGGGCTCGGAGTTGCGAAGTGTTTGGGACTGGTGAAAAGGAAACAAAGTGTAATGGGGGTGGTAATTGTCGAAAAAGAACGGCGCTTCTTTTAAAGAATCCCAGGGACGGCGCTTTGTTTGTCGAGACGCAAGAGGAACAAGTCCAATGCATTGTTAGTGGCGTAAAACAGATCCCGTTGGGCGAGCTTAATAGGTTGCATTGTCGGCGTCTATCGGTAGGTACGGGGAGGGCTGTTCAGTTCCGCGAATTCCTAAAAGGTCCTCTGACGCATATTGATCAGGAAATATCAGTGATTAGCACCTTCCTGGAGATTCAATTCAGCTATCAGTACCAAGAAATAAACAACCTAGAGGCGTACCTAGAAGGATTTTACAGTAGGAAAATAACTATTGGGTGGCAGGCGACGATCCACTCAGAGTCAGTTTATGGGCTATGAAAGGGTTACAGCGAGCTAGATGGGCAATGTTGCGTCAAAGCGGTGATCCGTACATGAAATGGAAGGGACACGACGAGCGCAACAAGGGGTATCTAGGGACGTTTATGATAACTAGTGTAGCAAGCTGGCATTGCCACCACAGTGAGACAGCAACGAGGGAATTCCAGATTAGGCAATTTTTGAATTTGGGGCTGAGACCAGCGAGGACGACACCCTCAAGCCTTGCCGCCTACATTCCGGACCAAATTCGGGCCTAAGTTGTAGCAAAAATAGGACATGTCGATTCGATTCCGTCTTGTAGAAAATTATCTCCCCCATAATTCTGCCAAAAAATTCCAAAGTGAGTATGAAATACCGAAACCAAGACCATGGAAGGAACATACCGGCAAGGAACACATACAGTGAGGTCCGAGAAATCTTAGCATAAAAGGCATCTAGAGACATAAGGATTCAAGAGTTTTGCCTGAGAAACCCTAACCAAAATTTCACAAAATCTGCGTCAAAGCATTGTCCAGCGACCACCAAAACTATGAGCGGTCAGGTCGACTTCAGTCGTCTAAAATGTAGGATTAGCCCCAGGCAGGATCAACGAATTATAGATCCGACTCAACACATACCCGCAACGGCAGTCATATAAAGCTCTCTAGCCCTTTATATATTTTGCTGGGATCTGCAACGGGGACGGAACATGGTGGCAAGGAAAGTGATTGAAATCCGAGACGGGAGGGCGCCAAAGATATTAACGACGAGTGCCATTAGCACCATAGATTTTGTCCCGTTCTACACAGGAAGAGGTCAGCATCGGTCTGAAGGTCAAAATTCTCAAGCAGGTGACTGAAGGAACGACACAGGAGCAAAAGCAGAGCAGCTTGTGGAAGGATCATGTACTTTGGTTCGTCTAGGAAAGAGAATAGACTCAATAAAACGTGTAATAAATGAGAAACGATGGGAGAATCGCACCAGCGGGTTGAAAGGTCTAGGCAATTCCCGATTGAAAACCCAAGAAAGCTTGTGACGTGAGAGTTCAACAAGGATCAGGATCTATCAACTGAACGCGCATATAATGGGTTGGATGTTTGCGATAATCAGGAATAAAAGCTATAATGTGTATACGGGATCAACAGAGTCGAGTAGTTCACCCCGGACCTGTGAAAATTTGACACCACAATACTCGTTTTCATTCCGCCATATCCCGACAAACGATTCTGCAAAAACGTTAACGACTCCAGCAGCAGGATGACCCGATGAATCTCACCCATTATAGTGTCTAATTTCTGTTCAAAGTAGCTGGGGTTTATGAGAGTTAAAACGAGCAACAGATGAAGGGCATAGTGTTCGTTGTGAGCAGCAGTAGCACTGCAACACCATGTCCCCATCTCCACGCGTTATACAAACATAACTGAAGAACCTTGATATTAAGAACAAAATTACCGGTCTTATACCAGAAATTGTGCGCATATAAGGAGCCTGGTTCCTCTACATCCCAAGGGTAGAAAAAGCATAGTGTCTCCAGGAGAGTAATAAAAACCATATGGACCAAGACAATCATTTCTTCAGAAATTTAGCGCGTACGCTGGGGAAACATAGGTAGGACCAAAAATGACGAGAAATTCCATTGGAAAACCACGGAGACATGGAGAATTGCCGGGCTAGCATGAAATATGATTTCAGTCGTTCTTTCGAGTTTCTTCGGGTTTGAAAAGAACCCATTTTGAGGATATTGAGAGCTAATAGTCTAACTGATGCATTGGATATAAAATTAGGAATGGTTGAAGTGGGAAAGAAAACAATCTAGTGAATGTTGTAGCCAACAATGCTGCGACGGCCAATGATTTCTCCAATCTGTGAGTAACGAGAACAGTGTCAGTGAATATTCAAAAGTTCAACAGCATGAACCACGCACCTTGTAGATACCATACGCCTGCAGACCGTAAATACCGACCTGAGCCCACTCCCCGTTTTGAGTGATCCTGCGAGCGAATCCAGCCGTTGTGAGCTGTGTCCAGATTTCGGCGTATGCGGCACGGACAGCAGATAGTGTAGGTGGCTTGAGACCCTCAGCAACGTACACTTGCTTGACGAGCTCCTTGACGACAGCAAAGTTGTAGACAAGAGGCTGCTTGTATGCTGTAAATTCCAAAGAAAATTCTCGTTATGAACAACCCCACATGGAGCAAACTCCAACGTTAAATGCAGCATGAAAACCGCGACTCACATCCAAGCATTTGTCCAGCCTTCTCTCCAACAGGTCCCAAAAGCTTCTGCACAGTTTCCCAGACCTTCTCGGCGTTCTTCTGAGCTGAAGCAAAAGCGTCCTGCGCCTTCTTCTGCGCCGCATCAGACGACGTTGACGCAAAGCGCCTTTGAGCAGCCATGTGCTGTTGACGGAGAGCCTGACGAGCCAGGGTTTGGCGGAAGAGTGTCGCGGTCGACATTTTTGAGCGTTTGAGGAGGACGGGAGAGGGACGTGGACGGTGATGAGCAGCTTTGGCAAGTCCAACCGAATGTTTTGGGTCATCGTGCGAATTTCACAATCCGGATTTGTCCGTCAGCCGTGTTCCCGCTTAGGGGCTTCTTCCTCCTGCAACGATGAAATATTGCAAAATCCATCGAAATTTCATAGAAAAAAATAAAGGATTATAAAAAGTCCATGATGGGGCTCTATAGGCACTTACTCTATAAACTTGAAAATTAGAATTATTTCTCAAAATTGGCAACAATTTGATGATGCACAGTTCTGTCCACAGATGCCGAAACAAGCGTAAAAGTCGTGTAGAAAATCAATAAATCGTAGGTAAATAATAGCTAGCGAACCTCTTAAAAGCCTTAAATTCAGTAATTAATTTTATTAGTACTAGATATTTCTACCCCCCGAACAGTCCTCGTGCACCCAAAACACCTCTTCTCTCATTGGAGGCCTATAGAACCCATACAGAATATCGTACTCGCTCGGAATATTTTGTCGGTCTTCCGTGCATATATACGGAGAGGCATACGCAAGAGATATACAGTGTGGGTTGACGGAAATCCATCTAGGCTTGGGAGCATTATGATTGTATACGAGTTGGTGAAGCTGGAAGGCAGAAATCCACCGTCGTAAAAGTACCTCAATACGACTAGAAAGATCCTCAGAGCCTGGTAATATGGTGTTGCGGTAGATAAGTGAGAAATTATTGAGCGTATGAATATGGGTGAGCTTCGAAGTAATATGTCAACATTACAAGAATGCCCATGCAAGTGTATAAAGTATACATACCTCTAATGCTCCTGGATCGGATAGAGGGACAGCTTCAAGGTCATGGAGAACGCCCACTATAGATTGCGTTTCGCCTCGGCGCAGCGAAGACGGCAAAATTCGCTGAAAGAATGACCAGCCGTCCTTCGGGGCTTCCAAATTCTTGATTATGCCCAGAAGTCGCAATATACTAGCCTCCAGCTCACCATTCTCCGAGGCAGGAGAAGCCCCAAGAGCCCTTTCGATAGCTTCTTTACCCTTGGTACCACCATACAAAAGCCTTACTCTCCTCAACATCTCCCCTTCGAAAGATGGCGACCTCCGAGCAGCCACAAGATCCTGCAGCGCACTGACAATCCCAACACCCGCATCATGAATAACCAGCGTCTCAAGCTTTGGCGCCCGGACCTTCGATGTGCCGTCGGGAATCATTGAAACCAAGTCAACTCTCGAAATATGTCGGTATTCCAGGTATCGCAAGTTGGGGGTGAGATGGAGAAGATCAGCGAGGTCACCTGCATACGCGCGCGATCCGCATAACGCTATTCTCGTGAGCCTCGAAGAGGGGCCCGCACATGAGACTGTAATGGTCCGATGAAGACCAACGGTTACATTCCTGTACGGATCTCGCAGTCGTATAGACCGAAGATAGGGCAGAATGCATCGAACGGAGCTGCCATTGAGATCAACATCATGATCTGTAACCTTACTGTTGATGGAACCCATCCAGCCCGTGGTAGCTTCATCGAAGTTATACGTCCTCAAATCCAACGACTGCAGCGCCTTCGGCACATCCGATCCTACATCCAACTCGAAAGGGGTGAACGCGGGTCTATGGATTGTGAACGCGAGTTCTTTCAGCACCGCGCCATATTGCAGAACGTGGGGGACATTAACACCGCCCAGCGAGCATTCTTTGTATGACAAAAGTCGATTAACAGGAAGCTTGAGGAGCATAGTCATCGGCGTCGTTACTTCAACGTATTGAAGTTGTTTTGCTGAGTCGAAAACGTACAGGTACCCTCCGTAATCGCCCGCCTTGCCTGGAATGTCGAGGGTGAGGCTACGGAGGTTGTTGACGCCGTTTATCAATCTTCCGGTGACACCATTCAAGGCACTGAAGTTGATGGATATTTTAAGGTATACGAACCGACGACTTTGCATGAGAATTGCATCAAGAAGCGGATTCCTGAAGTTGTTCCCCTCAATGCTGTCAGAAATAATCAGGGAGAACGGGGATTGGTGCCTAGATGGTAGGGATCCCAGAAAGTCGCGAAAGGAGGCTAGGGCGTCGTTAGAGCGATTACTTGATTTGAGCACGCCACGGTGCACGGCGAACGTGCCACAAGAAGCGAGAATAGGGCGCACGAGGATCCGCCAGTGTCGACAAACTTGGGTGAGGGGAGTCAATCCGACACCCAATTCGTGTTTCTCCAACGAAAGACAATGTCGGAAGATACATATCAAGATCTCGTTTGGGAGGCGGCGGATTGGGGAAAGAGGAATTTGATACTGTGTGTAATACTGAAGGGACTGTAGTGCAGAGGAAAATGTTATTAACGTGGACGCTTTAGCTGAGCCGTATCCCATTAAATCTCTCTGAAAACCCGAGACCAAAGCCCTGATATCCTGAAGTTGTGTATCGTCTGGCTCCTCATTGCTACCCAGCAATTCTGCGTGCGAGGTGACCATACCTTGAGAGAGCTTGGGGTGAGTGATTAAAGAAGAGGAGATGGTCGGTGCAGCGTAGTGTCTGGTGGTCGTCGTTCAAGGTCAAGCTGTGCCTGTTGACTCAACATCGTCGGGAACAAGACCCTAATAATGTCAGGGATATGTCAAGGAGACTTAGGCTTGGAATTCCACGCACAGCATTCCTGAATAGATCAATCATGCAATGACAAACGGTATCAATTGGTACCGCGTCTAACACTTCCTTTGACGCGCGCCAGAAGTTGAAATGAACGCCCACGCGCAATCAGGTATATTTAACCCACTGCTGACCCTCCTAAAAAAGGGACATACCTCTGTCGTTGTAGCTACATACTTGATGATGACGAGTAGCTTTAAAATAATATTCGACGCGTCCGCTTGCATAGGGGATGTGTCAGAGACGTTGTTAATGAGAAAATGTACCAGTACTTCTTTATTGTATGAAAAGGCTAGCTGCAACTGCCTTTCTTGTGCTACCCTAGACTCCCGAGTCGGGGTGACACCGCAGCATGGCATGCTAGGCGTGGATAAGGCCATCGAATATTCTCTCCGCATGAGAACCTTGAAGGGGGTGGGTTCGGAAATGAACGTCGAAGTGTGGCGTTATAATGCTTACTGCTAGAGACAAGGCGTAGGAAAAGGCAATACTATCAGCGACCAGTACTTACTTCGTTTCAATCAGGATTACGTACCACGTTACGTTCTGGCAGGGAATCACTCTCGATGTCCCTCCTACCTCCATCCTCCGAAGAAGTCAAAATACCGCCGGGCCGCTTACATAGGTCGTTTGTCAATGTGATAACGTTTCCTGCTCGCGCTACGTATGCTTCTAAAGTCCAAAGCAGGTGATGTCCTCCGCAAAAAAGTGACACCATTATATATTCAAATTTTATCCTCAATATAAATTCCACGCCTTTATCATTGATTACTCCAAATGATTTGTTGAAACATTGGATGTCTCTCCTCGCATTCAAACATTAGGAGCGCCCAGGAGGTCTCGGTCGCCGAGGACCTCCTGCTACAGTGACCCAAGGATCCCTTGCGGCCTATCCAGAGTCGTCCAATGGGCGCTGCAAGAAATGAGGCATTACGGTGCTGTGGACTTTGACATTTATGCAACCAAAAGCTAATGAACGGTTTATCTGGAGGAGTACATGCAGCTGATGAACCAAAAGCATACTATGTATGACCAATATTTCTGTCGAAAGTCCCTCCCAGGTACTTAATTTCGAGTCCTCACCGGCCTCACCTGCGAGCCGTAATCATGGCAATGACTACCACTATCGTGGACTGGTGTTAGTCATTATTGAAGTGATCGTAGAGCATGAATGTGCGTCAACGTGCAGCAACGTCAACATATGTAACATTCAACGCTTGCTTTTTTATCTCTTGAGCGTGGAGCTTGTCCGTCCCGGTCTTCACGGTGTATTCCTGAGGGGGTCTCCGCAGTCTCACCTGCCTAATTCTTCACAAGTTGGGCGGACAACCCACCTGACACCATGCAATTTCCATCGTTTTCGCCGAACGACCAATCAAAGACTCACATTCAAAACTGTATCGGAGTGTCGACCAGTTTTGATTGTTTCAAGACACGTCTCGATGGATATGCGCATCCCGTTTGGTGATCCCTCAAATTTGCCTTTTCCTTTTGTTCAACTTTCAGGAATTAGTGAACCGGTAAGCACCATTGGGTTGTCAGTGAGCGTATGTGATTCGACGTACATACAAAGAAGAGGGGCACAATGCGATGCTGCGGCGAATTAAAATACGCCATCAGAGTTAGTAATTGATCGAAGAAGACATGGTGGTCCCTAATAAGTAGTTACAATGGCAACTTTAACTCCCTGGGTGTTCGGCATGTGTTAGGGGTACCTTGGCGGGTATTGCGGTTCGACCCTGAAAGGGTGTACACTATATGAAGCCTTGTGCAAGGCGTCCCATGATTGCCATCCCTACCATGTTGTCCATCATCTCGAACCTTACCCTTCAGAACCTCCAGGAAGTTGTTGCGTCGAATGACACTGTCAAGCTGGTATCACCCTTAATCATTGCGCTCATCTTTGGAACCGTTGCCTACCGCACTCTGACACCAAAAGAAAGGGGCACTATCCGCTCTCTAGGAGGCATACCTGTTATCACTGCCTGGACCTTCTTCACGAAACGCTATGACTTCCTGTGGCATCACTTCAACAACGTTCCTGAACCTATGTTTAAATTCAAAGTTCTCCACGTAAGACTGCCTAATCCTTGGGTCTCATCATCATTGTCAACTCACTCACTTTGGTATCAGCATACTGTAGTTGCCACAAGAGGAGACGAGGCTCGCAAGGTGTTCTTTGATTCCAGGTCTCTGGACTTCAACGAGGGATATAAGATTCTAATGGGAGCGGTATGACCACAATAATTTCTCCGACTCGGACATGTCAGCTGACATACTCCCTTCCACTCCAAACCTTTGTTTAGGCACCTCGCTTGTCGGACGTGAAGATCGAAACTACCAGTGAGGGCGATGTAACTTGGTTTAACAAACAACTCGCCCATCTCCTCAACCGAAACCGCCTCAACGACAGTAAGTAAACATCTTCAGTCAATATCGGAGCGATTTTTGGAACTCACCTTCTAATTTAATAGTGCTTCCTGATCTGATGCAGGACATCGATCGCCGTGTGCAGCAATGGGGGAGCGAGGGCAGAATGGACCCTTTCCAGCAAATTTACGACGTGAGTCCAATGAAAGTAACATGAAACACCACGTTTGATTTAACCATCATTTTTATTCATTTCTTTTTGCGCACGCAACAGCTTGTCTTCCAAATGACAGTCCGCATGGCGACATGTCGCGAACTTGCCGACGACTTGGATGCCATCAAAGACATTCAACAATTATATTGGACCCTTGAAAAGAGCTCTACGCCGCAAGCACTCTTGCTGCCGTGGTTCCCAAGTCGCTCGAAGAAGGCGAAGGATGAGGCGGTAAAATCTCTCTTCGTGAAGATTTATGGCATCGTTGAGGCCAGGCGTCATGCCGAAGTCCCCTCGTCGGACGCGATTGATGTTCTCATCTCTCAAGGCAACCCGACCGATGCCATCGTTCAATTTCTGTTAGGTGTTCTCTTCGCCGGTGTTGTCAACACAGGTGCAAATGGTATGTGAATTACAATGACCCTGATCGTGAGCATAGGTACTGACCCTTGCATCGAAATAGCTTGCTGGAACATCGTCTACGTCGGAATGCACCCCGAATGGAAAGCCAAAGTCAAGGCTGAAGTTGATGCGCTTCTCAACCAATACACATCCAATCCCTCCGATTCCCTTCACAAACGTCTTGCTGCCATTCCTGTTTCTGCATGGGAAGACGAAATGCCAGTCTTTGACTCCGTAATACGCGAAACGCTCCGCCTCGTGCTCACTGGTACTGCTTTGCGTCGCAACGTCGTCGACAACATCGACGTGTCTGGATATACCATCGGAAAGGGAGACTTCATCGCGTACAACATTGCTGATGTGCATCTAAACCCCGACATCTATAGCCAGCCCAACTCGTTTGATCCCGCTCGGTTCGGACCTGGAAGAGACGAAGACAAGAAGGGTACTTTCACTTACCTTGGTTGGGGCGCTGGTACGTATATTAGCTGCTAATTAAGCTAAGGGTTTAGTCTTACCTTTCATACTATAGGCCGTCATCCATGCACTGGAATGAAAGTTGCGAAACTTGAGTTGAAGGTCATTATCGCGTACATGCTAGCTGGATATGACTACAAGATTGTGGATAAGAACGGAGCTCCTCTCAAATCCCTTCCAGTACCCGACCGAAACGATATTCATCAGGTAAGTGCACCGATCCCGCCCGGTGACCTTGAACTTTAGACGCTAATGCTATGCTTAGGCCCGCCCTACCGGTGAACCATCCTTCCTCGAGTTCAAGAGAATTGTAGCTTGAGAATTGCTTGGAGTTGTAGACTTATTCGATTGTGATTTTCATTATTGAGTACTCGCCAACATGATGTTAAGTATCTATCCTCGCCCCAGGAGGCCCCTAACTTTAACTCGCTTGGCCTGCTCTATTCTATGTTGTATGTACCTACCTACTTTTAGTATCATCGTACACTTTTATTTAAATTTAGCTTTAAAATTAACATGGCTTGATTCCCTGCAATAAGGTTTCAACTAGTTAGCTACCCTCCGACATTTTTCGATTACATCGAAGCACTGCATTTGGTTCGAATGATAACAATGCTATTTCGGGATCTACAATTTCACGATTGCCTAACATCAATGGATGCTAATCATGATCACTTTGCATAATTGGACGGATCGCTGTTGGTATCATTCGTTGAAGTACCTGAACCTAATGAGGCTAATGTACAAATGCAAGATGTAAAACGAAAGGGGAAGGTCATAACGAAGGCATAAATATCGTAAAATCTAAGTCCGGCAAAGAATAATAATGTAAAACTGAATTGTGAGAATGAAGTGGTCAACCAAAATGAATATAGTCCTCGTCCTCTGCTACAAAGTCAAGCCACTCAACGGGGGACATAACAGCTCTGGATAGAATGCGCGTGCAATTCCACTGAGCAACGATGGATAGGAAACCCTGAAAGACGATGAGAGCGATGTTGTTCGGATTGTTGACAATGATGCTCTTCAACTGCTTAACCACGGCGGCTTCGACTTCCTCCTCGGTTTGGCCATCACCTGAGCATTCGTTGAAGAGTCTGATGAAGCGGTCCTGTGAAGTACAGAACAACTTCGTCGCCTCTGCGCGGGGACTTCGGAAAAACTGATGGGCGAGCGTCAGATCACCCATGCTCATTCGCGTAAACATATGAAAATCTATGAACGGCATCAGAGATCATCGAAGGTCGCGTGATAAGATGAATGATGCTACGTACAGTCAAAGTCCATGTTATCGATACGCTTCTTCGAAAGAACGTAACACAGGTAGTAACAAGCTGCCAGCTTCTCCGCCACGCTGCCCATCGGCAGCGAACCTTGCAACTTCGCTTTGTGTTCGGTGGGCAATTGTTTGAGGGCAGCTACTAGGGACACTGGCTCCTTGATAGCCTGGACGATTTTGACCATCGCTCGAATCACCGCTTTCGAAAACCTTTCCAGCCTCTTCCATCTCTCGATATCCTCCTCCGGCATGTAGATCACCGCGTGAGGCAGACCAAAGAAATTACCCGTGGACAGAAACTCGACCGTCTGCAGCACATTACTCCGCCACTTAAACGAACGATGAGTTGACGAGTCGTTGACCAAGTAGTGTCCTTGAGATGCTAGAACGATGTCGTCCACATTCTGCCCCGTATCAGGAATCCGTCCAGCTGGTGGATCCATGCACACAGTCCCATCAAAGTGAACGAACCAACCACCATACATGTTCTCCAATACGAATCTCCCTATTCTTGTATTGACTTCGATGGTCCATGCCGCACCGTCTGTCGCCGGGAATGAAACATGAGCATCTCGCCGTACGACGCTGTGTACATGATGGCTAATTAGAGAGATAAGGCCTTGTTTCGAGATGCGGCCACAATAGCATGATCCGTGTGATACAACGTTGTTAATGGATACGCCTTCTTCGTATTCGGCATACTTAGAGTGGGCCTGGCTGGGTAGCAGTCCTAGTCGTGAGGCGAGATCGAAAGAGCAGCTTCCCCAACCGATCCTCCCTTGACGCAGCGGTGGTAAAATGAGCTTTGGGACGACTTCGGTAAGAAGTGCACGAGAGAATGTGATAACCCTGAGCGAGCCCTCTGCAATGTTGTAGCGATTGAGAAGGACGTCTCGCTTTATCCTTCTTCGCAGCTCTAGATGAGATGAGACGAGTTAGGGGTGGAGACGAGCTTTAAGTTTTAGTCCAGTACGAGGCGATACTCACCTACGGTGTCGTCTAGCCAATCGCTAGCGGAAGGAAGGTCATGGAAGACGCTTGACCGTCTCGACTGCACGTATCCGGCAGTTTTGGCTCTACCAATCGCCATCATCGTTGCCAGGCGAAACTTTCAAAAGGACAAGAGTTAAAAGAAGAAAAGAATCTGAGAGACTCAGAAAGAACGAAGAAAGCAAGGAACGCGGGGCAACAAGAGCTCAAATCATGAGTGACGTTTCTAAGGGCCATTTAATAACTCAGATGACTCTCCATGTATTCATGGAAGGATAATGAGACCTTTCCCATAACACTGGGTCTCTCATCCGTCAAAGGGACATAAATAGGCACCGGACCAGAAGGAAGCTATATCTGTCAGCAGACCAATGGCCGAGGTGAGCACCAACAGGTCGTCACCATCGTCAGATCCTCCCACTTCCGTGTGTTTGAGCATTGAAGCGACAGGCGTCAATTGTCGCTCATCGTTGCTTACTACAACTTGACCGATACGCTTTCGATGAACACTGACAGCGATGATCAACTGGTTGTATAGGTCGTAAATCGGTGAATCACTTACCCGGAGTACAATTATACTGCGGTTTGCTCTTATCTGGTACAAAATCAGCATGCGTCAAAGTCTGTGTCTGTCAAAATCGAGCAGAGAATTCGAATTCAACTGAAAGTGCGAGGTGATACTCACGCCAGTCGTCTTTTTGCAGAATAGCAACCAACAGTGGGTTGACACCGAATCATGATGATGGAGTGAAGCAGATGTTATGATACCACCGCACTAAGAAAAGATTAAGTGGATAGCGATAATGTTCCCTGGGCAAGATAGAGCGTATGCATTTGCAGTTAAAGGGAGCGGTGAGAAACCCATGCCATAGAAATAGCAGGAACTAAGGAAGGTGGGTAGCGACGAAACTCTGTGACAGTGCAACAACATGAGGACTGCCAGTGGCTGATGCCAGAAACATAAGAAATCTCACGCCCTCATTGGTTCATGACTTCAGTGTTGCTGCTTGCTTTGCTGGAGATCAGTTGAAAATAGAACATCCGAAGCCCCTCCTCGCCTCTTAAGTATTATTATTAGGTACTTCATCACTTCGAACTGATGCGATTGTGCTTGCCCAAAATTAACGAGGTTATTTTGCCTGGGCTGAATTCAATGAATCATCAGCGTTTCACAAGATGCTTTTACGGTCAGATTGAACACCGAAGACAGGGCAAAATGAAGAATGTCTGTGAACTGATCACTGATCACCACGAAGCCGGACCTCTGCCACATCCAAAGCACTCATCAACGATGTATGACTACTATACATTCACCTCAACTTCGGGGAGTCAAGTTAAACCTCGCGTTCGTGGTGGTACCTGCTTGTGTACGTGTTTCATGTGAGTTAGAAGGGGTTCTCATGCAATTCACCCAGAACCCATTGTAGCACATATATATAGTTATGTATGTAACACATTAGGCGCTGTCTCCTGCGCATAGGGGCTAATGATAGACCGCGTGATAAGCAGCTTCTGTTAAGTTCTCTCCACCGAGATGTGAAAACTATTTAACCTAAACAGAGAGGCGAAATCTCCGGTGTACTTTTCAAAATATAGAACCCATTCAGGTAGTAACCCGAGCTTCCGAACTGGTGGCAGGGCTCTCGTACTCACATTTTGGCCACTGAATCAGTTCGATCTCCTGTGGTGTTTAAAATCAAGGGAGTCTCTCCTGAAAATCTGTAGCTCATAACTCATATATCCTCCGTTGTGTCTGTTTTTATTTCTCTTGACTTTGGAATTGATGCTCGTGTCCTTCAGTCAAATTTTAAACACTGCATGCACCCTCAAAGGATTCCCTTTGTCAGAATTGTCACCACTTCTAGATAAATTGGCTGAGAAAGAAATATTGTCTTTTACTTAGTCTTAGGTTCGTCTCTATAGACGTCGACCTTTTGTGTAGGCACTAAAACTCAATATCAGCTGCTAGCGCTTAAAATGGCCAGAGCCTTGCTTTTCGGAGAACTTCAACATCGGAGTCCGGTTAGACGCACGTATCAAATATGCCCGAGTAAATTCCTGGTATTACTTTGGATTTCAATTCAGTAGCACCTAACGCCTAAGGAGGTGTATACGCAAGATAGGCCGTGTCCAAAGAAGGAGAATCCCTAAAAATCATGTATTTTTGGCGCCAGTAATCTTATCGGGCTATTCGGTTATGCGAGTGATCAGACGCTGCTGGTAAACAAGGCCACACACTGAACCTTTGCCAGAACCCATCATAAAGGATTGTTCATGATGAGCAGTCGAACCATATGAAGTGTCTAGTTTCTATAGCCCAGGAAAATTATTTCTCTATAGCCAATGGACCTACGGGGCACAGCGCTAAAATACTGTTAGGTACTTAATTCTAATGGATTTTTGGCAATTTTTCATGTTGTGAACATCGCTAACAATCGTTTAGGTTATCACTTTTGTATGTAGGAATACTTTTGCAATACTATGACTTCAGGCTACGATTCTTTCAAATATGCGGGCCTGGCAGAAGAAATTCAGTGAGCCGACGGGCATCTAAAGTAATCATTATGCGCGGACTAGGTTGGACTAGTGTGTACCTTGGAACAACAAACGCGGAAATATCGGGGTACATGGAGGGTTCTTCAGACAATCAAGCACCGATGACCCTCTTCAAACGAGTTGCCAAGCGGGAGGATGACCAGAGAAGCATGCTAAAACACGGAAACGCTATGTATACAGGTGTTTACATTCATATGCACACCTGCGTTTCGATTGTGAGTTGAAGTTGATGATTATTTTCGTTGATTTGACATTTTCAACTTCATATCAGATTATAGGCTATGAGGAATATCGTTCAAAGTTGTTGCACAATTTTACACAACACCAGCCTTTTTCTTTCGCCTCTTGCTGCGTTCCTTTACCTTCACAGGGAGTTGATATCTTCATTATTTCAATGCTCCCGAAATTACTATGGGGTATCACCTGAGGCCCTTTGGTTGCTATACCCTTGGCAGAGGCTTGGCTGCGTGGCTAGTTGCTTCTCTCACTGAACTCATATGCCGCATTTTGCGATAACCTCCTCTCATCTGTTCTTCAGGTATCATTCACCTTGTGGGGCGCCCTCTACCTCAAGCATTACTTTCGGCCGTTTGGGCGCGTGATAGGGCTAAGTAAAGGAGATCTAACCACCTTGGTGTATCCTGCTAAAGACCATGTTCCATATATACAAATGTATTTGACACTTGGTTGCAGGATCTAGAGACGTTCTGGTCAATGACCGCCATTGACTCTGCCAAATGTTGTCGGAAGGGGACTGTATGGTCACGTTGCGGAAAACCGCGGCCGAAAAATGTTTAGAACAGGCGCGTAAGTGTGCTGATTCCTTATTGCATTGATCACGCCATCTACTAACTAGCGATATCTTGCTCTTAACCGCATGCTTCCCGGAGTGTATCCATATACAAGCAAAGGTTTTTCAATGTTCATACCTTGTGGAGTCTCGGTATCTGATATCACCTCGATGTGTCTCTGGGGTTCTTCATGACCGGCCTTTCAGTGTGCTCTCGCATTTCTGCAGCTACGTTATCTAGAGAATCTCTCCCGGCTGTGTCTTTTCCCGTTATGGACACTCATCCGCGCTTTACCTGGCTTCAAGCTATCACCTGTCTCCGGAAAACCATCTGGAGGATTACTCGTCCAGCATGACATGGTTTTGATACGATAGCTGCACGCAAAAAGACGTGCTCATTCTCCAAACCTATAAATCCAAGCCATGCGGGAACAAGACGAGACCAAGAGCTATTTAACCACCCTCAGACCTCGCTTCACTTTCTCTTTCTTCAGAATGTTCGGTTTCGATAAGCTCTTGTCGTCTGTCCTCTTGGCAGTCGCTTTCTCTTCTCCAGCCAGTGCTTTGCAGGATCGTTCGATGACCCACCCTTCAACACACCACACAAGGGAAATTCGTCGCGACTTCAAGCTCGAGTCCTACCACCCCCCTGCTACTTTCGAGGTTAGCATCGCATTCATGGAGATCTTTCCTTGTACTAATGTTTATCTGTAGACTTTCGAGGATGGTCTCCAACTCGAGTCTGAGCTCATTGCTCGTGCTCCCCGCGATTTGAATAGCACTGCCATTGCCTTTGTTCGCACCCGCCTTGGCCTTGATGCCGATTCCATTGGCTTCAAGGGCGGTTATGCTGACCGCGACGAGAAGTTCGCCTACGTCAGGCAATTCCACGTATGCCGGCAATTATCCTTTCCGCCTCATGAATACATCTCTTACCCGTTTTCGTTTTCTAGAAAGGAATCCCATTCGTCAATGCTGTCGCCAACGTTGCATGGAAGAACGATAAGGTCGTCGCTTTCGGCTCATCCTTTGTTAAGCCTAGTAAGCCCAGAGTCTTTCATATTATATTATTAAATGTTAATAATAATGTACAGAGCGCATTGCTGCCACCAGGCCCACTGTCGCTGCCAGCTCCGTCATCGCCAAGGTCGAGGAGGCCTTTGAGGGCAAATACAACGGCTTCCCCATCGGCCAGGAGTTCTTGACCCTCGCTGATGGCTCAGCTGCTCTTGTTCACACCATCCAAGTCCAGAACGAGGAGGTTAACAGCTGGTTTGAGGTCTATGTCGATGCTCACTCTGGTGAGATCCTCTCGGCCACCGACTACGTCGCACACGCTTCATACAAAGTCCTTCCTATCAACAAGAAGGACATCCGTGAGGGTTTAGAGACTCTCGTTGACCCTCAGGACACCCTTGCCTCCCCCTCTGGATGGCACAGCACCGGATCCACTACCACTACCACCACTGCGTAAGTTTTGATAAGCCATTTTCCATGACTACTTTAATGCTGATCTTTCTCAAGTGGTAACAACGTCGTCGCCTACAAGTCGTCCGAGTCTGGAACCACTTCCCAGAGCTCCACTGACTTGATCTTCGACTACACCTACGATACCGCCTCTGCGCCTTCCGCCACTGTGAACCTCAACGCCGCCCGCGTCAATGCCTTCTACACCATCAACACCGTGCACGACTTCACCTACCGCTATGGTTTCACTGAGACTGCGTACAACTTCCAAACTAATAACTTTGGAAAGGGTGGAGCTCAGAACGATCGCGTCAAGATTTCCGTCCAAGATGCATCTGGCACCAACAACGCCAACTTCGCCACTCCTGCTGAGTACGCGAACTCCTAAGCACTTTTTTTTATCTTTCTAATCCACATTTCTTCCACAGTGGTCAATCCGGAACCTGCCGCATGTATATCTGGACCAACACCACCCCCAACCGTGACGGATCCCTTGAGAACGACATCGTCGTTCACGAGATGACCCATGGTATCACTAACCGCATGACTGGTGGTGGAACTGGTCGCTGTCTGCAGACCACTGAGGCTGGCGGTCTTGGTGAAGGTTGGTCAGATGCTCTTGCTGAGTGAGTATCACCGTTGGTCTCCGTTTGGTTCTCTCCCTGACCTTTCATTAACAGGTGGACATGGCACAAGTCTGCTGAAGTCGAGGACTACGTTCTCGGCGACTATGTCATGAACAACGCTGCTGGTATCCGCACCAAGCCCTATTCCACCAGTACATCCGTCAACAACTACACCTACGCCAGCGTCAAGGGTCTTACCACTGTTCATCGTGCGTACAATTTATTTCACTTTACTTGAAATCATTTTCTAATCGTTTCTCCTCAGGTATTGGTGAAATCTGGGCCAACATCCTCCATAACGTCTACGCTGCTCTTGTCGCCGAGCACGGGTGGTCAGCAGACGCCAGGACGAACCCCGATGGCAAAGAGGGAAACATTGTCTACCTCCACCTCTTCTTGGATGCCCTCCGTCTCCAACCTTGCAGCCCCACATGTAGGCTTCTCCGTTTCAGCCACTGTCGATTTTACAGCTAATCTCACCTTTCCTTAGTTGTCACTGCCCGTGCTGCATGGATCCAGGCTGACCAGAACCGCTATGGAGGTGCCAACAAGTGCTTGCTCTGGAAGGCATTCGCCAGCCGCGGTCTTGGCCCCAAAGCTGCCAGCTACGTCAATGACAACTCGGTCCCCGCCGAATGTTAATGAATCATGGCTATGATTTTTGCTCTCTCATCGTCGCTCTCTCTCAAATGTGTATTTCACCTGTACAGTTCTCTGTATTTAATATTTATTATCATGTACTTATGACACAATCAATGTGACCCGTCTTGCTTTGTTCTCATTTTTCTTTGGAGGGTACTCGCGTCAGTGATGACATCACTCGCTCCTATGTTCACTCCTAAAATAACACTGCATTTCGAGTGGCTAACAGATGGACTTCAAATACATATTATTTGGACCAGAATCAGTCATTGTCAGCCTTTCAGAAACGTTAACCCATCGACGAAATATTCCATCATGAGCGGCATTGGCTATACTCCTGACCCAAGAAATCCAGAAAGTGATCGTGGGTGCACTACATTTTCTGACAATTCCACGCGCACCTAACGTTTATGGTCATGTACAGCTATAACCCAAGGTCAAAATCTACCTATCAACGCTCGACAGCAAGACTACGCAGAAGGGGATGGGACAGAGTTTATGCCAGGGCGATTTCCAACAAGCCCAAAGGAATGTGGGTCCAACGATTCATTTCATCACCAGAATCATAAATTCCAACTCAAATGATATGTCGCGTTGTGTATCCATAGCAGCAACCAAACACTCTCAACAACACACAACAGAATCCGCCCAATCGTCGTGGTCAGATCCTCCGAACAAAGAGAATGAATTGTCACCTCATCCTGCTGATCCCTCATCAACGGACCAGGCTACCAAGAATGGCACCCTGATTGACCAGTCAACAGAGGGGTTGGACATAAGCAACCAGTTGTTGGATGCTCAGCAAGGAAGAGATACTGGCAGGAAGGAGCCGAGCCAGTTCTCAGAAGATGCATGGGGAGTTGAGGAAGGTGCTGGGAGGGATTCATTAAATGCTTGAATGACCAATGAACGACTGGTTTTCCTCCTTCCTGTGGTCGGGCATAAGCTGGAGTCTGAAGCATTTGGTCTAAAAGAAGAGCTTTGAAGGACATGGAATTTGGTTGTGGCAGGCAGCATAATTGAGAATTCAAAGTATGTTGATTCTATGAAATACAATTTACGATTTATCATTTGCACTCGGAGGGTATTTCTTCATCGTCGACGAAATCATGGGCGTCCAACCCTAATCCACGGCTCGCAAAAATTCTCCACATCAAGCATTTATGCTCGCCGTTGTAGCGTAACTCGTCGGCCAAAAACATCGCGTCGCGTGCTTGAATATCTATATTTGCATCTTTTGTGAGAAACGGAAGAAATAAGACGGCCTTGTTGTTAGAACTCACAGGTAGGGTTGCAAGGTTGGAGTGGTAAGGCATCCACGATTATATGAAAGAATACGACATTCCCTTTATCTCCAGATGGGTTGGTCAAGGCGTCATTAGACCATCCATGAACCTCGACAAGCTTGGCGTATAGATTGTGCAATACGTTCGCCCAGACTTCGCCTGCGTCTATGTGTGCATGAAGAGTTGTAAAAATGAATTTTATACCAAGTAGAGTTGCGTTTGACTGACCATGAGGTTCCGGTAAATTGGCCAACGACGAATATCGCCACGGGTTGATCATTCTGACCAATATAAAGTAAATTTTAAACAGACAGTACCCCGGGAAACCAGCGCGACTCACGAATTAGTAGAGTATGGGTAAACCCTTAATCCAGCAGGTGAATTCGCAACATAGCTTCCAAAAGTCCAGTCGGCGATTTGTCCCGACGATGTGATGGACTGTTCTGCCCACCTAAAACCATATATCAGAATATACTCTAGGAGATGGGTTGGTACGCACTCAGCGATAACATCAGACCAGCCCTCGCCCAAACCCTGCGCTTCATCACTCTGAAGACACCTTCCAGTTCCACCTCCAGTCATCCTGTTCGTGATCCCATGAGCAAACTCGTGGACAAGGATGTCGTTGGCGATGCCTCCATCACGATCAGGCTTGAAATCAGCAAATGTTAGGTCAGTTGATTGGATTGGAAGGTTGACGATGATTGCATACTGTGCTGTATTTCCAAAGGAGTATTTGGGCGAAGCCTGCAGTTCCGCTGATGAAACCAATCAGCATCAGCAACTCATAAGAACTCTGATAGATCGACGGGACTAATGACGAATGCTCACTCCATAGGTGTTGCAAAAAATGCATTATTCTCCCCGACACCAGGAGCTTGAACGCTCACTCTGATGGGATCGTTCCCCTTAGTATTACCCTGAAAATTCGTGACCTGGAAATTAAATGCATTCTCAGTGAAGCCATAGATGTATGACACGTCATGCATCTTGTTCATCACGTAGAAGGTGTTGGTAACCGAAGCCAAAACATTCCCTTCATCGACTGGTTCAAGAAGTGGATCGTATGTGTAGTTGAATATTCTTCCAGAAGTGGGCTCGGGGTATGTATATCCAGGATCGAGGTATTTGAAGGCTTGGACGTTGTTTCCACTGCCGGGAGTAATTAACGAGGGTGAGGATGCGGGAGGCAAGGATACTTACGACGTGTAGGAATAATTGGTGACACCTGTATTGTGCCATCCCAGAGGCGACGCCGTCAACTCTTGCGGGTCCACGAGGAGTTTCTGACCCTCTGATAGGTCAGCTTCAGACAATGGAAGAGCGAAGTACTAAGATATTTGCGAGAGTCAGATTATGATATGATATACGGAAATATGGACTCACAGATGCACTGGCAACCAAATTGTTCACTGACAGCAATTCACCAGAATGTGCATCAATGAACGCTTCATAGTAAATGGCTTTGTGTAGATTCTCGATTTCTACGACATAGACGAGCTTGGCTGACCCATCAGGTCGAGCAAGGTACTCCAATTTAGGGTCCTTGGCGTTCTTCGTACCACCAAGCCGACCTTCAACATCTGGGAGGTATGTTGTAAGGCTTATCGTTGGCGTGGTAGTTGCTATTTCGTCTGTTCGGCACGGCATTAGCGTTACGAGTAATTGTGTTCAAAGATATTGAGCCTACGATGGTCAACAAAGGACGATGCAAAGCTGAAGATCTTTCCATTACTTTGAGTAACGTGTACACCAGCATTGGCAAAAGGAATTCCGTTCTGTTTGTTGAATAACGTTAGCGAAGAAACTAGAATGATGATAAGCTTCATACATAAGTCTGGGGAAAGTAGGATACGCTGAACAAGTCTGAGCGTAGCTCCCTCCGTTGAGATAGCGACTTCAGACTTGTATTGAGTTTACTGTTGACAAACTGCAGTAAAGTTTCCTCGGGATTGGGCTGTCGTGAACCGACCAACCCGCCGTAGTAAGTCTAGATTAATCAGGTTAGATAAAGATAAGGAGCTTGAAGCATGAAACACACCTCAAATACACTTGGGGGATGATAAACCTCAATTGATTCTCTGCGCTTTAAGACGTGGGTGCGAGTGGTATGTCTTTGTGCGTCGACTTCCTGTCCTTTCAAGAAACAGACAACAAGAGCTGGGATCAGAAGCCAGATACGGGCTATCATAGTAGTGGGCAAGAGCCAGAGACGATATCATCCCTCGAATTAGACGACCTTTCTAGGATCCAGCCAGAAGATCAAGGTCAATTGCAATTACCGTGGTTGATCCACGAGCAAGTCTTCGGAAGCACCGAGTCCCATCGTTTCTCCGACCGCGCTATTTCTGACACCACCACACTTTTATGAGTAACACAATACATTCTTCATTCACAATGGTAGATTATGACAGGCAGCGAGTTTTACTTTCTGCACAAAAAACCGAGTAATTAGTAAATGCCCATCCTGAACTGCCACATCGGCTGGATGAAGACTCACTACAGTCGGAGTCAAACTGTCAAAGTGTGGCTCCTCCAGTGAAAGAATTTGCAGCAAAATACAGGCAAAAACGTGGCAACCACAGCCTCGGGATCCAGGATACTATCTCCACATTGATATGGATGATAACGAGGTCAATGCACTCATCATGGTGGTTGTTGAAGTGAAAGCCAGAAATGTGTGCAATTGTTTGGTTCCGCTTTCCGTGTGCGGAATCGACCTTGATCGATTGATCCGCCATCCCGGATCAGAACAACTGCTCTGAGAACATGTCAGGAGTGACTAGTGACCCATCTCATCTCGAGTGTTGTGAAGTACACGAAGATCAAGGTTGATTATAGATATACCTATCATGTGGCAACCACGTTTTTAGGATCAATTTGATGTAAACTATCAGAACTTTTTGTGTTGCCATCCAGAAGTCCTGGTATAACAATAAAACCGGTTCACTCGAGACACTGATGTCGATTTAACATTATTCATCTTGTCGTGGCACTACTACATGCAGAGTGACATATCTTTTGAGTCCAGTAGACCTCGTATGAGTTAAGTAACTCCACTAGCTGGAACCCGGAGATTTCTACGATGGATATATACCACACTGCGTGATGTTATGACTACTAGTGGGGAAGGCAATCTGGATTAGATTCCTGGAGTGTTAAATAGCACAATCACAGTGGTACACAAAAACAGAGACGAGGTTATATGTTTTCGAGTGCATGGGCAGGGAGAGCCTAGCTTGAATTGCATATTCGAATACCGAGCCACGCCTTGGTAGATACACCTTGGTATCTCACGACGTGCGGCCACTGCATGGCTAAGTACTATCTGAGAAGTGCTTCGGTAGTAAAAATAAACGAAGCAAGAGTATTCCATTGGCCACCCCGTTTGATTTACCATACTCGCGGCCTAGCCCCCTCCCCCAGACAAAACAGAGTAAGCGCCAGGCGTCATGACCGCGACACACCGTAGTTTCTTTACTTCACAGTTTTATCAAAGATGTCAGAGATAGTAGCTTAATCTGAAGTATAACTGTCTTTAAGAGGTTTCTTGACACGGCCTGTTTCACGAGATGTGGGTTGAGGAAGAGAATTACGCTGAAGACGCCACAGGTGTTTTGTTTGCATCTGTTTGGTTAGTCACGATACTTAATGAGTGAACGATGGCAACTGGACACAGCACTCGAGGACCAAAAACTCACGACAACATGAAACACTGACCAAAAATAAACGGTAATCCCAAAGCAGTATGCTTGGATTCTCAAATGCAGTGATATTTAGTGACAGATCTCGAGTCAGATGCCATCTTACTTCAATATTCTTCTTCCCTCCTCCCTCGTGCATTACGCTTCGCCCACCCGGCCGTCACGCACATGCTGTCCGTCATTCAGCTGGAGGGATATTCTGGTCAAGCACAATGCTGTGTTGTCTCTAGATAGACCAGAGGAGTGGTGTAATCTAAATTACACCACCAACCTAGTCGGCAACATACCTATGCAGGCTCCGTCCCTGTTTTCCCTTTCCAAATTAAGGTATTAGGATTCTGTGGGCAATCAATAATCTATCAGACTCCTTACCCGTGAGCCCCTCGGGATGTAAGCCCCTACGACGCCGTTCCTGTTTGCCTTCATCCTGAGCCGGAGTTCTCTCAGTGGAACGGACAAGCTATGAGACTGGTGTCCCCGAGTTCCTTGCCTAAACAGGCAGGTTCAAAGAACTTGGAATTTGTCCTCTCTTGGGTACACAAGTATCCTCCCGTCCACATAGCATCGATGAGTGTACATTCCTGGCCAACCTTTGGGACTAAATGACGCATCCGAGTGATAGGCGGGATGACCTGTATTCGAGCTCCGTGATTCGAATCGACATAAGTGGCATGAGCTCCTGTCGCATCTTTAGCAACAATTACATCCACAAACTACAGCCTTTCCATTATCTCGACTCAATGGCGTTTTGAGTTTGATACGGATATTGGTCTGGTGGCGAGTGCTGGCAAAATCTTTGTTGATACACGGCGCATCGTAGAGCGGTTCCGTGGGTCACTGCACACACTGAGGTAGAACTCGATATATATTCTCCAATTCCATCCATGATATCTTCACTCGACTACATTTACATCTCCTTGGTTTGCAATCCCTCACCGTAAGAGTCTTTTTTCCTTGTTGCAAAGCATATTCCTAACCTTCTTCGGCAGACTAATAATATCTATTATCAACATGAATGACCAGTTGGCTCATTATCTTAATCGACCTGTCGAACAGCATAATAAAGATGCTTTCATTGCCTCCCGGCGTGTGCATGTAAGCTTTGCATGCTTTATCCTCTATTTTCTTATCTGACGTTTGTCCACAAGATGGATACCAAGGAGTGGATCCAAACGGCACAGAAATTCCATCATATATTGATTGCAATTAAGAAAGTGCATGGTCTCGCCGGTAGCAAACCGGCTCTCTCAGATTACGACAGATTCACAGCCACAAACGTTATAGAGGACCTCAAGGCATTTTGTTGTGCGCTTTTAATCTCCTGGGGAGGTCCTCCCGCTTCCGCTCCACTGATCCTCGACCAATTACTCAGAGTGACTGGATAAAGTCCATGAACACTCAGACTCAGACTTCGTTTCTTCTATTTATCTTAATCACTGTAGCTTTAGTGTTCCGGCGCCTCGAGATACCTTTACTAGATCTGAACCTTTTAGCCTATGCTCTCCCTAGTATTAATTTCTGACTTAATTAGCTCGAGAGGATAGGGGCTGCTGTCGACCAATATAGAACATTTTCCCACATGTTGCTATTACACACTGAAGGCGCCATTGATGTGTGAATCGACGCAAAGATAGATTGCTCTCTCGGTTGCCCATCATGGCTTTGTCATTTTGGTTCATGCCTGCGTACTACGTGCACAAGCCTTCACAGGGACATGGTATCGATGGTGGAATTGGCTTCTAGCACCTCTGGACCTAGCTTTGTTAGGGACATGCCACACCATCCTCAACAGCAAACAGTGCCCAGCGATTATGGCGCGATTCCAACTGAAAGAGAGCGATTGAGCTCACCTAAACGACAGATTGGAATCATATCTGCAGTCTTTATCATATTTAATCGTATGATTGGTACCGGGTGCGCTCTTATGTCGTCTAGAGCTGTCTGGAGTTGCTGATGATTTTTCGTCGTCAGGATTTTCGCTACACCAAGCACCATCCTGGGCTTCAGTGGAAGCGTTGGTCTGTCATTGTGAGTGCTCTCATACAATGTTGTTCTTTGGCTTATTGTAATTATGTGGTCAGATTGATGTGGATCATAGGCGCGCTTATAGCGAGTGCTGGAATGCAAGTGTATATCGTCTGGGGAACGGTGCGTTTGTTGTCATACTTATCAAAGTAGTCCCAAATTCATTCACATCGTATTCGTCAGGCTTTACCCCAGAACGGTGGCGAAAAAAATTACCTGGAGCATCTACTTCCAAAACCACGACAGCTAATCACTTCAATATACGCCGCCAATGCAGTTTTACTGGGTGAGCTACAGACATAAGCGTGTAATACTGTCATTCTTGTTCTGACCGTTTTTATTGTAATGACAGGATATGCAGCTGGAAACTCTCTTGTGTTCGCAGAATATCTCCTCGCATCCGTATACCCCTCTGCTCCACATTCGTCTTCATCGACCATCTTCTCTCCAGTTAGGGTGGTAGCCTTCCTATGCCTCACTGCAACAGCACTTCTCCACGGATTACATATCCCAAGTGGCCTAAAGCTACAAAACGGCCTAGGTGCTCTAAAAATTGGAGTCCTGCTCGTTATGGTTGGCACTGGTGTCGCAGCACTCATGGGAGTGCTTCAACCAGGCGCTGTGCCACCCCGCAACTTTTCAAGTTGGGAAAAAATCTGGGAAGGAACGCAGACAGGAGGAAATGTTGTCTGTGCATGTCTATACAATGTGAGTTGACTTTTTCGAGCTAGTACGGTCCTTTAGACTTAGGAGGCGTTTACAGGTCATATGGTCATACATCGGATTTAGCAACGCCAATTATGCTCTAGCTGAAATTCAAAACCCTGGGCGTACTCTTCGGATTGCGGGACCTCTAGCTATCGTCACAGTCACCGTATTCTATCTACTGTGCAACATTGCATATTTTTCCGCAGCCAGTAAAGAAGAGATCACCGGTTCAGGGAGACTAGTTGCTGCACTCCTATTCAGAAATGTATGGGGTGTAAACGCAGAGCGTCTCCTGAATAGTTTCGTTGCTCTATCCGCTCTCGGAAATGTTCTTTCTGTGGTACGTCTTCTCATGATCAACACCCTTTACCATCTAATTTTGCTTTACGCCTCTCCCCACAGTCCTTCTCTCAGGGTAGAGTCAACCAGGAACTTGGTCGCGAGAACGTTCTTCCTTTCAGCAAATTTTGGTCATCAAGTTGGCCAGCCAATGGTCCACTCGCAGGTCTATCTCTCCGTACGTCCGATACGATCCACACTTTTGACCAAATTTACTCATCTTTTCTCATTGTCCAGATTGGGCCGTGTGCAATGTTATTATTTTTGGTCTGCCAGCTGGCGATGCGTATAATTTTGTAATCAACGTGGTAAGCGCAGTACGATTTCACTTTTCAGTATCACATCCGTCTCATGATATCCCTCCCCAGATTTCATACCCCCTAGCTGTCATCAACGCCATAATCTCATTTGGTTTGTTATACATCGCCGCGAAGGCGCGATACGGCTACGCAGCAATACATTCCCGCTGGGAGCGCAGATTAGATGTTTTACCCTCAGACGCCACCTCCAACTCTGAGCGACAGCCTCTCATTCCCGAATCACATCCTCCAAGTGAACCCATCCAAGAAATCACATTCGACCTGTCCCCCGTGTCATTGTTTTCCGCTGTCATTTTCGGAATTGCAAGTGTATTCCTCTTCATCATGCCTCTCGCAAAACCTCCACCCGGAATCAAATATTACGATCATCTACCCTATTGGATCCACGCAGCCGGGGGATGGGGCGTTTTCATCATCGGTGCCATGTGGTGGTGGTACCGCTCACGTTTCGCGAATACTACAAAGTAGATTACGATACTTATGTATCGTATACTTTTCACATGTATTGACGACCTTACGACCCTATACCATATATACCGCTATACCTACCTAGATTTGTACCTAGACATTATCTTAGAAACGTTTCATTCTGTACTAGCTTGGCCCCGTGTATCAAACATTGTGGATAGACGCCCCACTTGTCACAAATTACAACCTCCGACGTGCCTGCTTGTTTAAACCCTAACTAGGTCCGTCTTGTCCCCGAGTTGGCGACTGTCCAGGGTGAAGAAAATAAAATTATCATTACAAGTTTACATATACATTGGTGATCACACATCTGTCTAAGTAGATTGTGCGTTTCATAAAACCGAAGCTAAAAGTACAGCCTACACCAGATCTGCCGTCGCCCATCTTGACATCTCTTCACAAAATGCCTAGCTCTCTCTCCACACTCCCCCGACGTACAGTGGGCAGAGTGAGCCGGAAGACAAGGAACTGGTTATCCACATCCAGGCCAGCATCGAAAGGAACACCGAGGGAAATACCCTGTGTGCTGATGAAATCGTTATCAGCAGCTGTGAATAGGAAGTAGTCGTTGGGGAAGGCTGGGTCTCCAACTGGAGCCAGTGCGAGGGATTCCCATTTAGCGTCTAGCAATGTCGAATCATTGGGTTTTCCTAACGACGGGATAATCATGAGTAAATGGTTGTACAGAGTAAAACAGGCATTCCTGACCGTTGTGGAGTCCAAACCGTGCAAGTTGAACTGGATCAACGTAGTCAATGAAAGAGATGTACTGAGCAGGCGTGATAGAGCTATCCAATACACCTCCGACAGCAATAGGGTTTTCGGGACTATCAAACTTCGTTCCGTGGATGTCAGTCGCTGTTGAGATGGAGAACAAATCCGCATGCCTAAGATGGAAAAAAAAGTCGTCAGCGAAATTACACGAGCAAGGCAGGGCCTAGACCAAGAATGCAGACGTACTTGTATTTTGAGTTATTATCATCACCACCTCGCCCATCCCCATCTCTTGACAGTGCGAGGAAAATGTTCTCACTGACAAAGTGAATTTCACTACATGCCCGCGTGTTATTTTTGTCGCTCAGGGGTAATGGAACCACCCATTCTCCGACGAGACGAGGTTTTACAGCGGGGTTAGCGATGTTATAAGCCAGCATACGCGTAAACCTCGACGTGGTCTTGCTGCTTCCACCATCCTGAATAGTGGCCGACTGAAGCATCACATAAAGTATTTGCTTGTCGTGGTCCATCGTCAGGTTCTCAAAGCCTATTTGGGGGGAAGAGGGGGGTGAAAATAGGTGAGGATTTAGAGAGTACACAAGGTCACACGACCTTGAATAAAAATAAAATCTCACCTTGATTAGCATTGCGACCAGTCGCTGGCGGGTTAACCGATGTAAAATTCAGCTTCCCATTAGCGTCCCGTGGAAGGAATGCAGAGGGAGGTTGAATGGTTTGAATTAGGTTGCCATCAGCTGTGAAGCGATAAATGTAAGCGCCGTATTCGTCGCTTATCCAGTACCTAGAGGAACATTAGCCCTTCAATAATGGAAAACAAAAAGGCACTGAACTCACGTTCCATCGCGGTGAGCTACCAAACCTTCAACGTCGAGAACGAGCCGATTGTCTGCGTCGGAGACGATGGGCATAATCGGGTCTAAAAATGGAAACGTCTCAAAACCAAATTGCGCTGGTCGAATGGCACTGGGGTCCAGGCCGCTCGTCGTTTTGTGGAACCGGTCAAATTGGAGGATGGTTTTCTTGTAGATGACCTGCAGTGTTTGCTGAGCTGCGACGAAGCCTAAGTTGGCGGAGCCATAGTACGGGTTGAGAACGAAGTCGATCTCAAATTGGCGAGATTGGTAATTGATAGTGGCATCACTGCAGGTTATTTCCTCAGTAGTGGTGGTGATATACGAAGGGATGGACATACACATTAAATCCACGATCGGGATGTCCAATAATGGTACCACTGTATGTACTTCCACGTTTCTTCCAAGTGCCTCTCTTGATTGCAATAGCACTCCCCAAACCACCAATGGTGTCTCCAGTGGACTCGGTAGCGTTGGAAGGAATTAACCCAAAACCAACCAAACCCTGGTGACATGTCAGTTTGAATTGAATCGTCATAAAACAAGAAACATACTTTGTTCACGTAGGTTGCACCATCCAAAGTAACTGAAATTGACGGGACTTGATCGCGCTGGCCAAGAACAGCTCCAAGGATTGGCGTCAGTTGGGCAATGACGACCAAAGACGAGAGGGCAACAAGTCGTGAGACCATCTTCAATGAAAGACTATCCCGAGTACAAAATCTTAAAGTATTCGAGAACTGGGTTTATAGGCAAATGCAACATTATGATGGGAATGAGGAACGTGCGTGGTCCCATATGGCATATGGCATGCGAACCCACGGAGGTTATGTTTCCTCGCGAAGCAGTTGGACGCGACAGGTCACAATTCATAAACTGTCACCGCCGTTGTATAACCTGTATGTTGAAAGGTTGTCAGGATGTTAGTGACATGGAAGTACGTGGATGAGACAGACCCCCGAGGTCAATCCTTGCATGAGCAACGGTGAGACGTGATGCTCGGATATCTCAGACAGCTGTGCGGGATCTCCAATGTTTAGAGCGTTTGATTCGGTGAAATAGTGCTGACCAAGTGAATAAATGAAACATGACATTTCAACAGTCGGTGATTATGGTCTCCGGTATGGATGAACGCCTTCGTCCCTTTCCTGATGATGTGGTCAAGAACAAGGAAGATTAGAGGTACAATTCATGATTTATCCTCCACAAAAAGATACCAGCAGGGGACTATGAGTCGAGAAGGTTTTACAGAACCAGTGGGAACCAGATATACATGAGAAAGTAAGCCAATACTGGTTCAGAGCATAACACGAAACGTGAGGTTGGATAGCATGGCGCTTTAGTTTCTTTCCATAATGCTTGGTACTCAGTTGGAGGTATGAGAGCCCCTGTATGTATTTTATGGTCTTAAAGTGAGGATTGACCCAGGATTCAAGTGCAGCTTGCAGGCGAACAAACCATAACCGATTTCTCTTCTCCAGAGGGGTGATAAAGCCAAGTCTTTTTTTGTTGTGGAGCCAGTCTGAAAATCGCATCATTATTGGAAGCAACACAGAAGCGAAACTGTTAAGTTCTAGGGCTTGATTATAGAATCGCCTGACAGTGACCAACATTGAGCAGATGGTGGAGGAGGAGGAGAATAGGACTGAGGATGGCACGTTCGTGATTGTAGAACGGCAGCTGCCGACATCAATCGGCTATTCCCGAGCGGTGCCGTTCTGGCTCTCAGATGTTCAGCAAGGGAACATCGTCCTTCAGATTCTTCGACCTTGATAACGAAGGCACTTTGGAAGCCTTGTCGTCATCCAGGGACGCCCACTAAGTATGAAAATATTCATGGTTATTATTGCTTAAAATAACTGTTCGACACAGGAATAGCTGCAAGACTGGTCATGAGTGTTATTTCAAGGCCGTTTTTGAGTGTTTTCTTGAACATAAATAGACTGAGGAGGGTAGGCACGTCAGCGCAGTCGTAAAGGCTTCTCATGAAAGAGAAGAGTTTAGTGCTCCTGACTGTGTTTTCTTCTGAATATAAGCAGGGAATATTTCGAGTCGTTGCATTGACACCCCAACTGAACTTCATTCGACGGTATATGTTTCGAATCATTATGAAAACAACAGCTCTAGCATCATCTACGATTTTTTTATCTGCGCTTGGAGGGCTTGCACAGACAAATACAAGCTCGGCAAGTGCTGCAGTGACGTCCGCTGCAGTCGACCTGCTTGACGGCAACCGTGAGCTCAATTCACCAGAGCGTTGGTACAGGACGCAGATCCGCTTAATGTTTTCTTGACCAGATATTCTACACTTCCTTGATGTCGTCGATGCCTTCGGTCATTTGTCAGTACGAAACCCAGATAACTCGAGCCAATTTATCATGTTAGTATGTTTCTTAAACATTTTATGATACATTGACACATTACGCAGGTCGTTCGCCATCGCCCCGGCGTTGACCACTTCCGATTCACTCGTAACGTGAGTATCGTCGTCTATAGCATCCACAATCTCATCTAAGCGGTTTATAATTCGACCAATATCCCACAGGTACGATATAAACAACGCCACCGCGCTCCATCTTACCTTCAATCCTTCCGTAACCGGATCCTCCATCCCATCGAGCTTCCTAGAACGCTTCATTCATTCCCAGGTGCGGCCGTCTTCCCTCGCTATCCCCCATGGTCTCCGCGCTCTTAACCCACCGAATCATCCCATCCCGCTCACTGAGAATCCATTGACGAATAGATTTACGCTGCCTTCCCAAATGTGACGAGCGTGGTACATGCTCACACGACCGAGGTTCTTCCCTTCGGAGCAGCAGGCGTGGGACTAAAGGCGCAGATGGGCACGGTGCGTTCTTTGCTTATTGTTGAAATGCCTTCGAAATGCTACAGGCGCCTGATGGTTATCTACATGCGTCATAAATAGGCCGGTTCTGTAGGAGCTCTGCAGAACGGCTCTCCTATCTTCGACGTGGACAGACTATCAAAGACCGTTTTGCCTGATAACCAGCCCCATGACCTCCTTATTCGAAACGAGGTGTTGGGTGACGCGCTCGCGAATACATTCGAAACAGGAAGTCAAATAGTACTTATGAAAGGTAATAATGGTCTTCTCGATACTCTTCTTCACGCTCCGTGTTCTTTCTTATTGTTCAACTAACATTTGACATCTATATGACACGAATTACAGGTCATGGAATGGCGGTGAAGGGTACATCCATTCGAGACGTCGTCTTTCGATCTTTCTATACGAAGCAATCTGCCGTCGTTCAAGCACAAGCAGTATTGCTAGGAAGGTTGGCACCTATGGGGCAAGAACCACTGGGCCTTTCCGTTCGTGAGGCAATGGATGCTGAAACTACAAACGAATCAGAATCTCTGTGAGTTTGCTCATCATTTACTGTAACGTCGAATACTAATTTTATATGATTATCACAGACTCGATCGAGCTTGGTCTTTGTGGGTTGCCCAGGTTGGGAATGCGGGCTTGTACAAGAACGATCTCAGTAGCAGTAACTAGTAACTAAGGGCCCCGCGATGCCATAAGGGAGCACATTTGTGACATATTGCACTCCGATTTTCGTGTATTCAAGTGGCTCTCTCAGCTCTCTCATCAAGAAATTTAAAGGGTAGTTATCAATACTGAATACTCTTGGGTGCAATTTAGATACATAGGCGAGCGTCACTTGTAATATTTATCTTGATCATTGTCAACCCTACAGACCCTAGATGCATTTCTTCTCTTCTTGTAACGGTTCAGACATTTGCCATCACAGATTCGCAGAATCTGTCATTCGAATGTCATCGGTGCTTTAAGTGTCGGGACAGCTGAAAGGCAACGATGAAGGTGGCTCATAGCTACCGTCACAACCCCACCATAATTGAGCTGCGCCTTGTTTTACGATGCGGGTAAATAAATGTGGAAATTAAAAGCAGCCGTGGTTTCTGATAGATGGACAGAAGCCCTGGATGTTGTTCTGCAAGTGACCAAGCACTTGTGTAGATGCTTATACTTCCAGGGCAGCTCCAAGGTATTGGAACTGGTTTTTGAATCCTCTCGTAATTCTGGTATATGTATTCTAAGAACAATTCACGTCTTGGGTTGTGACCTACTGTACGGAGCATCATGTATCAACGCTGGAGGTGTGTCAGCGTTTGTCCTAGTAGCAGCTAACACAGCCTGGACAGATACATGTTAAGCGCCTTTGCTGCGCATTTAAAACGGAGAAACTTCACTAATTTTATTAATAAGCTCGGTCAACTACTCAAAAAATAGCCAAAGTTGTATTCTAGCACTCGCCACGCGGCGCAAGGCACGCGTCGAGTGAGCGTAAACATCATAACTCTATAATTAGATGACGTGGTTAGCGTTTATTGAAGAACTTTTCTTTTCTTTCTTATGATTTTTACTCCCTCCCCATGACTTCCCCTTCAACCTAAGAAATGAGGGTTCGAACCCCAGAACATCCTAGAATTGAGGAACTGGGAACAACGATGCAGATTAGGAAGGCTTGATACGCGTTTGATGACATCAAAAGATCCGTCGCGTAGATAATGTTTTTCTGACATACCAACCAGCCGCACATGACCAATGTTACTATAGATAGCCTCGGTAAATTTCGTTGAGGAATCGGGATTACTGTACATATTATCTCTCACCATGCTCACACAGCAATCCATATATATATATATCTTGGGCCCATAAGATGTTTCTCCGCATTCCCAATAACACTCAATGACGAACTACACGCCCATTTCTGAGATCCCTAAGGTGCATGCTTTTTAAAAAGTGGTGTATGTAACGCTTTTGACTGACCCGCCAATTTGTCGTCACCCAGATCCTCGAAGAGCTCCGTACAACCTTCAAAAGCGGCAAAACTAGGCCCTTGGAATGGCGTAAACATCAACTTCGCCAACTCGCCCGCTTCGCTCAAGACAATGCCGACGCAGTTGCAGAATGCCTTCGCCTGGATCTTGGAAAGCCAAAGCAAGAGGTACTCATGGCTGAAGTAGCACCCATTGTCGAGCGTAGTCTTCACGTTGCGAATAACCTGGATGAGTGGGCAAAGCCTGAATCAGCACCAGTTCAAGATTGGCAGGCGGCTTGGAAACCCAGAACTGAGAGACATCCAAAGGGAGTCGCACTGATTATCTCGTATGTGGTTTGGTTTTTCCTATTCTGGTTTGAAATACTCATGATTGCACACCTGTTAGACCCTGGAACTACCCCATGATCTTGAGTTTGCAACCTTTGTATGGTGCTATTGCTGCGGGCTGTTGTGCTGTCATCAAAGTCTCTGAAGTCTCTGCCCACTTTGGCGCGTTCCTTGGTGCCAACCTCACAAAATACCTCGACCCTTCAGCTTTCCGTGTCATCCTTGGAGCTGTACCGGAGATCACCAGGGTGCTTGAACTAAAGTGTGAGTGATGTCTGTGGACTCGCATTTCCCGTTCAGCTGTCTAATCTTTTTCTCCAGGGGACCACATTTTTTACACTGGAAATGGCAAAGTCGCCCGCGTCATTGCAGCAGCAGCAGCCAAACACCTCACCCCCGTAACTCTTGAACTCGGCGGGAAATCCCCAGTGATTGTCGACTCCACCGCAGATATCAACGTTACCGCCCGACGAATTCTCTTCGGCAAAACCAGCAACGCGGGTCAAATTTGCGTCGCCCCGGACTATGTTCTCGCTGAAGCATCCGTTGTCCAACCCCTCGTCGAAGCCTTGAAGCAGAATCTGGAAGAGTTATATCCTGAAGGCGTTTTAGCCTCTAAATCTATCAGCCGCATCGTTTCAGACGCCCATTTCGCAAGATTAAAGTCATTACTTTCCGCCACGAAGGGCAAAATTGTTGCAGGTGGCAATTGGGACACCGAAGAGGGAAAGCGTGGATTCGAAGTCACCGTTGTTGTCGATGTGAAAGACGGCGACTCGTTGCTTTCCGAGTATGTTTTCCCTCCTTGTCGCTTCAGTGAAATGAGGGGTCTAAAAATAGCTCAATTGTAGGGAGCTCTTTGGTCCTATCCTTCCCATCGTTAGCGTCCAGAATGTGGATGAAGCCATCGCCTTTATCAATTCCCGGTATGATTTTTCGTTTTACTGCAGTGTTCCGGTGTATTAATGTGTGAATGCAGAGATCACCCATTGGCTCTCTATGCTTTCACCAGTAGCCCAGAAAACAAGGCTAAGAGTACGTCGTGATGCACCTGTTTATCTTAATCCATCTAACCGGAGTAAATTTAATATAGTCACGAGCTCAACGATGAGCGGAAGTGTTATCTTCAATGATACCGTCGCTCAACTGTCGCGTGAGTTCGCCAAACTTCATGATCACAATTTTCTTTTCTCAATATAAATTTATCTTACACAGTGAACGACGCTCCATTTGGCGGTGTCGGGGAATCAGGATGTGAGTTTTCCATACCTTGTCGCCTGGCCTAAGCACCACTGACATTTACTCTCCAGATGGTCGTCAAGTCTCTCGTTATGGGTTTGAGGACTTCAGCTACCTGCGACCAGTCATGGACGTCCCATATCAGTACGTTTGATTACCTAGCCCGGTCATACTTCGTTATCGTTTCTGATGCAATTTATCTAGGGAGGAGCAATTCAATGGTCTTCGGTACCCACCGTTCACGGCTCAGTCCGAGGAGTTCTTCTCCGCACCGATCAAAGTCAACATCCCACTCTAAACATGGGTCACGAAGGGTGTGATCACGGCCTTTGATGGACATGATGAATGGATGAATGGAAGGAGACGTAATCATAATAAGTCTTATGTATGTACATCTGATTCGTTACTTTATCTATTGTGAGCCCTTTCGTATTCTCGTCGCTTTCTGCAAACACCTGCCATAGTAACTTTGATTTTGTGAATCATAGCATCAGAAGATGGCGCACACAGACATTAGTCACACTTTGGAGTGTCATTATATTCCATGGTTCAAGCAGTATTGAAAAGGGTTGTTCTGTTGCTGTTGAATATCCCGACAATTTGTCCGAGGTTTTGCGACCCGCTCAGACGACACCCGCTGTCTCTCTCCATTCTCCGGCGCAGTCACAGGTCTAACGCACCATAGTTCGGTGTGGTTGTGCGCGTGGCGGGCGATACATGATCATGATTTACATGTGAGCAGCCCAGTCAATGACTCTGAGTCATGGCAGGCGGTACTTTGTGTGAAGTGCCTTTTCCTGTACTTGATATGTGGGTACTGTCGCCATGGAAAGAAGGTTAATTGATCATTGGTCTGTTGTTTGAACTTTGCCTACAATCCACCAGCGGCTATGCGCGAAACGAGTGCCGTAAGGTCATTGTACTTTGAAACTGAGTGAATTTAGACATTTTTATGGAACACATCCTTACAGAGATAACCAGCATGACTGCCATGACGTACGTTTATAGTCAACACGGACCACCGCACATGTCGATTGAAACGATTGAATTGCCTAGAGCACCACATTCAGAGCAGTCCAAATTAGCAAGCCAGCGCTCTAATCTGACAGGCGTCCACAGACTCACAACACCAGGTGATGCGCGATCATATGGCTTTCAAAATCTGAGAGCTCGGAACTTCGATTCTCTTCCGAGTCCCGTGTCTGTCTTCTTCTCCCTTGGAAACTGTGGAGGTCCATTGTACACGATAAGGGCCATGATATGATAGCTTGTGATTTCGTTGATGGCGATTACTTTGAGGGTTTTCTAAGTACTGAATCCAAAACAAGGTCGCTCAGGGAGTAGGGTCCCGAGACTATCCAAGACCAGAGAGAGGTGGAGGGATCAGAACGTGAACTGATTCGAAGATGGTGTTATCGATCCGTTGCCCTTGTTCATCTATTTATCGTAAACGCTTGTATCGGTCGGACGATACAATGACTTATAGTATCGCACTTGCACACTAATCTCTTTCAATTTTCCAAAAGGGACTCATCGCGAAGCCTTAAGGGGGCCGGCTGGCATACGAAGGCTTCATTCAAGAAATAGGGTTAGACTTTTCGATTTTCATAGCCTTCCTCCATTGTCTGGAAAAGAGCTTCATATGGCCAATGTTCCAACGGTCGTTCAATTTGCTCGAGCACGCTGCGTATCCGCGCGGGCGGAAGCTAAAGAGACCAGACAAGCGAAACACGAGGATGTATCTTATCCGAATCCTCGACGTAAGATTTAACCTCAGGGTCTTGCTCGCGTATTGTGCGCATATCAGAACCTGAAGAAGGTAGAAAACGCCTTTACAAAACTCTTGTTCTTATTAAGTGATTGCGTATTTTTCTATGGGCTCCTGAACCATGAAATACAAGCTACGACGAAGGATCGTCGAAAATCCCCCAGATAATAGCACTTGTACTTTGACCCTGGCTTCGATAATATGACTCGATGTAGAATGCATTGGACTTTCCTGCTATGGCGAATAGCAGTGTGGGTGAGAACAAGTGATTGTCAGGCACTCCCATACTACAACGGAATAATCTGATGGATTTCGAATGAGGCTTTTATCCTCGAGCCAGAGATAATTAAAAACAATGACTCCCAATAAAAGTAGGCTCAGTTACGCCCACAGAGAATACCAGGCCTATCGACTAGAACCACAATGGAAGGCAGAAATTAAAAGTGCATTAAATTCATTCTGTTGCTGGAATACGTATCAGCAGCATTACGACCCATAGAAGCACATAACGATATTTAAATTGTCTTAAATTGCACCAGAATATAATTCTCCGAACATCTATTCGCTCACTCGATAGTGGGTATTTACATCGGAAGCTGACTAAGTAGATACCGGCGCTCCAGACTCCCGGAATACACAAACAACATGTTCATCAGAATTTATGTCACATCGGAACCCAGCCAACGGGACGCAAGGCAAGAAAAGTCCTCCGCCAACGTTACACGAGGCTCACACTCTCAGGGCTTGTGGTGTATCGTAGCCTCGTTCCGTCTCTTCCCTAGAAAACTGATGGCATCCTGTGAAGTGGCGCCCACATCTAGCCCCCATCATTCGAGCCATCAATGTCAACACAGCCACTTATCGCTCATTTACGGGTTAATTTAGTTGATTATCCGCGAATGCGCGAAACGATCCAGCGTTTCTTGAGCTCCCAAGATAAGAGTCACTTCACCCACTGTGGATAACGATGCGACCCTTGGAGTGCCTGGGATCAGAACGTTAACACCAGCTGAAGATGGCAGACATTGGGGATGGCTCAAATGATTCCATTGAACGTTGCTGACAATATGAAGCATCCACACTTCCGGGTTATTGACTCTAGAGTACTACAGGTAGCTATCATATACTGAAAACGCTAGAATCCAAATTCGCGGCTTAATTTCTGTCTATGTACCTAGGTGATTTTCATCTCCGAGTAAGAATATCCACCGCTGTGGACAGTATCACAGTCTTGTGAAGATATGTCCGCACATTGGTTAGCCAAATATAGCCTCATATCCTCGTGTCCTGCCAGATGGCCCAGATCAGCTGTCACATCCATTGTCCCTCCCATATGTAGCAAGCTGGTGAATATCGATCCTAAATCTATCCGATTGGTGACCGACCGGTATGTCAGTGGTCGTCGAGCAAGCCTTGTACTTCAAACATACATAGCATCTTGTTGACCAACCTTTGACTCTGGAAAACCACACATATCTCCATTAACCATCGAAATTTGGACCGGGGACTCAACGGGGACCGGGGTCTGCGGGTGACGTTAGACTTGGGTGGACCTCATAGACGTCCTACTTTGGGAATAATATTCGCATTTGGTTTACAAAATTTGGGGTATATTCCCAATCATATTCTGAAAGATGCCAGGAATTTTTATCACTCCCGTACTTTCCCTTGAAACAGAACCACAAAGTAGCCGCGTTAAGTCCGTTCACGCAAAGTGAGAGAGAGCGCGTAGTCGTTTCCGGACCTCCGAATATCACACGAAATTTCTCTTACTCCCACATCAGCCTGCAAAGGCGGGGGGATGGGACAGAGCGCTGATAGGTGCTGCCTGAGAGCATCAATGTGCGAGATTTACAGGCATCATGGTAATCTATAATCCAAACACCAGAGCCTCCACTTTTGCCCCCCGTACCAAAAGTCTAACTTTGATGCGTCCGAGCAAGGGTTGCCCGGGCATGAGAGGAATCCCAAGCCCGCAAACCTCCTTCAAGAATTGAATAAGCATTCTGGTGGCTTCAGGAACGCTAGCAACCAGGCCCTTACATTTGAATTGTACATTGATATTTCCAATAGACTGGATTGTGACACGAATTCTAGTGTGTATAGGCGCAAAGTACTGATAAAGTGGCGAGTCCACTCTTAATCGCATCAGCGATTGATTACCTGACCGGTCCCACAATGGTGCGCGGTTAGTGGTAGCGGGATGAGACTCGGCGCTACGGTGGATGATGAACTGATGCGATGCCCAGGGAATCATGGCATCACCAGCCTTTGATAAGGCAGGTGATCCCGCATCCTTGCCTCGAGGTGATACTTTCGTAGGGGAAAATAATGCTTGCGGCTCTAGAATTCGTGCAAGGCCGCCTCTTAAGAAACGAGGCAGAACACATGGTAAGTATAAGATGAAAATTATCTCACCTCTTCATGAAACGTTGGACCTCTGGCGTGCAGGGTAGGTAGGTCTCCTCATATCCCCCGACGTGATCAACGGTTGGCAGGTGGGGGCATTGTGGGAATCTACCCGACTGAAGTGGTGAGCGGCAGAGGCCGGCCGTGTTATGTTATCTGGTCAGCAACGATACGTGGATGTTCGTGGACCACCGCCGACTGATAGTGAGATGGCTCAAGATAAGTGTCCACACTATGTTTGAAACGCTCATCAGTGCCCAACACAGGTCACATTTCAAGAAAGAAATGCCAATACTTATTGTTGTTAGGGTGATTTATGACCATAGCTAGTCGTCCTTGTACTCAAAAGACAATGTGATATGTATTTGTGACGAGAATGGCTGTCTCGCATCTGCGTTTTAGTCCGCTAAGGAGGGACGTCATCATCACTCGCCTCGGCGAAACCTAGTTTTCCAGATGGGGATGACCCATGCATGGAGATAATTATGCCCTTCAAGTTGGGCACCGGAGAAGGTGGGAACGACGACGCTTTTCGAAGTTCAAAAGCACATGGCAAGAAGAAACTTTTGAATGCTTGTATTTACTGAGCTTCAACATATCAGATATATACGAAGTGAAATCATCAACCCATGAACTCCTTATCGAGGGATTGCTGGTCATTGGAGCTGTACTAACAGGGGTGGCGGGGCTGATGTGAATCGTGTACGTTTTACGGCCGCGAGGCGTCCTAACGGGCCTCGTGAGATAATCTCGGCCGGGAACCTGAGGGAACTGGCCATAGTCTGGGAAAGGTCCAAATCGTTCGAGTTCAGGCTCTCCTTCTTTAACCTCGTGCCCTTCAGCGAGGCTCGTCAATACTTCTAGTAAAGAGGAGACACCTAAGTTCCATCCATGAATTATATAGTCAATTATAACGGATAAACTGGATAAGCTGGCAGGCAATGAACGTGAACCTGAAATCAGCAAATTTCATTTATCGACATGCCGTGGTAAAGTCTATCTAGGAGCGTACAAATAACGGAGCCAAATAAGTCCAGGTACGACAACTGGGGTTATCGCGATTATCTAGTTCTTGCTTATGTTTCGACCATTAAAAAGAAATCTTATACTCTTTCTTTACGCCCATTTTCGAATGATACTAGATGATTTATTATGGTTATTATATTACGAATAAAATGCGATTTAACTACAGCATGCAGTATCGAAACTACAAAGACGGGCCGATGGATTCTGGAGTACCAATTCGGGAAGATGTGTCGAAGAGATCTCTGCCCGATCTCATGACTCTATTGGTTAGGATGTTCGGTTGTATTGCTGCCAGCTTCCTTATAGAGCCCATGGCAGGGACCTCGTGTTAAGAGCAGCGACATTCTCGACAATTCCCTTTCCCCCGTCCCTCTTTTCCCTCCCCCGTATTTTGTGTATCGAGTTATCCCTTCCACCGTCCTCGACGCGCTACCTTCTACATCTACGTTTGAGTCACAGTCAGTAAAGTGCAATGCCAGCAGACAGGACTAAAGCTTTGAAGCGATCGGATTCTACAAGTGAGCATTCACACATCCCATACCCACCAATTTGAGCCCACGTTGACATACAAGCGCCTGCAGGCAATCAGTTTGTGTGGTCGACACACGTAGAGCCCACACAAGATTCAGATTTCGATTCGATCAACTACGACGGTCCTCCTCCTCTCGTTGACGCTCCGGCCACCGAGTTTATCCTCTTTCCACCACCCGAAGATATCCCTGCTCCTCGCCGTCAGCCCCACTCGAAGAAGAAGCCCGACAATCATATCCCTCGACCACCTAACGCCTTCATCCTCTTCCGATCGTCCTTCATCAAGAGCCAGCACGTGTCTACCGAGGTCGAAACCAACCACTCTACGCTCTCGAAGATCATTGGGTTGACATGGCAGGGGCTTTCTGAGGATGAGCGCAAGGTCTGGCATACGAAGGCAAAGGAGGCTTTGGAAGAGCACAAGAGGAAGTTCCCCAAGTACGCATTCAGACCGGTACAGACGAAATCGAAGGGGGCGCCGTCGGAGAAGCGAAAAGTACGCGAGGTGGAACCGAAAGACATAAAACGGTGTGCAAAGATAGCTCAGTTGCTGGTCGAAGGGAAGAAGGGTCAGGCGCTGGACCAGGCGATTCAGGAATTCGACAAACACCATGTACCGGAGATCGTGACACGCTTCGAAGCTCCCATCACCGCCCGCGCCTTCCGTCGATCATCGTCTGCGCCCATTCAAGATACTGAGCTCTCAAAGGCTGAACACGTCTTCCTTCAAGAGCCAGCACCAACTGCGACCAAGAAACCTCGAGGATCGAGCGCGAAGCCTACTCGCTGCCCAACTCCCCAGGTGATGCCGGCCCCGCCAGCTTCCGTCTACGAGCTAGTCAAGCAGGAGTCGCCTTTCGTATGCAATTCCTCATCGTCATTGTCTGAGTTAAATGGCTCATCTGTTCCCCAGGAGTTCGCCGATTTCACCTTCCAGGACGTCGCCTCCCCCATGTCCCCCTTCGAATGCGATCCCCTCGCAATGTCCCCTACTGACTGCTTCGACTCCTCCTTCCCCCACACCCCTCTCGATAGCACAATGATGAGCGACTGGGCTTCCTCTCCCTCATCACCCATGTCGCCCGCGACACCCGACTACATGATGAGCCCCATCATTGGCGCGACATCCAGCCCTGTCTACGGCATGTCGCCAGCATACGAGAATTTCGATCAACTTCTCGACAAATCATTCGCCCACTTCCCGTCGCAATACCCCGTGTTCGACCAAGGTTGCAACATGGCTCAAACCATGAGCATGTGCAGCGGCGGCGTTGGCATGCAGCCAATGATTGCGGATAGCAATACCCTATACCCAAGCTACTCCGACCCGGCGCAACTCCCCCTCGACATCGACTTCTCTTCCTTCATGATGCCGTCATACACTATGTGAAGAGGCAGCTTATTTCACTGGTGCACCGACTGCTAAAATGAAGAAGCCTCTCTTTGGGATCCTATCCGACCTCCGAATCCTGACGAACCCAAACGACTATAGGGGGTTCACTTCACTGGCTCTCGTCTTATTTATTGTTGTATGTATCATAGGTTGCCCTTCTTTTCTCGGGACACGTCGTCTCTGCTCACCCCCTCTCCTTCTTGTCACATATCTTTTACAATTTGCCTTCGTTCAAACTCACCCATCGTCGCTCATTAAAAACATCATGTTGTATTTGTACCTTGTTTCTCGTGTTCCATGCTCTTCCATCACTGCTCCCTCCGATTTTCTCGATACCACTCTTCAATCACATTCAAGGCGTCCTGCGGATACCACTTACCCAGTCATTCTTCGACTACAAACATAATGCGCGACTCCTTCAGGCGATCTTGGTTAATATCCCCTGTCGAGCGGATCTTTTTATTGTTGTAACTGTACATTCTTATATTTTCTCCAGGTTTACCTTCGCTTTTAGACATTTACGATTATCCGGTGTTCACCCTAATACACCGTGATCCACGTTAACGATGATGCGATATGTTATTTGACTGTGTGCCTCGTCTGCGTCAAGCTTTCTCAGCGCTTCAAGGTGCTTCCATGGAACGATCTCCAGGCTAGGCTCGCACATCCTGACAGTGGCTAATCGTTCGACTTCTGCGGGCGGTCGTCATATACCATAGGACTATTCTAGGTCTCATTTCCCCAATACTGTAGACTCTATCCCCATAACTCCGTGCTTTGATTCGAAATAGTATAAGCCCTTGCCCACAAAAGGCTCACCTTCATATGAATGACTTCTCAGTCCTTATAATATTAAACCCTGTCTTTATCTTCTTGTTCCAGACAGAGCGGCTCATTATCTCCCTCAGAGAAGTAATCATCGATGGGAATCGCATCAGATGTATCTTTTCTAGTTCTACTCAGCCCTTTTTTCGATTTACCCTTCACTGAAGCCACATGACGCTCTGACATCCCCAGGCATGTTGGAAAGACTCCCTTTTGGGCATGTGAGGAACGTGGGCGTCCTAGAATCCCATACTTACCCAGATGGAGATTTTCTCATAATCAAGCACCTCAGAGAGAGTCCCATCAGAACCTTTTCTGTATCTTTTCATGAGAAGCTCCGTGTCTGCGTCCGGACCGTCCAATTGACGGGTGAGGTTTGGTTAGGTTTGGTCGGATTTTTCTTTTCACCTTTTCTTTTTTCGCAAGCTTTCCCTTCACTTCATAAGTACATAACGCTCACTAGTAAGTCTTTCTAATATGTCTTTACGTTCATTAATGGGACTATATGAACGCCTTCCAGGACAGTTGTCGGCCTTAGAGCGCTCACGTTTTGCGGTCTCGCTGAACAAATTCTGAGAATATCATTTGTATTCGAAAGGCCGCTCATGAGGGCTGAACCCTGCATCTGTCGAGTAAGTGATAGGAAGTATTTTCGCAGGTGATATCAAAAATCTCCACTCGGCGTCTTCAATACCCCTTCTCCTTGATAAGTATAACTGCGCTACCGTGCGCAGCACGCGCGCGCACACTCATCCATTTATATACCCTCGGCCTGAACGATTTGCCCCATCGCGACGGTATGGGCATTTGAGGTATCTTTGTGTCTGCAGGTGAGTCCAAATTCTTTGTCTTTTCCCACTGTCGGAAGCGATGTCATCGCGGTGGGCGATCCGTTTTGCACCCTGCTCATCATGACCGTCGTCGCTGTGCCCTCGGGAGCTTGGGACGCCAAGATTTCTTCTCTTTCCCAAACCAAAGACATTGATGCATCTTGAGGTATGTATCAGTGATCAGATACTTATCGATACTGAAAACAATATTCTTGAAAATTACGCAACAAATTCAGCCTCAGACACCTTCAAATTGTTCGCACCTACTCCGAGAGATATGATAACATGATAGGCCAGAAAAAATCACCACATACACGATCACTCGCTCTACTTATCACCCATCGGGAACCACAACCCTTCATCTTATCAACTCACCAGAAACAATGGACACATAAGCTTAATTTCACCTTCTATGTCCATAGTTCACAGGATGGTGGATTTGCGGTGTGAGACCATTCACAATGCTTCGTCGTCAGGTCCCTCCCTCGCTCTTGTATTTTGTTTTCCTTCTATAGTATGTTTTCTTGTATTTTATTTTATCTCATATGTCAGATGTGACGCTGTCTTGAGGTACATTGCCTCGAGGCTGCGTCTCCTGGATAAAATGACAGAATATTTCAACAGGACTAGAGTTCCTGTCCAACTCCTGCCAATTCCAGCAAAATTTTAGTCTGCTCCGCCTGAGAATGTGGATCTCGCTTCAAGGCTGCAGAGCCAGCCGCGGCGCGATGTCGGACTCTCACATTCACCATCGGAGTCAGAGGACTTCGCGACCATATTACCCCACCTCAGCTCCGTCGTTTCATCGGTAGGCGGGTGTAAACGGTGGAATATAACAGTGGTTGTTTCTCGGTCGCCTAGCAAACGAGTCTCGTAAAATTTTAGGTAGGTATAGAACCCGGTTCGAAGGATATACATAAGAGATTTACAATCAGAAAGCAAAGTAAGATTAATTGCTGTTTGATATATCTGGGCTTGACTTCGACAGCGTATGGAGATTCAAAACCGATCACTTATGGTTGTTACATAGATGGCGCATAATGCCTTGTAGGCCTTCACGAGTAAAAGTGCAATGGACATCTACGCAACTCAAAAATGCTTTCGCCGCCTCTTAAAACCTTCAACTGTGTCACTTGTGTCAACTTCGTATGTATCGCGATGACCATAGCAAGATTAGAAGAGGCAGGAGACGTTTGGTATGATGCATTCAATATTATTTTTGCGCACATTTCCTTGAAAATGCATATAAGAGTCCAGGAGAGTCGAAATGTATGCAGCAAGTCTACGTTAATTATATAAGCTTGCTTTACAGAGTGTTCGTGAATTGCCTGATTAAGGCACATGTCCCTATTACGCGCGACGCGACGCGATGGACCCACGTGACCAGCGATGTGCAAAGCGGACAAGACTTGCAGTCCAGAGTCCCTTGCGACGACAGGACCCACAAATTGGAATTTCAATCAGAGTTCGAATTGATATGTATACATCACGTGCCGCAGACTTTAAAAGTTCTGGGTTCTATTTGAGGTCGTCCTTCATAGCGTTCCGTCACAACTCGGATTAGCCTACCAATTTAGAACCACGAACGCGGTTTCTGGGCCGAGGACGTATATATGATATATGCATAGATAGTATTCATAATTGTTAATCGAGTACCGTTCCTCATTTAATATAATACGCGGCTTGTACCACTTTGACCTGAAAGTTGTACATAAACCCACCGCCGATTCCCAAATCCTTCAATCCCGAATTAAAAACCTCCAACAATGCATCCCTCTATATCTCGAAAATTCGAACTAATACGCGCTTCCCCCTTCTAAATCTCGTCTCAACAAAAACCCCTAGACGCTCAAGCTGTGGAAAACTAGATTTCCTAGCTAGACCGACAAATACTAACTTGACTGCCTGTATCTGCTTCAACCAACGGTTAATTACGGACTTCTTAGTGCAGGCGGTGTCGTAAATGCATATCTCGACTCAAATATTGGTGAAAGATGGGAGGCGAGCTGAGAGAGGCCTTCAACTCGGTCTCCTAGTATAGGATCGAGATGACATAAGGGTGTAAACGATAGTTCCCACCTGGGAGCCAGGGATTTGAGCGTTGCAGACGAGCGACATGCCATTCATGCTAGGCCGTTGATGATGAGCGCGCTATGGTGGGATGACGAATGACAACAAAACAAAAACCAAAGAAAAATGAGACGGTGAACGTGAATGTGAGGGAGAGGATGATGTTGTAAGGTGAGTGAGGTGATCTGAGTGCGCTCGATCGCAAGTACGTGGGGTCCGGAGAGCTGAGGTTGGAAGAGGGTGACTGAGACGTTGGAGAGAGGCTCAGGTCGGCGACGGCGACGCTGAGGGACAAAACGAGGCGATATACGAACGCTAAAACTGACTGTAGATGCCAACCGACGACGGCGGCGACAGGTAACGAAAGCCAACGACGGTGGCTACGTAGAACGACTGGGAGACGAGGAAAAACCAAGAAAACGAACCAGACACGGCTGGCGGCGCTGAGGGACTGACAGACGACGAAATACGATTGGAAACAAACCATAGGACGGCTTGTATGACTGCTAAGACAAAACGAAACTGAAACGAAGCTCAGACACGAAATATGGGAGGTAAGAATGATCCAATTCGTGGAGGTTAGCTAGAGTACAAAAGATATTGTAACTACAGTGTGTGTTTACAACATGAGAAAGGGCTTGAGTAATGATGAAAATTTTCATATGCATCAAAGCAACGAATGATGAAACAAAGATTTTAAGTAAATGAGTGAAAAGAAAAGAAGAAAAGACATAAAAATTTAAAATATGGTGTAGGTAGAGCGGGTGAGAGCGTGTGCGTGTGTGAACGCGATGCCATGGCATAGGCGCATGAGCGGCGAATGTCCAAAAACGTACGAAATCGCGAAAATGGCGGTAGATGGGCGCAAGCCTCATCACCGTAGAGCTTCGAGAGCTGAGTCTTTGATGTTATCTTTGATGAAACAAGCGTCGAGCTGGTCGAGAAATTCTTTGAATAGTTCAGGAGGAAAGACAGGGACTCTTGTTAAAAAATGAGACTTTGAAGCCACTCGGAGAGTGCATAGTAGAGGACGTCGTTTGGTCTTCAGGATCCTGCAATGATCCCTTTTAATCCACAGGACCACATGTAGACAAAGAGGCATCGTGTTCGCGAAAGCGACGAGGTGTGGATAAATTCCTTGAATGCTCCAAAGATAAAGACCAAAGCGCATGGAATGTTTTGTCCAATGCACTCGTCGCGATAGCCATCTGAGTTGTGATCACCGATGACCATATACTGGTGTAATTGACAATAGAGCGACGCCCCAAGGAGCATTGCTATATGCCTTAAAAATCGATCAATTATCCACAATACAGCTAGAATTGAATGCGTGTGTGGATATCACCCCCATTTGCTCGATCTTCACTTAAGTCGGTCCCATGACCTCAAAGTAGGCGCCCACAGAATTAGCATGCCTCGTGCCTTTATCGATGACAGGTGGGAATGTATAAGAGCTCCCATGTGAACTCACAATCGCAACTCTTGTTCTTTCTTCTCTTCCACCTACTCTGCCAGCATTCCTGCCATCTCATACATACACGATCGTTTTATTTCGAATAAAGACTGCACAAACTCCTGCTTTCTTATGCACGGCGACTCTTTCTCTCGACCGTCGACTAGAAGATCAAGCTTTGACTTATCGTATTCTGATATCGACCTGGATATGGAACTGGCTCAAGACAGTCCTGTTGCCGCAAAGATGATGACAGAACATCCTCGAGTTGAAGCGAAAACCTATGCTACAGAACGAGATCCGATATACTTCTGCGAGACTGTATTTCTGCAGGTATGACAATCGGCATGTGGGTAGTTTTGGCGTGATACCTCTGCGCTGACTCCAACTCGAAGGCTGAAGACAGGGTGTTCTCTGTCCCGAAGAGTGGACTCGTCGAAAAAGGAACCTTCTTCGAGTCTCTTTTCAACCAGGAATGTGTGGACTGTGATCCCGCTACTCCTGTCGCCGGAAGCGCGGAGAAACATCCTCTCATTCTGGACGGGGTCTCCAAAATCCACTTTCACAACATTCTTAGGTTGATTTATCCATTGTACGTCTCCCTAGCCTCACCTTGTCTCAAAGTTATGCTCATCTGATCCGTTCACATTCAGTCGTGGCGTTGATCCTCCATCGGGAGACGAACATTGGTTAGGTATCCTTGATCTCTCAACGAAGTGGGGCTTCCAAGAGGTGGGTATGCTCTCCTGTCCCACTCAATTTCTGTCGCCCATATCCAGTTTTAGATCCGAGACAGCGCGCTCATGCACCTCAATCATCTATTCACGTTGGCCTCCCTTTTCCGCGACGTCATCCATGCTCTTCATCTCTGCCAGAAGTACAGCATCCATGAATACATAAAATACCAATACGAGGCGCTCATTGCCTCTATCACACCCCTTAACCGTGCTGCATTGCTAGCTGGGGGAATTGACGAGGAGACTATTCTGTGCTTGATGCAGTTGAGAGAGCAGTGGCTCTGCGGGATGTTATGGGGCGAGAAAGGAAGTGGGACAGGATTTGGAGGGTTTCTCCCGTGTCGACTTTCTGCTCGGAAGATCGTGGAGGACCACTTCTCGTCCTCGGATGGTCGACGTAATTCAGCAGGCAGCATAGAATCAGATGCAAAAGCAGAGAGGACATGGAAAGAAGAGGAAGTGGCTCGCTTGACGGGTACTGTTAAACATTTGGAGCAGATGGAGAAGGTTGCGATTGAGGTTGAGAGTCAAAAGTTGGCAGAAGCGAGAGAGATGAGAGAAATGACAGAGGAAGCAGTTGGGAGGAAAGATGTCGCTGAGCAGGAAATAACAAGGGAGATGGAGAGCAAAGCGCCGGATATGGGACAGAATGAACAGGGGCAGGGCGAGAGCACACTACCCCAGCTATCAAATGCAGATGATTTGCACCACCTACAAACTTTCTTCGGTGTCTTTCTATCTGCTGACGTTCGACACCGTCTAACACGCCTAATTCTGCTTCATGCCGACAAGTACGAGTTACTAGAACAAATACAGGAGCTTGAGAGTAAGGGAACCCTCGACGAAAATAATCCGAGCCTGAAGAAATTGAAGAGTGCTGTGCACCAGCTAGAGTGGCAGATGCAGTTGTACTGGCAAGCGGGTGAGTGGACCTTTTATTCTACGTCAAAAAATGTTCTGAAAGACGCGCAATCTACAGGAACAGATCAAAAGTCTATTTGCAACGATGACCCCCAGATCGTTAGTATGCTGGAAACACTAAATGGGCGTTACAGCATCCCCAAGCTAGAAGAGACCTTGGAGGCGCTACTACGTCCTGGTGTTACGTCTTTGAACTTTTCTACTCGCATAGATGCCAAAAAGAAGGCGGCATCGAAGCAGAGGACAATCGTTACAGCGTTTATAGAGTTGTGAGTGTAATTTAAGCATAGCCGCGGTGTGCTAACCTCCAACTGCGACATTCATGCTTCGTTAGCTATGGATTACTTCCCTACACAGTTGGAAACCCAACCAATAGCAAGGAATCCACCACAAACATCCCCGAGAAAATGTTTGGGCAATGGCTGGCTGATTTCAAGCAACTGGCGAATGCAAGAAAGAAATGTTGAGATCGCCGCACCTTATGATGCTCAGGCATAACCAGAATTACATACATATATCAATGTTATCTTCCTCAGCGTGTATCCATAAATCAAGTGCTCTATGTGTCGTCTTCCGTGTTTTCCCTATTGAGAGGGCATCTGGCAAGCCGCTGTATAGCGACATCGCGCATCTGGATCATCATTATAACTTGGGTTGCCCCCTGAGGTGGCCGTGCCGCTTTCACCATACAGTGACCTTCTTCTAAGGGCAGCTCAGAGGTTTCCCTGTTCCCTCCGCAAATACGGGCGGAATGGCTCCTTAACACACCCTCCAAAAATACCCTTGTGGACAGAACTTGCGTGATACAACGTCATATTAAAGCATTGGTATTGCGCTGAGCCCTAATATACATATAGTGATAATCTTGATGGATTCCAGCGACACAGATAATGAAATTAAAACCTACCTAGCTGTAAGGGATGTCGGATAAAGAACGACATTATCACCCTCGTTGCACATTTAGCCGCCTCAAGGATGGTATATGAGCCCTAATTTCCAGTATTATCTACTGGATTAGTGCGTCTATAATAAAGCTATGAGCTTGAGGCAAAGAGGTCAAGATAATCACATTCGAAAATCGTGAGTTTTGTTTGTACGATACGCATATTTACAGTGCAACGCTACAAAGAATTGTTCGGGCCTCATTCCTGGTCTTTATAGCGATCACTGGACACATCAAACACTCGCACATAAAAAATGCAGCAAAACTCCCTAGTCGCCTCTTTCAGTATCGCTCGCAAAATCCTCCTGCAGTTACGCTTCAGGTTTGCCTTGCGCTCTTCATACTCCTCGGGCGTCTCATGATCGTTCTTCGCGACATCAAGGTGCACGATGATGATCTCCAACAGCTCTAGCGTGGGGTAACTATTCTCCCGAGCCTCCCCGAAGATGAAAATGAGCTTCGTCTTCTGCATGAGATGGGACTCGATGTTCTGTGAGTCGTACGCACCCGCACCCAACTGGATGCTTCGTTTGATTTTTCTGACGACTGGAAGGCTGACTAAGAACATGCTATCTAGCGTCAGGGTGATATGAGAAATCCCAATATACCGTCAGATATTTTAGGATGCACCGACATGGTGCCTCGTCGAATAACTCGTCCAGAAGTATGAGGCAATAGCGGATCCCGAAGGAGTCCATTCGTGTAAGTAAAGCAGGGTTTTCAGATATCTAAAAACGCTTACCGCATAAAACAAGACTCTTCAATACTGGAGCGTGGCCTAAGGGTTCGATGCTGTTGTCTTGTGCTTCCGCGTTCATCGCGTTGAGGTAAAATCAGTCAAGACAAACCCCAAGCATCCAGAGAGCGGGAAGAGCGGGAACGCCCTTGAGTTTGGCATGCTTAAGAATAGCATCCCAATCGAAGGATTTGCCTGCGAAGATTGCTTCAGTGAGTTTGGCGAACGGGAGATTGGAGTGATCAAGTTCGATAGATGGGGTCGTATCACGAAAATCACAGTAAAACGCAGACTCTGTGTCGAATATGATACGCTCCATGATATTGGTGCACAGTACGATGATGACCAGAGAAATTTGTCCTGTGCTACCCTTTGCGCAAAAATCGGCGAGGTTGAATCCTTCTATCACTCACGTTTGGTGGCTCATCTGGGCTCCTCGTTGGTGGAGCACCCGTCAAGAGCGAGTTTTCGCAAATGAGGGGACGAAAGGATGGGAACAAGAGCAACGATTCTCACGAATTTGAGGTTGAGCGTTGTGAGGGATGCGTAAGTGAGGTAGTCGCCAAGCACAAAGTTCCAGTCGTAATGAGATACAAAGTTGCCTTTGTCATGAAGCATGTTGTATTTTGTGACCATAATATCGTAGCTACGACAAACGATTTGTTGTAAAAATATGATGCCTAATAGTAATGGAATAGGGGGATTAGCATAGACACGTGACCGTTTCAGTAGACACACTCATCGCGTAGACATGGACAATACCATCATCATCTCATCATTCCACCGCGTCTGAACGTGTCTCCGGGCATCTGAGGACACTCCAGTAATATAATATGCGCAATAATTATGAAAAGAAATTGAACAAGCAATGTGGTGAGAACAGACATTGTTGCATCGAGTTAAGATAAACCTTTCATTCGTATACTGTATGGTTTGAACCTTGCACGGACCCACATAAGATCGGCCTACGCTGCATTGTGTTCCCATGACCTCCAAGTAGACGCCCAAGCAAACAACACGCCTCGTGTCGTTATCAATGACATGCGGATACATGACAGTTCCCATGTGTGCCCACGCCGTTCCTCATTCTCATTCTCATTCATTCCTCCCTCCATCTTCCTGAAAGCTCATATTCTCATTATACTCGCTTGTCCTTTGCTCTTCAACGCAAAGTCTTTGCCCTAACTTCTACGCACGATATGAAAGTCATTCACGTTGCCCCTGGTGATTCAGAATTGAACACAGGAGGCCCTCAGCCCGAGGCTGCTCGCGAAACCGAACGAGATCCAACTTACTTCTTCGAGAATGTCTTTTTGAGGGTATGTTGACCTAAACCCACATCTATTCACATTGATACTGATCATACCTCAACTCGAAAGGCAGAAGACAGGGTGTTCTCCGTCCCTAAAAGTGAACTTATCAGGCACGGAACCTACTTCCAGTCGCTTTTTCGTGATGAGCCTGCCGATAGTCCTGGCCGTTCAGAGCAACATCCGATTATTTTGGACAGCGTCTCAAAGATCCACTTTCACAACTTCCTTCGGCTCATTTATCCGCTGTACGCTTCCCTAACCTCGTGCTTTCTTAATGTCATGCTTGACTGACCCTGCATCAGCCGATGTGTTGAACCTCTGTCTGGGGCGGCGCACTGGTTAGGTATCCTCGACCTTTCTACGAGATGGGGTTTTCAAGATGTACGCGGCTCAATCCTATTGCGTCCCTTCTTGAGCATCTCAGAAATTTACCCTGTGTTTGGTCTTAAAAGCTCCGAGACACCGCCCTCACGCACCTCGAGCCGCTGTTCACCTCAGCGTCATCTCACTGCGACGTCATCTACGCTCTTCATCTCTGTCAGAAATACAACATCCAGAAACACATTAATCACCAGTACGAGACGCTCATCGCCTCCGTTACACCCCTCGACCGCGCGGTGATGCTGGAGGGCAGTCTTGATGAGGAGACTATCCTGCAAGTGATGGAGATGAGGGAAAAGTGGTTATGTGGGTTCGTATGGGAGAACAGAGGAAACGGAACGGGAATATTGTCATGCCCTCGTAGGCTTTCCGCTCGCTCGATTGTGGAGAAACATTTTTCGCCCACTATTGCAGGAGTTCCACAATACTCCAGTGCAACAGATTCTGCAACGGAGCGGAAGTGGATACAGGAAGAAGAGGCTCGTTTGAGCAACAGCATTAAACATGTGGAGAAGAGGGAGGGAGCTATGAAAAAAGCTGTGAGGGGCAGGCCAGCGAAAGCGATGGCGGAGGAGGGTAGAAAAGAAGAAGAAAAAGTCGAGGTAAAGAAGGAAGCGGAGAAGTTAACCAGGTCGGTGGAAGACGGAGCGCGGGATTGGGGCCATGTAGAGCAGAGAGAGGACGTGGAGAAAGACTCGATACCAGCCGGTGAAGATTTGGACGATATTCAATCCATCATCAGTGACACAAGTATCCTCCCATCTTCTAACGTTCGAGATCGGTTAACACGCCTCATTCTACTTTGTGCCGACAAGTACAAAGTATCGAAGAAGATCCAGGAATTGGAAATCCAGAGTCTCGGTGAAAATAACACCATGCTGGAGAAGTTGGATGACATTGTGGAAACACTGGAGCGTAAGATAGAGACGTATTTGAATTCTGGTGAGTGCAAAGTTTTGCTATCTCTACCCTGTCTAACGCCCTCCATTTGACATGTAAATGACAGGATATAAATATAGAACTCTTACCGCTATGTTCGGCGGAATGGCTGATTTGGATACACTAGATGAGATTAAATCCATGCAGAAGATCGAGGAAACACTGGAAATTGAGTTCGGTCCCGAAACTACGTCATTGTCAATTCAGGTCTGCATAGGACTCGGGCTGAAGAAACCTATGTCAGGGAAGCAGAAGCAGGCAACTATGGACGTTTTTGAATAGTGAGTTCGACTATCCCTGCATGATAAGCTTGAAGGATAATTACTTTTTGATTGCTTTAGCTATGGGTTATTACCCTACACAGTTGAAGACACACAGAGACGCAAGTTAATCTTGACCGCTAATGTGCCCGAAACAATGTTTGGTGAATGGCTCACGAAGTTCAAACAACTGGTCAGCTCAAGAAGTGAAGATTAGCCAGAGATGACTCACGAAATATGATAGTTAAGGATTTCAATTAGATACGCGTTGTTACCATGTACTTTCCCCTTCCACAATTCGCTTGTGTCTGGATGAAATGATATTTGACGAGTTTCGCAGGTCCCTCCTCACTTTCGCGAAGTAAGTTCTCTCTCACATCATGTGCACTTCCAGCCGTTGCCAGCGTCAAAGCACTACTTGAGCGACACGAAATGGCAAACATTCAAGCGAAACATGAGATTCTTGTATTAAAGACAATTATGTACACTAAATCACCTCATATTGCGTCATATATGTACATACCATAGAGCACACTGCTTATATTAGAGGCTAATAAGTAGCGTAAAACTACCTTGAATTTTTGAAACAGGAAGTGTCTCGTCGATTCCTCGTATCCATCCCTTCGGCACTGAAAATTCTTCGGCACCAACTTGAACCAGTGCCGTGCCCAATTCCAATTCGATGACGAAAGCCCTAGTAGGACCACTTGATGGCACCATTTTCAATTTACCGTGTACAGGTCGGCCGTAATATAACCACCCTTCGAACGCGCTATTGAGGAGGCATATAAGGCGGGCTTTACTTAGAGTTGTATGAATGCCGTGAGGATGACGCGATACATAGTGTATTCGGAATGGAAGCATGGTTCACGGGAAACAGCCGCCTTAAGTAAATATCTTTCGCTCTCAATACCCATCTGGCTACGTTTCTACACTAGAGAAGATTTGGCTGTGGTCGTAATAATTAAATTGAAAGCCATCGGGAGCAACCTCCCACACGCCAAGCCCCCACACCACGCATTTGGATCGCGCCCGCACGTTTTTGACAACACGCACGAGCCCTACCTTGGCATCGATATCACACTTGGAACCCTGCCCTCGACGCAACGCTCACGAGCTCCATCTCCGTTTTATTCCAATGTTCTTTCCCTGGTTTCTATTCAATTTGCATCCATTACTGAACATTCACCTCTCCTTCTTCGTTTGCAGGTCAATCACTTCGTAGTCTACTTATCAATGTTACCCTTGTTTTACCATTTGAATTGAATCACAGTTTTCATCCCAGATCTCATAAGCTTCAAATATTGATTAGACCCGACACTATTCAAACAAACTCGACGCCACAGACATCATTTCTACTGCATCGTCGCTCGAACGTGATGAAGCTTAAATTTTTCAAACTTGAAGCTATGCTCACTGCATCGAAAAATCTACTTATACTGATCACCATCATACTGCATTTTAAAAAATTCGACATTTCATATCCTAGTACCGCACTGCTTTACAATAAACTATCATACAGAGTGCAGTACATCTTAATTACGTTTACGTTTTACCGACTCGAGTCGGGGGTGTGATGATATCACTGCATCCTGCAATACCTGTCATTGGCAACGCGCCGACGCGTCATACAATGAAAAATTCTTGGTACATACGCGTTGTTTTAGAGCGCGATAATGTAATTTAACGCCCAACCAGGATCGTCATGACATCACTTAGACTGGCACACCCTGCCTTTTCCGCCCGGCCACCCTTCACGAGGCTGATGATTGTTTAATATTCTAATCCTCAAATCGATTAATCGTCTAACGGATTGTTAACGTCTGCCTGAGGACCCTGTCCCATCTTGCGCGTTTTACATGACAATCACATGCACAAGACCAGGGACCAAGGCGACCGATCAACCCCAGTGAGAAGCGCGTCTGCTTCGTTCTGTCAATATCTGCAAATTTAGGAGAAATCTGCCAAAATCTGGGTTGTACCGAGAATAGCCGCAAAAGGGCGTTTTTGCAGATTTTATCTGCTCATATCGGTTCGATTCTGCTCTCGATTTCCCAAACATGCAGCCATCATCAGGCAATATCTGAAAATATCTGCTTAAAACTGCGCGTAAAATAATAATAGCAAAAACATTGATTCATCTTTCATTACGGAATATATCTGCTAGAATCTGTTCAACATGACGCTCCTCCTGTGTCGTCCACGCTACCCGCCATGACCTGCAACTTGCCGTCACCTGCTACAGCCATACCTCCACCGTAACCTGAGGTTATCTACATACGTCTAATCACAATTAGGATTGTCAATGTATCGAAATTTGAGTCTACGCGGTCGTCCAAGGTGGTCAGCGAATGCATCAAACGTTAGAAATAATAAAGACTTGCCTGATTTCAATAGTGCCTTGTCGTCACCACACCGTGGTGTCTGCGTTTAAGGTCCTCATTGCGGAACATGCTCCCAAAACATAGTGAGAAACTGATTTGAAATAACATCGAACATAGAAAGGTCATCTCACCTTGAATCAATTCAGATTTGGTCATTGTCTTCATCGTGTGAGGTGCAGAGATCCTTTTCTAAGCTCAAAAATCAGAAAAACCAAGATATATGCGCATATATTTTGAAGAAAAAGCGCACATTTGCTCCTCAATTCCATCTATCAGATTTGAGACACATGATTATCTCATATATCTTGGTATGGGGAGCAATCATGTACATTACCGACAACCGTTAGCCATCGAGGACCCTGAGACCCCTGCCAATATCACTACACGTTCAATCAGTGACCATTATGACCGAGATCGATAAAGAGGAGGATTGACTTACTGGATTATGATCACCTTATGGGGAGAAATGTTAGAGCACACAAGGAGAGACGGAAATATGTAGCAGGATGGTGGTGGAATGAAAGAGAAAAAGATAAAAAGGAGTTGACTATTTCGACTCGGAGTTCTTCATGTGCTTATATCATCGAACCGAACAACTCACTCAATCCGAACGCGACACTGGGAAGAGTGGGAACGAAATGGTGAGGTGAAGTGGTTTTGAGTTGCACAGAGACAGACGGAGTAAGGGGAGGTCAAGGAAGAGAAGATGCTTCCTTGCAAGTGACGTCAAAGTTCGCGGATGGGCGGATTCTGGCAGATTTGCCGAAACAAGCCGTTTATTGCAGCTTCCTACAGAGACAGCAGAAATGTGCAGATGCACTTCTCACTGGGGATCAACACTGGCATGCTCTAGTACCGTTTTTGCCTTGTTCGTTAATTCTGCACCCTGGCCTTCTTTGTAGAATTTACTGAGACTGCCCAGTTTCGCCTTCTTTGTTGATTCTTCCCTCTACTGCGCCCCTGTTGAAGTGTTAAAAATAGAATTGATGGACCGGTTATCCCTATATGGGAATTTTGGCTACACCGAGTTCGAGGTTGTAGTCGTCCTCGACGCGGAGTCTGTAATTCCATCTTCCTGATGAGCTGGTCTTTCGATTCTAGCACGTTATTCACGAGCAATAATACGCATAATAACCTGTTAGAAACACCACTCATACTGTCTTATTCCTAAATATAGTTCCAAATACTGCGATCTCTCAAATACACATAAACACCAATCAGACCCTGCACAACGCCTTCCCATGTCCTCCACAATCACCATAAAAGGCTATTTCTCAACTCTTGCATCAAGCAATCCGCTTAGAATCTTCAATCGTTCAATGGCCAAAACTCAAGAAATTGACGGGCCCTTGTTGTGGTTTGGTTCTTGCTCTGCCACTTGACGACGTGCAGTGTGCTGTCGCGTCCATTGTTCCCGTTTTCCTGCTTTTTTATTTCGTTTCTTTTCTGCGTTGTGCTGTCTGGATTGATATAAAGGACTGTTGGTGGTGCTGTAAGTGGGGTTGTATTGAAGCCCCCACCGCGATTCCTGACATTTCTTTTTTGATTTTATTTTTGTTCGTCAGGGTACTGCTCATTCGCATCGGATCGCATTGTACCAGCTAGTCCTGGCCCCTACTTGATCTTTTTTACTCAATTCCAGCCAAGGACCCATCGCCACCCCTCCTCTCTCTCCCTTACACTTTTCATCCATCCATCCCACCACACCTCCCCGGACCTCTTCAAATGAAATCAAATTACACCATGGCACACACCCTCCCCCCTGAACTATGGTACAAAATCATATCCTCCTCGTCCTCTCCGCGCCACACGGCCTCTACTCTCTCACTCACCTCCCGCACCCTCATGCATCTCACCCGTCCGCTCCTCTTCTCATCCATCACCATAGACCTCTCTAACCCTTTTCGCGCTTTTCATCGTCTGCGCTCTCTCCTTGAGCCAGAGTATGATGGCCTGCAATTTGAGAGACCGATTTGGGGGGCCCAGAATCCATTGGGAAGCGTGAGGAGCGTCGAGTTGAGGGATTGTCAGGAGGGATCTTCGGCGGTTGCGGGTGGTGAGGAGGGGTGGATGAGGTTTGATATGTACAAGGCGCCTGTTGACGAGGACGAAGATGGAGGTGCGAGGATACGGGGGCTTTTTGGATCAGCTTCAACATCGACACCGACACAAACACCTCCATCAAAACATGGCACCGATCACGCCTCCCTCGACGCGGACCGCCGCGCCTTCGTCCTCACCTACGCCCTCTCAAACCTCACACGTACACTCATCCAATTTCCCGCACTCCAATCTCTCGCTCTCTCATTCGCCTTAGAACCCATCTCATACGCCACCTTTGATAGCGCGTTCAAAGGGTGGCTGTACGGCCGCCTCGTATACGGCAAATTACAGAGAGTCTCACTTAGGGGTATTCGGGATATCGAGCTGGAGTTGAGCACGGCGCTGTTAGGCGCTGAAGAGGTGGTTATTGCGGATTGTACATTCAGTACTGAGGGGATGAATAGGTGGAATAAGAGAGACGCGCTTAATCTGGCGATGTATCAAGGCGTCGCGAGATCACGCAGCAGGATTCAAACGCTCACATTTGAATCTCCGCACTCGATCGACGCGTCTACGACTGCAGATCGAAAAAGACGCTCAACTCTAGCAAAACACTGGGAATCCATAGGCATAAATCGCAGTATTGTGTCTACGATACATACACTGGACGTTTCGGTAACGTCGTATAACCCGAGCTCGCTATCCTCTGCTGCGTCACTCGTGCAGCTCCTCTCCACTGCTCTCCCTTCCGCTAAAAAATCCTCTCTCCGTTCCCTCAGAATTGACACCTTCCCCCTCCACCTCTCCCACCTCTCCTTCCAGCCCCCACCAGACCCCTGCCTCCACACGAGTCGCGTTCTGTTCTTCCCTTCCGGATCACAGATGTTGACTGGACATGGGACAGAGGAAAACGATGGATTGTGTTGGCTGAATAAAGCCGAATTCAATATGCGGAGTATGGGGTCCAGGGATTGGAGAGACGCGACGCTGATTGCGAAGCAGTGGGCTGGGCTGGGCCATGTTAGTCCGCATACTTCACCCAATCCAAATTCGAGCTCCGGTTCGCGCAGGGAGGTTATGAGGAGGGAGCTTGGTGGGGGTGTGGATGTGGATGAAGATGGAGATTTTACCTCGCCGGAGATGTGGTTCCAGCGCTACATGCGTGATGCAGGATTCCTTCCTGCCTCCCCCTGTTGCTTCCTTTCCGATATCGTTGTTTCTTCCTCTCTTTCATCACTCGCCCCCTCTCCCTCTCCTGCATTCTACTTCCCCTCTCTCTCCTCCCTATCCTTCCATGTCTCGTTCTGGCTCAACACCCCCACCTCTGCACACTCCAACGGCGAACTCGGGTTCACCTTATCCTACCTCTCAGCTTTATCTCGTGATGCCGAGGCTGCGCGTGCGCTTGAGGAGGTAAAGGTGACTGTAAAGGTCGGAGCTGGGGATTGTGTTGATAATCTCAAGATATGGAGCGGCTTCCCTTCCTCTTCATGTCCTTCTCACCCCCCATTTTTTCTTTCCTCATCGTCATCCCCCTACTCATCTCACTCACCTCACTTATCCTCTCCGCTACTGCAATCCCCCGCCTTCCACATCCTTGGGAACACCCTCTCCTCACCCTCATTCACACATCTATCACTCATCAAAATCGTGCTAGAGAGCAGGATAGGATGTCAGTGGGGAATTGAGGGTGTGCGGGGGGTTGTTGAGGGTGTATGTGGCGGTGTGAGGGGGACGGTGGAGAGGGGTTTGAGGGAGGGAATAATTGGGGACGGGGGAGTAATGGGAGCGGATGTGGATGTTGGGTTTAGGTTGATCTGAGAGGGACGACGGATTTGGGATTTGGAATTCCTTTTTGGTTTTCATCTGCTTCTTGTGCCGACTTTAGTTGAACACGGCTTGGGCCGGTTTGGGTTTGGATAGGGCGTCTGTTTTGTTTCTTCTCTTCCTTTTCTTCTCTTTCTTTTCATTTTCCCCATCATTTCTTTGGGTCTAGGACCACCACTTCCCTATTCCCGGACACAGTTCCTTTAAAATGACCTCTCTCGTACTGGCATCACCTCTTACGTTCCACACTCAGCACAGCTCACTTAACGTCTCATCCACGCCATATATCATACTCACCACCCCCTCACCTCATTTTGAAATAATTCCCAAGTAATATTACGGGACTCAACGGACGCTAGTCTTAGAAGTACGCCCCAACGTGATTTAATGCGATTTAATACGCATAAATAATGTATCAATATAGAATCTTTAAACATTTTTTCTCGCTCTTCATGACGATTTGGGTCCATTTTCAGAGTACACTTCCTATACACCGCCTCCTCAGCACAGTAAATTGGAGGTTAGTTGCAACGCAGAGTGAAATACTTATCTGAAGCCTGCGTCCAAACAGCTTTCACCGGTACTATGAGAATACTGTATTTTAGGAGAGTGGTTCGAGAGATGATGCAAACAGGAGGGGGTAGAAATGTTGGGTTTGGATATCGCGGGCATCGTGGGCGATGACAACGAACTTGAAAGCGACAGTGACTCCAAGTCCGAGTAGCAATATAGTGACGGCCTGAAATTAAAGTATTGTAACTGTATTCTGTCCAGTTGAAATTATTGATGTTATCCAGAAACTCCTGTCAGTCTGCAATCATTTCTCGCACAATAAACCTTTCAAAGTGCCAGGGCTCATCGAACCAAATTGAGATCAATAACCAAGGTTCGGTCAATTTCCTGCAGCAGCGTGACTACGATAACTTATCATTACTTGAAAGAGAGAACAAAAAACAAACAGTTGCCACTAAGAGAAGAATAAAGAAGGTTTTATTGTGAAGCCGAGTGGTTAAATTGACGATTACTCGTCCAGAGACGCATTCCTCCCCAACTTTCTGAGCTGACCATGGTTCCTGTTTTCCCTCCTGAATTATTCAAGGAGATACTCGACCACTTCACCGCTTCTTTTCAGAGTGAAGACGAAAGCCATGATTATCACAAACTAGACTGCGCTATAAAAGCTGAAATGAAGAGCTTATCTCTAGTTTCCAAAGCCTTCCTTCATCTTTGCAGGCCCATCATCTTCCAAGAAATCAATATCAGTCCCTGTCATGGTCAGCGTCTCACCAATCTATCCCAATTACTCAAATCCGATTTGTATCTCGCCCAGCATGTACGCCACATTGACGCAAATTTTGAAGACGGATGTGGTCCCTTGTCCAATGAGAACGGCATACTGTCACCATTACTCCAACTACCCACTGTGTCCTCGTTGTGGATTTCCAACTTTAGGGATAGGAAGAAATGGAAGCGTTGGAGCGAGCGAAGCGGGCTTCAGAGGGTCTTGACATCTGATCTGTCTCAGTACGGATGCCACTCTGTGTTGGGCCGCTACCTCACACTTGGATCCCTCACCACGCTCACCATCCAATGCATGTCGGACGTCCCTCTCATCCCCATCCTTTCATCTTCGACTCTCCGAACCCTTGTTCTGGATAAATGCACCATCTTCGAAGACCCGGAATCTCCCTCGCAAAACGCCATTAAAGAAGGGTTCAACCTCACCAAATTCGACGCCATAGACACGTCCGACATCCCGTTGGACTTTATCGCGGCATGCACCAACATAGAGCGTATCTATCTGGACGATACATGCCGCTGCGACCCTCCTTATCCGCGACGTCGCTTGATATTCGATAAATCAAATATTCCTTTTACGAAACTTATCGATGCCGTTTTTGCAGGGGAGAACTGCCCTGAATGGGCCACGTTTTTTACTTCTACCAAAGAGGAAAACGGACCCGCATTGCCATCGCTCAGAAAAATGCAACTATCGTTGGACAGCCACTATCAGGACGCGTTGGAGTTTGGCCATGCGGAAATCTGCATCAGGATCCTCAGGCATTCTCCTGCACTGGAAGACCTTGCATTGTCTGGTATGTTTAATTCTGTTGATCTGGTAGGCGCACCAGTGCTCATTCGCTTATCAGGGGACTCTATTACGACGATGTTTCTAGAGGAGTGCTTCGAGGAATCACCATGTCGACTGAGCCTAAAGTCGCTCTCGGTCACCTGGACGTTCTCCTACGAGCCATTGGACGATGAAGACCCGACTTTCGAAAATGCAGTAAACGGCTTGTTCCTAGTAAACCTTCCCATCCTCGAAGTGTTCGGACTCCACATCTTTCTCGGTCGAGGCTCATACAGTTCTGATACAGTCGAATCGCACTTCCTCCAGCTGAGGAAACTTCATCAAATTTTCGTGCAGGACAGTTACAATTATCCTCAACTGCAAGAATTGGAAATTGTGTTGCATCTTGAGGTGGTGAAGGACCGGCGTTTATCGCTCGAGGAGTACGAGAAGCGATGCGAAACGCTGTCACAGCTGTATGATGGTGTTCTGACACTAATAGGCGGTGGGGCGGAGTTCGAGTATACCTTTGATATCGAGTTCATGTAGCTGATTCCCGATTCTGATTTGGAATGATGATTTTTTGAATATACTTATACTTGATACATGTATGCGAAGAATATTATTGTAATTTTTAATAAATGGTATTATGCGTATTTTAGCAATATGAATGAGGAATGTCATTAAAACATCCAGAACCATGAGTCCCTGGATGACGACGATCCTGTCTTTGAAGATGCGTTGAACGGCATGGTCTAGGTCAATCGCCCAGTTCTCAAGCACTTAAAAGTTGGAATAGGGTTGGGCCAAGGAATGCACAACCGCCGTACCGTGGAGTATCACCTAACACAGATGCTAAAGCTCCAGTTCATCTTCGGGCAGCTGGGAGAGAGAACTACCCTTCTCTTGAACTGCTCGAGACCTTCATCCAACTCAACGTGGTGAAGTGCAAGCGCAAGACACTTCAAGAGTACCAGCACCGAAGAGGAGTTCTGAAGGAAGGTTACGGTCCGAGTCTCTTTCTCCAGGAGATCGCCGACGAGGTCCACTTTCGATGTAACTTTGATGTTTATGTGGTTGACATGACTGGTGGTACAGTAGCGGACAATCAAAGACAACAATTTTGATATCTCACGCTGGAGTGCACTTTTGGGCCTAATTCTTTCACATTTGAGGTCAGTTTGATGAAATACGTCGAAAAACACAACTCCGAAGTCTTTCCCACGGTTAGTTCGGGCTGGCCAAAAAAACAACCTATTTGAGCGAAATTTCAAGGTACAAAAATGACTAAGTAGCCCAACGAGCCTGATCAACGACTGCATCAAGGTGCATCATGGCAGACCTGGAGACAGTGCAATGACCCCTTTGCTTGCGAACAGCCCAAAGTGCGGCTAGACCTGAAAGACCAAAGCGGTAAGCATCCATAAATCACCAAGATCGGTTGATAAATCGTCGAATGACATCGATGGGACATGCATTCAAGGCAGAATGAGCAGCTTGCTTTGCATCATCAAATGTTTTTTTTGGGACTTGTCGATAGCGATATTTAGCCCATCCCCAATACTGTATTTATATGATTAGTAATTAAGAGAATAAATTAAATATAATTCACTTACCATCTCAATAGGATTGAGCTCACAATGAAACTTGGGTAAGAATACACATAAGTGGCCTGCTTCAATGATGAGAGTCTCAAGCATCGAGACCTGGTTGACGAAATCATCCTGCTTGCTGAGGAGCTGAGCCATGCAACACTTGTCGTTCTCCCAAGGACAAACAGGAGCACACTTCGCACGCATGCCCGAAACATCAAAACCCCTTTCCTCAAGCACCTGCTTTAAACCCTTGCCTCGTTCTGACTGATAATTGGCATAGATCACTCAATATTTTTCATTTTTTTGGGGGACAACCAACCGTTGAATTCCTCTGATTTTTTGGGGACACGTTGCATTCTTTGAAAGGAGTTGATTCCGCATTATTTCATTATTTTATTTCCCAAAAACGGCCATATTGTCGGGCCTAAAACCTAAAATGGTAATTTCCCAGGGAACGGCTCAATAGATTTCGTTCAAATTCAGCCAGAAGGACCCGACAGATGAAATGAATCGATTCTGATACTTTTCGGGAGCTCAGGGAAATATTACTTTTTTTTGTTGTCTTTGATTGTCCGCTACTGTAGGGATGAGACTAATTTTGATAAGTAGGGGTCGGCCAATGGTATCTCCTCCAGTACACTGTAATCATAAATGCATATTTTGATGTAACATATGCATGTAAAATATCGGCCTCGTTATTGACAAATATCATTTTGGAGATTCTAGTAAGCAGTGCCGGACAGCGGATAAAACTCTTTCGGTGAATAAATGACTATTATACAAGACGCATTACGCGGAGGCGTGTAGCTGCTGAAAAAATATTGTTTTAAAGAATCACCTTAGTCCACAATGAGAGATGGGAAGATCTACCGCGCGCCGACCAGTCTGACAGCAACAGCAACACCGTTATTCACTCTCGCTTGGACTCTTACTATGCTTTGCTCTATAGCTGAAGAGACGGGTTATCCTGACCCATTATGTAGCTTTTATATTGTCTACCTCGGATTACTGTCAATGTATCGGGATATAACTTTTTCAACCTGCATCTCAGCTGCTAATAATTCATGCCAAGGCATCGTGGCAACCATTTTCTACGTGAATAATTATCCCATTGACGGCAACTCACATTGCTGGACACGAATTTCTGGTTGGGCTCAGAGCCGTCTCTCTTTTCTATACCCCCTTCGTTGCTGGAATTGTGCGACCCAAATTGCGTGGGGTACAAGGTATCGTGATTGGAGGATGCGATGTTCCTCAGTCTGCCGGGGTGGGGATATTATCTACTCGGGATGTGCGAGAGTAAATGCGAAAGTCAGTGCGGGGATGCGTGGATTGGCAAGGAGAGGAGATAGGATGACGAACTAGCGGAAACGTGAAGAAGCTTTTGTATGCGTTGGGTGGAGATGGATATTTTGACGCACCTGCGATGTGTTTCCAGAGCTTCATGCGTGAAGCATGGTTCTACCTCACCTTCCTCTACCTCTCTTTCATCGCCTGCTGCTGCACTCGCGTCCACGCTCTTTCTGACTTTACATTTTCCTGCCCTAGCAAATCACCCCGGCCAACACTCCCCATCAGACTCAATAGGCGAGCTTGGGCTCATATGACCCTGCCTTTCTGCTCTCGGGCGGGTACGGCTCTCAAGATACCCGGAGGCCGTTGTGTCCCCATCCTCGTGGCGGCGAGTCTGGTGACAGAAGGAAGTGCCCATGATGTGAGAGAGAATTTACTTCGCGAAAGTAAGGAAGGAGGCCGCTCAAATATCATTCATTGAGACACAAGAGAAGGACGAAAGGAAAAAATACATGGGAACAACATGTATCTACCAATCATCAGTCGTCTCCAGCTGATTTTCATCCCTTGAGTTGTCCAGCTGTTTGAACTTCGTGAGCCATTCACCAAACATTTTCTTGGGAACAGTAGCGGTCAAGATTAGCTTGCGCCTCTCCGTGGCTTCAACTGTGTAGGGTAATAACCCATAGCTGAAGCAAGCCAAAAGGTAATTATCCTTCTAGCTTATCATGGAGGGATAGTCGAACTCACTATTCAAAGACGTCCATAGTTGCCTGCTTCTGCTTCCCTGACATAGGTTTCTTCAGTCCGACTCCGATGCAGACCCGAATCGACAATTTTGTAGTAATTGCACTTAACCCAATTTCCAGTGCTTCTTCGATCTTCTGGGTGGATTGAAGCTCATCTAGTGCATCCAACTTAACCTCGTTGTCGATGGACCACTTGTAAAGAGTTTTGCAACGAAATCCTGTTGTTTATGTGTCAATAGAGGGGGTTGGAGATGGTTGTTAGATCTTTGCAGGGCTCTTCATGACTAGTTTCATCGATTCGACTCACCCAAATCCCAATGCTTCTCTATCTTGCGCTCCAATGTTTCCACAACGCTATCTAAGTCCTCAAGCCTGGCATCGTTTTTATCGAGACCCTGGACCTCCAACTCCTGAATCTTCTTCGATACTTTGTACTTCTCAGCATGAAGTGGAACGAGGTGGGTTAACCGATCTCGACCGTCAGTAGATGGAAGGATACTTATGTCGCTGGTGACGGATTGTATATCGTCCAAATCATCGCTGATTGGTATCGGGTCTTCCTCCTCGTCCTCTGTCTGCTCTACATGTCCCCAATCCTGCGCTCCGTCTTCCACTGTCTCTGTTGACTCTTCCGCTTCCGTCTTTACGTCAACCTCTTCTTCCTCCGTTCTCTCCTCCTGAGCCATCGCTTTCGCTGACTTTTTCCTCGAGGCATTCATCATACCTTCCTCCCTCTGTTCCATATGTTTAATGCTGTTTCTCAAACGAGCCTCTTCTTCCTGTATCCACTTTCGCTCTGTTCCGTAATCTGTCGCACTGGAGTATTGCGGAACTCCTGCACTAGTGGGCGAAAAGTATTTCTCCACAATCGAGCGGGCGGAAAGCCTACGAGGGCATGACAAGATTCCCGTTCCGCTGCCTCTATTCTCCCATACCAGCCCACAAAACCACTTTTCTCTCATCAGTATCACTCGCAGCATAGTCTCCCCATCAAGGCCACCCGCCAGCATTGCTGCACGATCAAGAGGTGTAACGGAGGTAACGAGCTTCTCGTACTGGCGATTAATGTGTTTCTGGATGTTGTATTTTTGACAGAGATGAAGAGCGTAGATGGCGTCATGGTGAGACGATGTTGAGGTGAATAGGGGCTCGAGGTGCGTGAGGGCGGTGTCTCGGAGCTATTAAAGCCGAATACAGGGTAAAGTTTATGAGATGCTCAAGAAGAGATGCAATAGTTCGAGACGCGTACCTCTTGGAAGCCCCATCTTGTAGAAAGGTCGAGGATACCTAACCAATGCGCCGCCCCAGACAGAGGTTCGACACATCGACTGATGCAGGGTCAGTTAAGCATTGTCATTATGAAAGCACGAGGTTGGAGACGCGTACAGAGGATAAATGAGCCGAAGGAAGTTGTGAAAATGGGTTTTTGAGACGCCGTCCAAAATAATCGGATGTTGCTCTGAACGGCCAGCACTATCGGCAGGCCCATCACGGAAAAGCAACTGGAAGTAGGTGCCGTGTTTGATAAGTTCACTTTTAGGGACGGAGAACACCCTATCTTCTGCCTTTCGAGTTGATGTGTGATCAGTATTGGTGTGAAGAAATATGGGTTTAGGTCGACATACCTTCAAAAAGACATTCTCGAAGAAGTACGTTGGATCTCGTTCGGTTTCGGGAGCGGTCTCGGGCTGAGGGCCTCCTGTAATCAATTCCGAATGATCAGGGGCAACGCGAATGACTTTCATATCGTGCCTAGAAGAGCTAAGGACAAGCGAGTGTAATGAGAATATGAGCTTTCAGGAAGATGGAGGGAGGAATGAATGAGAATGAGAATGAGGAACGTGGACACACATGGGAGCTTTCCTGCATCCACATGTCATCGATAACAACACGAGGCGTGTTGTTTGCTTGGGCGTCTACTTGGAGGTCATGGGAACACAATGCAGTGCAGGCCGATCTTATGTGGGTGCGTGCAAGGTTCAACCATACAGTATAGGAACGAAAGGTTTACCTTAACTCGATTCAAAAATGTCCGTTTCGCCACATTGCTTGTTCAATTGCTTTTCATAATTCTTGTGCATACTATATTACGATTAGGCATCATATTTTTACAACAAATCGTTTGTCGTAGCTACGGTATCATTGTCGCAAAATACAACATGCTTCATGACAAATGCACCTTTGTATCTCATTCCGACTGGAACTTTGTGCTTGGCGACTACCTCACTTACACATCCCTCACCACGCTCAACCTCAAATTCGTGAGAGCCGTTCCTCTTGTTCCCATCCTTTCGTCCCCTCATTTGCGAAAACTAGCTCTTGAGGGGTGCTCCATCAACGAGGAGCCCAGATGGCCCACCAAACGCGAGGTGATAGAAGGATTCAACCTCACCAATTTTGCGCAAAGGGCAGCACATGACAAATCCCTCTGGCCATCGTTTTACCGTGATTTTCGTGACACGCCCCCGCTCATCGAACATGATCACTCCAATCTCCCATTCGCCAAACTCCTGAAATGATCTTTGCAGGTGAATCCTTCGATTGGGTTGCTATTCTTAAGCATGTCAAACTCAAGGGCATTCCCGGTCTTCCCGCTCGAACAATTCTTTGTAGCGTTGTACCATAAATATGCGTATCATACAAACTTGTTATAAATAATTTAAGATTTGATGCGAATTTTTGAGCGTTTAATAAGACCTTAGGGCGTCACCCATGTGCACTTGGTAGCGTATTATTGAGCGAATACCAGTCTTAAAACTCTGGGTCTGGTGAATGAAATAATTATTATACAGGGCATTACAAGTGGAGGGGTGTATCTATGTACATTTTAAGTAAACGAACTACCGCGGAGAGAAACCGTAAAATATCGTGAGCGCGTCATGGATACCGAAAACCAGAATAAAATGGTGCAATGCCGAACACGAAACTGAGGGTAAAGTGCAATGCATGAATCGTACAAAGGAAAAAACGAAACTAGGGGACATAGAACCTGTGCTTAAGCAATAGTCCTAGCCTTTTCATCAAGGTTAGCGGACTCCCTATCGGATTCCCTCTGACCCTCAGCGGTGGGTACACTTCCGAGCCCATCAACATCAGGGTTGACGACCTTCTCGCCCTTCAAATCGGTGTTGTCGATAGCGTTCTGCTGTTCGCCGAGGTACCAGTTAGGCATTAAGAAAGCGAGGACCCACGGGATGACGGCAACAGCAGTTGCGGTGATGGTCATGACTTTCATCACATCATCGTAGGCTAGGGAAGGTTCGTTCATGAGTTTTGACATTGTAGAGAAAGAGCTGTTATTTTCTTACCTGCGATGGCACCAAGACGAACAGGACTGTCTCGAGGGAAGGTGCTGGCTGCCAGAATAGAACCGTAGAGCACCTGGCGGTCGGCCTCAGGGACAAAGGGAAGATGGAATGCCAGACGACCAGGCATCAAGTGCGTCCAGATGGCGCCAGCTAAGAGGTCGAAGTAGTCAGTAATGTGATTATAAGAACGAAGGAGTTCAGAAGCGTACCAATGGCAGATCCAATAGCACCGCCAATTTCAGTGATGAGCAACACTGAGGCGGTGAGGACCGCGACGTCGATGTGGGGAACGGAGGCCTGGGCGCTCGTTTGGGATGCAATGGCAGCGAAACCACCACCAATACCCTGAAGAAGTTGACTCCATACAATCTCTGCATCCGAGGCGTTGGCACCACGCGAGTGAATCATGAGACCACATCCACTACAAGTCGAGAACGATTAAGCCACGCATGAAGAATGTCGAAAACGAAAGCTCGAACTTACAGAAGACGGATGGATAGACCAGCGATGAGAAGAGGCTTAGCACGATGGGTGAAGCGCATGATGATACCAGCGACAATGGCGAAGATAGTGAGGGAAAGAGTTTGAGTGTAAGAGAAGTACGTCATGTTAACCAGTGACCATGGCTTGACGATGAACACGAATGAGAAGAGGTAGGTGTACGAGATATAGAATGAGATCTGATTCAGGGCGTTAGGATATTTAATATCTTCAGCGAGAAGCTATGTACTTACGAAATCAAAGAATCCAACAGAGGCGGCGATGAGGAATGAACGATTTTTGAAGAAGTGCACAGGGACAACGGGGAACTTGGCTCGAGATTCCCAGAACACGAATGCAGGGAAGATAACAAAGCCAATGACGATCATGGCAATCATAGAAGCTGAAATTGAGACGTCAGTAACGCGTAAAATGTACTATATTAATAGAAACCAAACGCACGATTATCCCAACCACCCTCGGCGTTTTCGGCCAGAGTCATGGGTAGGAGAATAAGAGCAACGGAGGTACCGAGCAACAAAAGACCAAAGATGTTGAGTTTGGTAGCCTCATCCTTCATTCGCACGAAGATAGGCTCGCTGGCATCCCTCTGTGGGATGAGATTCAGTCTCTTTGCCTTCCTCTGCGCCCACAGAAGGGTGACGATTAGGGGAGCAAGGGCCGCAGGGACAAGGATAGCGAACATGCCGTCTGAAAAACGAGTTCGAGTATCAGAAACCAACACAAAGGGAAACGTGAAAGGCGTGAACATACATCCCCATCTCCAACCATCGGGTCCCTTCTTGATCATGCTGGTAGAGATATTGGAGCCGACGAAGACGTTGATGACGAAGGGGAGTGTCATCAGGGCCGACATGAGCGAGCGCCATTGAAGGGTCGTGATATCTGCAATCACGATTTGCGTGAGGAGTTGCAGTCCAGTGTAGCCGCTGAGAAAACATCGTGGTCATAGTTAGAGGACAAGTTGGCAATGTCGCAAGGTAAGAACTTACACAGCGTAAAGGATGATACCTCCGGCGATAGTTTCGATGTTTTTAGCGGATGCGATGATGATATATCCTATGAAACGGTTAGTATGATACCCGGCAACAAGATGATGAGAGAATTACTAACCAATGACATAGAAGAACACTTGAAGGAATTGATTAGAACGCAAACTGGAATGGTACATCTCAGTACTCACAGACTAAGACGTATGCAAAACCACGCGACCGAACGTCAGCGATCTTAGCGACTACAGGCTTGCCCACCGCGACTGGTGAGGAGTCAGTTGAAAATCCCAAATGCCAGCACGAACTTCAGCTAACCAATTATGGCCTGTGCAACAGAGATGGTACCAATCAAGCTGTGATGGTCCATATACGACGCCGCAATCTGGAGATATGTGTAGGTGGTGGTACCATCAAGGGAGTAGATGTACGCAGCCAGACCCAGACTATAACTTGGTTTAGAGCGCGTTCGAAAAAAAGAAAGGCAATATGAGGGCATACCTGATAAATAGTGCCCATCTAGTGTACTTTCCCAACACCTTGTGGACGGCTTCGACGGTTCTGACACCCATGTGGGCCGTCGATTCCGACCCAATCGAGCTGGTCTCATGGGTATACGGACGGGAGGTGGATTGGGTGCCCGACATGATGGGTGCGAGAGGGAAAAGGGAGGAAGGCTGAGCTGGGGTGACTGCACATGTTACCCTCGCGTATTAAATACCAGAAGCCCATTCGAACAAAATGCTGGATGATGTGCTCCGAGGGTACATCTCCATCATCTGATAATTTTTATGATGTGCCAAGGTCTTATCTGATATGATGAATCCACTATCAGATAAGACCGCATCCACCCATCTCATCATGTTCCTGAATTATTCTCAGATTATGCGGCGGTTTTATCCGAAAATGAGGTCTGGGCTCTGTTTTGACCCGGATTGTATCCCCGAAGTAGCGTCTTACTCCAATTTCATGCGAGTTCTCAGTGGTCGTCGGGTTTAAAACAGGGGCGCAATCTAACACTAGGACCGAGGTAGTGGACCTGTTGCAGGGTATATCGCCAAATTTAATGGGAAAAGAGGTACAGACTGCACGCATTCGAAATTAAAATTCATGAACTTACCAGTCGTTGGGTGTTGCTGAAACGATTCGACATTACTGGATTTATCACGCACCCTGGACGCATCAGATGGTCTCATAATAAAAATTGAATTTTCTTTGGATGTGTACCGTACTCTGCTCCAAGTCGAATCTACTCAGGTCAATAATTTCTTCAACTTTATTATTAATTTAAGATTTTAAAATTCAGGACCGGCCTCTTTCAAGGAGCTTCAATTGAGACGAGAACTGCTGAACCTTCTTCAGGGTTATGTGTTTGATCGGTGCCCTGTTGCATTTTGCCTTTATCTTCGGAGCTCGTGCCCAGTCAAATTTATCCATTGAGATGAATTGACCTGTGCACATGTCAAAGTACTTTGAGGTCATCTAACTTTCTGGTCCTATAATTCAGATGTGAGCTCTGACGCTGAGTCTCATTCTTTTTTTTTTTGTTTGTATACGGACTCATTCCGTTAAAAACAACTCAAATATGACCTTTGCGCAATATGTAACGTTCAATGCGCTTTACAAATGAAGACATGATGAGGTCCTCGCTCTTCTCGATAGCCGACGGCTGGGGACTATGTATATTCGTCTAACATTTCGGTATTGTTAGCGTGCCTCAGAGTGCCTCTCATCCTAGTTTCTTCTGAGTGCTGACCAGATTCAAGTCACTAAGTCGAAAACAGACCAGACATTAAGCAGGATCGGGGATGGGTCGGGGTATGACCAAGCCTCACATCCAACTTCAGTCAGAGTTTGGCTTCAGCGTGAGGTATATAAGGGCATGAACACGACGGGTAAAGGGAAAGCCGACATCCGAATATCAATATTACCCCAGCATCGCACCACACTCAACCTCCGCGCGTCAGTCATGGCATCCTCCTCCTCTTCCCCTCCTCTTACCATTCGCAAAGGTTCTTGTTTGTGCAAAACCGTAAAGTATGAGGTGACAGGTGAACCTATCACTTTCAGAGTATGCCACTGCATCAACTGCAGGAAGTCCTCGGGCAGTGCGTTCATGTCGAATTTGTTTTTCACCAGCAAAGTGAGTCGCGCGTCTACAAGCTCAATTCTCTTGACTGGCAAATCACGAAAGTTCCGCTCATTGATCTTTGCTGTGATATTTATAGCAAATTAAAGTCCTTAGTGGGGAAGAGAAGCTGAAGGTTTACACGGATCGGGATACGAGTAGCGGTAATGCTTTGAATCGACACTTCTGCACGGAATGCGGGTCAAATGTCTTCTTGCAACCTGTCAACCCTCAGGCAATTGCGGGGGATATCAAGCTGATTGCCGCTGGGACCCTGGAAGACGCGTTTTCTACACGTATGATCCGATTTTCTTCATGGTCTGACATCACTTAACACGTTTATTTTAGCCGTGAAGACGGAGTTGTTTGCAGCACAGAAGCGACATTGGGTAGCTGGTATTCACGTCCAACCGAAGAGCAGTAAACTATGACAAGTTTCGTTGTCGATTTTTTTTATTGTTCCTGATGTCTTAATAATACGCCCGATTCACAACCATCATGTATTAATGCTATCGCCTTGGCAAGACGAAAACCACAGGTATCCCTACCCACTTGGTTCTATGGAGAGGCGTGAACTTGGATATAGTATTAACTATCTACAGAAATCCTATCACAGTTTGCTTTTCTTCTGTTGAACATGAATTCCTACGACCCAATCCCTCTTCAGTTCTGGGAACAACTCCGTCTTCACAGCTGAAATGACTCGTTAGACCACCTCCAAAAGCGCAGCTGGTGAATATCTTACCTGTGTTTATCTCTTCGTCCAGTGTCCCAGCGGTAACCACTCTGAGATCTTTAGCAAGCGCCTCGGGGTTGGCAGGTTGCCGAAACAAGTTGGACCCGCATTCACCGCAGAAGAACCGGTTTATGGGGTAACCACTCCCTGTATCACGATCTGAGTATACTTTCACCTTATCCCCCCCAGTTATAACCATAAGTTGCTATGAAGAGCCAAGACAAGATCAATATTGGTGCTAAGTTGATGATTGGCGGATCATGACAAGCAAAACTAGACGCGCGATCTACCTTGCCATTGAAGAACAAACTTGACATGAACGCTGTGCCTGACGACTTCCTGCAGTTCACACAGTGGCATACTCTGAAAGTGATCGGTTCACCGGTAACTTCGTAGTGCACAGCTCGACATAGGCAAGAGCCCTTGCGGATGATGGATTCCGGGGACGAAGAAGATGGGGGGGAGGACATAAGACGGGGTTAATGCAAAGACTGGAATATTTGCTTAATTCACTGCAGGTCTGAAAGCCAAATTAATGCCGTGTAAATGTTGTTACGATGTACGAGAGCTATAAATAACGCTCTATAACGACAACTAGCATAACCACACAGACTCCTCGTCAGGGATTCGGTATACTCTAGACACTGGGACTGAGTTGGTGATGTTACTCCTTCGAAGGTATATGTAGGTGGTTTCTTTTAGGACCCACGATTCAAGGCTATCAAGAATAAATCCGAATTTCTGACGAATAGTCTGCATGGCTCACTAGATACAGAACAAGCGATAAGGTCTAATGAAACACGCGTCTCAATGATCTCATTAAATCGAATTGATAGATGTGAATTGGTGAACAAGATAAATGCATATGTAAATCATAAGTATAAGTATGTAGCCATTGTCTAACCATCGTTGTCATCTTCGTCGCCGTCACTACTCTCTTCGCCCGTATCCTTGCCCTCTGCGGTTGCCAAACCTGGATCACTTGGTTTTGGGCCATGGCCTTTGGCCTGGCATGTACGAGTCCCATGTTCTGCCTTTTGGTGGAAAATGACTCGTTTCTTGATGCTGAATTAACTTCGCTGCCGCTCAGTGACTAAAAAATTGAGATCTCTACGTACTTCTTATCTGAAGTCACGTGTCAGAAAGATTTTCATTCCAGAAAAAGCGGGATATAGAACGACTCCCCTAAGGGGGACTCGTAACTATCCTCATCCGCCGTGGCATCATCTTCGTCGTGGACATCATCCTGGCCATCACCCCCATCATCGTCATCCCTAATTTCTCCCGACACTGAGTCATGGTAGCAGTACCGGTCTGTGCAACGGCGATAGACGTTGAGATTGAAAACAAAGTTGAACTTTCCATTGTCCTCAAACCCGCGCAAATATCGTGTTAAAACCCTGATCGCCTTCGCTTGGTATAGCTTCCCCGCAGACGGCGTGTATGCTTTCGGTTTTTCGTAAATTATCATACTGACCTCGAATTCGAGTCGTTGAAGGCGAGGCAAATTGGTGTCGTAATCGTGGATTATGTCATCCAGCAGCGATTTCAGAGTTTTCGCAACAGAGCGGTGTGCTAAATGACGAGTGTCATCTCGCTGATAGATGGCGGTTTCGAGCTCAAGACGCAAGTTCAAGTCCTCTAGAACAAGAAGTCGGAGAGCCCCAATTTTGCCGAGCACAGTCTTGACTGTGATTAAGTCTTCAGGATTGATACCTCTGTGCCGGAAATCCCAGTGTAGGGACAGACGCTTCAGGGTGTACTCGAGGGGCTTGAGAGTCTGCGCAATTTCCAGGGCGGCTGTAGGAGTTCCTAGGTCAGATATGTATTAGATGAACAGAAAAAAGGCAGCATAAATTATGGTCATTACCATAGATTCGCAACGTTTCTAAGGCGGGGACATGATTGAACAATCTATAAAGATCATTCGAAGGATTCTCAGCGTGACGTGTCGGCGCGTCCATATGCAATCCAATTGTCAAATTCTTGAGCATCGGAAAGCCTGCGAGTCCTTCCATTTCGGCAGGTATGTACCAGAATTCCCAATTGATGTTTTCGCCAATCGCAAATACCGCTGTCTCAAGACTTCTAAAAGGTAGTCTTAAACCACGTAAATTGAGGTACGATGGGAGCTCGTCAGCTGCATAGCGCGGGAGCATGACAAAATCCTCTACAATAAGACACTGAAGTTGCGTGCATTGTACGATTAGTGCCAGTGGAAAGTTTGACATCGAAAGCCGCAGGTCCTCGAGTTTTAATTGGAGGTTCTTGAGGTTAAACTGTGTCGGGGTAGGAACTTTGCTAACGTTCTCCTGGTTTTCTGGATTCCTGTAACCGCAATGACAATTGTCCATAGTGAGGCAAGCAAGTGTTGGGATAGAGAGGATTTCGATGATCGGGACGTCATCGATGTTGGAAATATTAATTGTTGATAAGGAGCAATAATTAATGTACCCTTCAAGCAACGAGCGCCAGTCAAAGGGTGGGGTCTCTGCGTCCTGCATCGATGGCCAATCCCAGTCCTCATATATCATTGATAGTGATAACGACTCCACCTGGCGGAGACCTAACAACACGCTCAAAGGCTCACTCGTTGAGACAGTAAATTTCTCCACGCTACCACGAACAAAAGTGTACTTGACATTTTGAACATGATGAGAAAGGCGCTCATCAACCAAAAATTTGGCTAGGTTCGTACGGCGAACGCCAGTTTTGTCATACTGCCCGCTGAGGTCAATTTCAGAGAACAGATGTACGCGAGCAATTGGTAGGAAAGTCTTGCAGACGACGGCGATGCTCTTCATGTTTTCCTTGAGCTGAGATGGGGACCGTTCCAGTAACAGAGCCGCGAGTTGGTCAATTATCTCTTTGAATATCTCTAGAGGGGCGACGGGCTCATTATGAGTTGTGGTGATGATGCACCTGTTGTCTTCAGACTCAGGCATTAGGAATGCTTAGATGATGATTCCCGCTACTTGAGTAGAGGGCTTTGCGGCAGCCATCCTCCAGCAAAAAACCTGAGACATTGGCTGTTTCGGTGATAGCCGTCCGATGCCGCATTGTGGCATCTCGGCCCGTTCACAGCACCCAGAAGTGTGATGATATTCAATATAGGTCGTCCTGCTTAAGGCCGACCACACACACCAAGACCACACAGTTATTTGTGACTTACATATGTTCCATGTTCGAGGATTTTTCTATCTCCCATTTAATATCGTTCAAATTATATTTCATCATATAGGCAGACACATACTTAACAAGTCAGACTCGAGAACTGAAGTGAAGCATCATGCGTTCGGCGTTCGTTTCAGGTTTAGATATTTAATGTTGTTAGTAAGCGTCGGCGAAAAATCTCTGCTCGTACTGAGCAACCAAAGGTTCACAAGTACTGCATGTATATAAAAGAGGAGTCCATGGAATTATCAGGCTCTTTTAAACGGCTGAATGCGCTCGATCGTATTCCTCTTCTGCTTCTTCCTCCTCGTCCTCCGTCTCTTGTTTGGCGTATGTAGTATGGCGAGGATAAACATTGACGTGCCACGTAAACGCAAACCTTTCATTTTTCGACAATGTGTTCCAATATTCCGCCCCTGTTAATGCCTCCATAGCACCTTGTTGGTACCACTCTTCTTCATCAGGTTCATCGCACTCTAGCTTCTCATAAATACACATTGAGACATCGACGTGCACCCGTTTGAGGGACGGAAAATTGTCGTAGTTGGGGTCAATCAGCTTTTGAAGTATTCGCAGCTTCTTGGCGAGAGCGTGAGATATAACCACCCCTTCGTATTCAAAGTAGATGCCTGTTTCGAGCTGTATGCGGAGTGTTAGACTATCGAGAGCCCGAAGACGCAGAGCAAAGAAGCTCTCAAAGGCGTCATCGATTGTGGGTCCGTAGTACTTTTCGAACCCCTGGTCGCCGAAGTCCATCTGCAAGTAAAATGTCTTGAGGGTATCGGTGACTGGGTTGAGACAGCGCTTGAGATCAACGGGTGGCACCTTGGGAGCTTGAGCGATTCGTCAGCAACATTTAAAGAGCACATATGATTGTACCATGGTCTTACCATAGATAAAGCGTAGCTTTTCGAGGACGGGTAAGTGCTCGAAGAATTTTGTAAATAATATACTATGCTGCTCCATGTGCAGCCACATTGTGAAGTCCTTCAGGGCAGGGAACGCCGAAACCCCATCCGCATTCGCCGCTCGGTGGAAGTCGCCCCACTCGACCTCTGCCCAGAATTCGGCCTGCTCGAGGCTCTGGAATGGGAGGCCACATTCGCCAGGGGGTAAAGGAGGTATTATTCTGCGTCTGGTGTTGAAGGGTGGTAGCGAATCGAGGACCGGATAATCAATAGACATTTCAACGACCAGGCGTCGCAGCTGAGGGAGCCGTACCATAAGCCCAAATAGAGCGCTGAAGATGTCAGCACGACTTGGAGATAACCTCAACTCCCGAATGCCGCTTAGCGGGAAATCCCCCAGACAGTGCTTCTCATGGTCCCTCTTCCTGAAATCACGTACGATACGGATCCAAAGTGAGTGACAGGAGAGTAGTAGAGGACATGATGTCAGTGACTGGCATGTATGTGAGCCTCCGCAGATGAAGCGAGGACAATGTTGGGGAATTAAGATACTTTGTGAGCAAAGAACGCCACACGAAGTTAGGACCGTTTGGTTGTCGGGCGTCCTGCATGAAGGCGTTAAACCCTCTGCTCTCTTCGATGAACAGTGACTCCAAATGAGGCAAGTCCAAAAATACCGAGAGATTCATGTTGGAAACCGGCTCTCTGTCTACCCATTCAATTAAGGTATACGAGACGTGGTTTACGCTGCGGTAGAGACGAGGGTGATCTTTCAAGAATTGACCAAGATGAAAACGACGCGCTCCCGTGGGGTCATTTTTTCCGCTGAGGTCGATCGAGCGAAATAGATGAGGCCGAGCAATGTCCAGGAAGGTTTTGGAGACCAATGCGACTTTCTTCATAATAGCCTTCAGTTGTGAGGGAGAATGTTCGCGCAGCATCGCTGCGAGCTGATCAATTATATCTTTAAAGATCTCTATGGGGAAGGGAGGATCATCATGACCCGTTGAAATGGCCATCTTGTCGTCGTCAGATGTGATTTGCGCCATCAAAAGCTGTGGAAGGAACTCGAGCTGGTGGAAGGTGCTAATCAATGTCTTAAAGTTGATCGACGCATTACATATCCAACAAAATTTGTGTTTAATGATATTTACTCCATTGTTTCTGAATGTGACTCCTCCGAGGTGTTCAGCCAAACCTGGACTGCCAGTGGGACCCTGTTGGGCTGCCCGATCAGCCATCCGGTGCTACCCATGGTCAACAAAGATTTGAAGTTGAAACTTGAGATAGGTGATATATAACTGGTCAAAAAAGTCACACACCACATGTGTCTATTGAACGTATGAAACCAGTGCTCGACGCGTCGCACGCCCGAAATTGGGCCAAGACAAATTCGACGCGTTCAATCACGTGCCTACAAAAGTTCTCTTCCTCCCCACCACCATGTTCGCCCGCTCTGCTCTCCAGCGGCAAGTTGTTCAAACCTCACGGGCGACGTCTCTTCGGTACCTAAAAGCCCGACAGATATCATGCACGCCTTTCCTCAACGCAGCTCAAAAATCTGCGGAAGGATCCAAACCTACGATGACACAGCAGCAGCAGCAGCAGCAACCCCCAAAAAGCTGGCTAACGCGGAAGATTGAGACTTCACCCCAGGCTCGCAAGATTTTCATGACAATGACGAATATGTTGGGCTATGGAAGTCCTAAACAGCTTGCTGGACGTAGGGCATTTGTTCTTTATGAACAGATATGTGCGGTAACGCCTGACCAGGATCGCGACTTTTGGCAAAAAGGTGCGTATTTTCGTTGAAGTTTGCCGACAATTTAGGCATCGTTGTTGACTTTCTATTTATTTTTGATGTTTAGATTGCTCTCTACCTCCCACATTCCAGTCATGGTTCACAGTCACCAATCTACACATCTGGTTACTTACCGTTCGGCTCCGCGCACTACCCGCTGAGCATGCCCGGTTTTACCACCAAGCCTTGATTGACCACTTCTTCCTGGACATCGAGGATAAGATCAGAACCGTCCTACAGCCCCCATCCGAACCCACACATCCCTACACTGCCGAAACTGACTTCTATGTCAACCCCAACGCACCCCGGAATGCTGACGGCAAAAAAACAAAACGAAGTCGCGCACCCGACAGGATCGTCACCAGACAAATGAAAATCTTCAAGGAGCAGTGGATGGGAATGGGTCTGTCCCTGGACCTTGGACTCGTCACAAGCGACATGGAGCTTGCTGGTGCGATCTGGAGGAATATCCTTGGTGCTCGTGGTGCTCAGGGCATTGCATACCCCGATTCCGGTTCATCTGCTGCCAAGTTCAAGAGGACCGTCAACCTTGTCGGTGGTGAGGTCGTTAACGTCGCCAAAGTCAACCTGGAAAAGGAAGAGACGACAGACGACGGCAGTGGAGTGCACGACTTCCCACCTGCCGAAATTGACAAATACCTCGCGTACCCCGAGCTCATGCTCGACCTTGTGGCCTATATCAGACGAGAGTTGGTGCGGTTGGAAAAAGTCAGTGATGAGGACATCATGGCTGGCAATTGGGAGAAGTTGAAGTTTGGAAGGGTCAAGCAGATATCATAGACCGTACTATACTTGGCGAGCAGTGGACTGCATGTCGTAATGTTGTTGGCAAGTTATTTAATTCGTGATAACCCCCTCTTAATTGCGCACTCGTATAATCTTATTTACTCAACTCAAATAAAATTGCAGTCAACATTCGCATTTCTACGCATGTATTGATACTTGATGGCCTCGCGACAATCGCCCATGACTGGTTAGTTAAAGGTGTGTTTCATTTTTTCTCCCTCGTGGAGTCCGGGTAAAGCTAATGAATATTTATTCAGATTCTTGACGCGACTGTTTGAGTTGAATGCACACACCTTTCCTGGATTAAACAACCCAAGAGGATCTATCGTCTTTTTAATCTTCTTCATGAGCGCCACAGTGCCTTCTCCAAGCTCCTCGACGAGATACTCTTTCTTTCCTATTCCCACTCCATGCTCACCGGTACCTATTCAGATTTATTCAGTTCATGGCAACCTGGGCTAGACGTCCGTTGGAATTCTCACATGTTCCGTCTAGAGCAATGGCGCGTTTTACCATCCTCTTCACAAGACCTTTGGCTATCTCTTTCTCCTCCTCTGTCCTGAACAGGATCATCGCATGGAAATTGCCGTCTCCTACATGACCAACGATCGTCGACACCAGCCCTGACTCTTTTATATCTTCCTTGGTTTCGTATAAGAGTTGTGGCAATTTTGATATCGGAACGCTGAATCAAAATTTATTAGCTCGCTTTCCAACAGGCTAGATTTCCATTCATCGCCAAAAAGGCTCAACTTACCAAACATCCGTTGGCCACCCTTTGCTTCCCTCAACGAACGCCAAACCCGAATAATGAGCATTTTTCCTATCAGCCCATAACTCAGATGCTTCCTGCTCGTTCCTAGCCAGCTGGAAGCCTGTGCCCCCGTGTTTCTCCACAATCTTCTTTGTGATCGCTGCCGTTTCTTTTAGGGAAGCAGGTGTGGGTCCTTGGAATTTGAAGAACAAACTGTCTTTTTCTGGCCATTTGCGTTTTGACATTCCATATTTATTCGTCGCAGCCATGAATATGTTGTCCACCAATTCAACGCACTCTGTCATTTATTTTTTTTGGTATGTTGGGAATTTTTCTTTGCGATGATGAATTGGTCACTTACGGATTCCAACCCCAGTTTTAAGCACGTCTATGACAGCTTCTGTCGCCTTTTCAACATTAGGAAATTGGACAACCGCTACAGTCGTTGGGAGAAGCGGTGCCAACCTTATCGTCACTTTTTAATTTTAAAAATGTAAGCCCTTGGACGTAATTCTCTTTCCCTTACAATGTCGAGATATATTTACACACCTTCAGTGACGATTCCAAGGGTCCCTTCAGCACCGATAAACAACTTGGTCGTGTCAAATCCCGTTGACGATTTCCGGGATCTCCGACGAGTTTTGATCACTTCCCCCGAGGGCAACACCACGGTCTAAATAAAGATGAGGCGACCAAAAAATATTGTTCAGCGTCATATCACAGCAATAGAGACATGAACTTTATTTTGGTGCTCACCGCATTCAAAAACCATTCTGCTTTAGCTGTTCCATACCGGACCGCGTTGGCTATTATGAGGCATTAGCATGTGAGTTCTCCTTTTAAATTTTGCTTTGAGGACCACAACGAATGACGACGTGATGCAGGGCACCGCAGCAGCAATCACAAGTCATGAGTCATCCGTCCCATTCACTTCAGCGGCGTTTAGCTCAGAGAAAAAGGAAAGCGTAACGTACTTCCAGAACAACCTGTGCTGAGCATTCCGCCGATGGTAGCTCCAGGTGCGGGGTCGATCTATAATATAAGGTAGGGTGGAGGGTGGATCTAGTGGTTAATTTCATTTGGGATGCTTATCTAGCTTCACATTAACCTCACAGGGAAGAAAAGTGGTATGCCTGGAGTGAAGAGTCAATATAAGGCCATTAATTGTTAAGGGTTGGTTTGGTATAAGGGTTTTGCACAGGAAGGGCTTGGTGTGAATGCCGCAAAGGTGAGATAAAGCTTACCTTTGTCTTTGAGCACTTCATTCACGTCCATCCATCTTACTCCAGGCTGACAAACCAGATCGCCGTCGTCCTCTGTTAAAAGCAAGGAAAGGCACGGAGAGAATGTGCGTCAGTGATTGCAGTCTGACTCAAATTGAATTGGACATCACTACAGAGAAACGCGTGCAAAACACGAGGCTCTCGCCGAGAATGTCATTATGAACTCACCATGAATTTCTAGAATCTCATCCATGTTGCGCATGTCGACGCAGATTCCACCAGTCTCGTGCTATGGGGAAAGGGTACGTTGGTTAATTTCATTCATTTAAAATTAGGGTTGAACGACGAGCTGCTGCGCAGGAATATGAAGCAGGAATGGATGTAGATGATGAGAGAGCGAATAGGTGGAAATGAAAAGCCAGTGGCGACAATGAAAAGCATCTGGTGGATATGTGATACTCACACCACGATATTGACCTTCAAGGCTTGTCGCACCCGAGTATGGGATGACCGGCATGCGGTATTTGGTGGCAATTTTAACAATCTTGACGACATCCTCAGTACATGACGGATAAACAACGACACTCGGGTTGACGCCTGTGTATATCCAAAAAGCCAAAGCATCAAGGTTTGTCAGCAACCTCATTTTCATACATCCACACTAGGGTACTAATGAAGCCTGCTAGCCCATTGTTTTCATTGTCACTCACCAGGGTGATGGTCATTTTCCGAAAACCCATGGGTATGCAATTCATCTGGGTCATCAGCGACGGTCACATTACTACTTCCTTCAGGGAACGTATTCTTCAATTCCACAATCGCCTGCGCAAATTCCTCCGGAGATCCAAACCGTGGCTCGTCGTCATCCACATCATTCTTATTTACCCTCGCTCCATCCCCAAGTAACGAAGATTTCGCCAGCCCAAAGCCTAGCATCGTTCCAATAGCTGCAGACAGCAAAATTGACGTCGTTATCGCTTTGCCGGTCCGCGGGCCGGGAGAGGGCTTTTTGCCTGTAGTGCCAGAACGGGGAGGTGCACTAGACGTGGTTGATAGAGCCCGAGAGTAGATCTGGGTTGGACGTCCACTCGCAGTAACTCCAATTGAAGTTGCAGTGGAATGTGAAGGATGGAATGATGCCCGCAATTGGGTTGGTTTGCCAGCTAGATTGGATTGCACTGCTGTTAGAGTCCGTGGAAGAGTCGTGGCTTGGGCTCTGCTACCACCACTACTCGTCATAGAGAGACTGGCAATGCCATGCAGTTTGGTGCGGAGCATGGCTTGTGGTGCCTTAGTTGGGGCTTTTGACAGATAACGCTGGAAAATAAAGTGGGTGGTGATTGAGTGAAGCAATCAGCGACAAAACAAATGTGGGGATTGGGAAGTGCGGTTAAATCTAGAATGCTTGTGTGGGATAGGATTATGCTACCCTGGGAAGGATGACAATACACCGAAGTAGAAGACGAGGGTTGTGGTTCTTTAGCGAAATCGTGACCATTGGAATAGCCTAGATAGAGTCTTGTGAACACTTGTTCGTTCCGAGGCTCACGTTTAGATCCCGTCTGACGCATCAACGTGTTGTCAATTTGTTCTATTGTTACAACGAGGACGTGCATAGACGTATAGGTACATATGTATACATACAAGCAAAAATGACATGAGGTACAGATCGAAGATCTTCCACGTCTCCAGAGTGAAAGTAAGCGAAATAATGGTACAGTTAGTGAATAATGTTAAAATTTGTCTCCAGAAATAATCATTTTATGTTGCCTACGAAAATCAGGGGCTACCGGCGTCCAGATCCAGTGACAGAGGGCCCCAGGCCCTTGAACCATGAAACGTGCTGTAGCCGCAAATACAGCTCACGCGTCTCCCAGAAATGATGAGGATCAAACTGCAAGCCCGCATACCGATACTGAAGAAGCAAGGTGTCCAACCTGCGTAGTCGCTCCCTGGACACATCCAATCCATTTTTCCTATCCCTCTCTACCCGCTGCCGATGTGAATCTTCCACCAACATCCGCATATCCGGGCTAAACGTCTCGATATCGGCCGGGGTGAGAGGAACCTGGAAGTACGCCCGTATCTCTTCAAACACATCCGAAATCGTCAGAGGCTTTCCCCGCCGCCACACCACAATCCCACCCCAACGCTTAATCGCAATCCTCGTACTCCTGTGCTCCATCGTCTTGATACATATACACGTAACAGGCGGTTGAAATATCGGAATCCTTGTGTCATAAGGTGCGCGATTTTCAGCTGTGAGACAGCTCACGGCTTTATCAGCGGGTAAGCTGATATCCCAGTCAACGAAGGGGAAGGTTTTGGGTGGGTTGGAGAGGTTGGACCGCATGGAGAATTGTTTGGGGTCGCCGTCGCGGTATAGAGGCAGTGGACGACGGTTCAAGGGATGATCGGGTCTACCATTAATTTCCGTCTCTGCAACCTGATCGGTGGGACAGTCGTCGTTGCGTATCATAGCGGGCCGACGTGATTGGGGAACTAGCCCAGGTGTAGCGGGACGTCTGCTTTGAGATGTGGGTGCTGGGCCTGTGGGTGGATGTTGCCATGATGAATCCCAACTGTGAGGTGTATCAGGCCGTGAACGATTTCTACTGTGCTGCAATGACTCCCGACTCGCTCGGGCAGCGTCACGGTGGTAAGTACTGCTCTCGGTTACGGGTGGATGGGTGGGATGACGATCGGGACGGGAATGAGGGGCAGCATGAATGTTCTCGTGGCTCGGCGATGGCCGCTGAGCGGAATGTGAGCCGTATGGATATTGGGTTTGTGATCTTGGAACTAGCGCAGCAGCAGCAGCATTGGAGTGTGCTACATCTCTGGGATTGGTGACCGGCGCATGGTTAGGCTGTGATCGAGGTGGGGGTTGTGCGGAAATTGGGTGCTGCTGCTGAGCTTGAAGGTTGGCTCGTGCTGAATAAGGGTTGGTGCTCGGCGGATGTGGAACTCTGGTTGATGAAGAATGTCCCCCTGCCCGTACGTCCTCTCGTGACCTTGAAGAACGATCTCGTCTACTGGGACGATCGGTGCTCTGAGGAGGTTCCAGGTACCTGTGAGGTTGCCCATTCATTGGCCATGTATTTGTCTGACGTCCACGTCTTTCCTCAACAGGCGTAGGAGCTATGGGAGGAAAAGAGCTGTGATGTGGCCGAGGTTGTTCCCGAGGATGATGGTACGGTTCGGTTTGAGGAGCATGACTCGCAGATTGGGGAAAGGCATAGCGATTTGAACTTGAGGGTGGTGGCCCATTTGCCGTCGGATAGTATCCCGGTTGTTGAGGGTAATAACGGGACACGTCGTACGCTGGATGCGAAAAGGCATACGGAACAAAAGCAGGCTGCGTCGGTGAATTATAGTCATGACGGGGTGGTGGTACTGGCAGAGGTCGTGTGTTATAGCCCGTCGGAGGATAGTGTTTGTGTAGATCGGGTTGAGAAGCCGTCTGACGGGAGGTACGTTGGCGGGGAGGAGGTGCTGATGGTGGGATCGGGGATCGATGGGGAGGTAATGTTTGATTTTTTGAAGAGGGCAAGGCTCCAAATAACGCACTTCCACTGCTAGTCTGTTCTACGGAAAAATCAATGTAACAAAACGTCAAAACGGAAAAAATAACGGACCAGGAGCCTGCTGCTGCTGAGCACTCTGTCGCTGATTCTTGCTTTTCGTCCAAAACCACGGCATTTGTCGTCGAACGCAGTTGTTTTGTGGGGAAGGACTGGTCCAGGGTTGCAATCAAGAGCAAAAGGTGCGTCATGTAGCTCCAGACTTTTATACTTCCGCAAGCCTAGCACCGCGGAACATGCATTATGCTTAACGTCTGCAGCGTGGGTGATCAAGTGAGAACAGACAGGCAGGATAAATCGGGAACAATCACACCGAAGCAGAGGCTCTGCCTAGGAGTTGGTGTCCACAAAAGAGACATTAATCACATCCAAGCGCCCACTTCGCTCAGAAACGTAGTCCCCTTTCTTTAACCAGGACGACCCTAGCGGGAACCTGTAATTAAATAAATTCAGATCGACAGAGATAAGCTATCTTGATTTTGCGAACCTTTAGATGGCTTGCACGAAGATATCTCGGCGACAATGAATACGTGACGTCTGCATGTCGGCCGTTTAAATTGGCGGTCAGGCGGAAATAGCAGCATTTAAAAATCACCCCCAGATTGTTCTGCTCTGTGTAAATCGAGCCAATAGGAATCTTATGCCCGCCTTTAGGCCTTTAAGCTCACTCTGGGGCAATTGAAAGCCATAAATATCATCTATGAATTCGGTGGAACTCGTCAGTTAACCCGTGAACATCAGAGAAAGCTTGGAACACATACTTAGGTGCTCAAACCGTGCATAGCCATACAAAAATACCATAAGGCTTCACACATTGAGCTACAAGTGATATGGTTCATTACTCGTCGGTCGATATGAGTTCAAGATGAACAGTTGGTAGCAAGCTGTGAGCAGCACCCCATGAGGCCATGTCAGTCACGTGCTTGTGGGATTCCCAAAGCCTTTATAAACCGTCCCTGAATGAAAATTGTTTCTTAGATTCTTCCACAATCAATACCGCTCATGATGATAACCCAGGTGCAGCGCGTTGAGCCGACCTCTTCTTTCGAGATACTGGCAGGCTTTGACATCGCTCGTTCGGCACCACAACCTTGTTACTAACAAAGGGACGGGCATGGATATATCTGATGGCGGTTTTTTCCCTTGATTTTTTCACTTTTTCTCCGATTCTCATCCTCCTAATTTTCGTCCTTATCGGTTTTTTTCCTGGTTTTGTAGTAAAATAGCCGCCTGATGTGTGCCGTTTTACCGAGCTTTCCGTACATGTATGTTTGTCATGTTCCTACGACGATATTTATCACCTTACTCGCATACAAAGTTCTGTTCCTGTGTAGACTTTTGCTGAATGAAATAAACCCACCTTCAATCCAAAGCCCAATGCAGGTTTTCGGTTACACCTTCCTAAATTTAGTTCTGAACTGTTTTTAAACCTTATCGCTGTGTATCTGCCTTGTGGTCAGTTGAAGTCTTGAACAGACTGGGCTGGGGTGCATTTTCATCGGAACTGGACTGGTCCGAGCCCAGGACATCCGAGCTTGACCTCGTCCCATTTGACTAGCCCGGTGGCGGTGCCTCTTTTAGAACCGTTTAGCCCACATATAGGGGTTCACAGGGCTGCCTACCCGATTGCTGGCAAGTTGACATGCCGTCACAGAAGGTCTTTATATTGCAACACCATCCGTCTACATGCCTTGCTCTGCCCTCTTCAAATCTCCCCCTTCTAGAGCACCTCCATCCCTCTACAATGATCCAAGCCCATCTTAATACTCTCTCGTGGCGCCCTCCTGTTTTCCCCCTAGAAATCTTCGACCTCATCGTCAAAAGCCTCGTGGATGCTTCGGATAGACTCTATCCGTCTCCGTGCGCGTCCGACATTCTGTCTGCGTTGAGGGCGTGTGCTGTCGCATGCAAGTCTTTTCGCGCATTGTGTCTCCCGCACCTCTTTCGCGAGGTCGAAATCGGCCCAACAAACCCCTCAGCTCGTCGTAGATTAGCTGAACTCATCGTCACCACCCCCGAAATCTCGAAGTATATTCGTCGACTCTCATACCACCGCACAACACCGTTCATCTTCCCAGGCGATACCGACATCGCCAACCTACTACCCGTCCTACGCCTCCTTAACGTTGACACTCTATCAATACGCACCGTTCAATCGAATTACGAGACTCGGATTCGATACTACGACGACAACGGGTTCAGGAAATTCTTCGACTACTTCACCTCCACCAGCAAGCTTACCACTCTACATCTCCATGGTGTTCTCGGGGCGCCTATCTTCCAAATCCTCACCGCCCCGAGACTCAAAACTCTCAGCGTCGACTCGGTGATGTTCTCTCAATGGGGACCATTTTTCCCTCACGGGCGCACCGACACATCAACATCGCCCAGAATCCGGATGACGAAATTTTCAATGCATGAAACCGAATTTGAATTAGCAGCCCTATCATACTTCACCGACCTCGAAGAGGTTTCATTCGGCTACGGCTGGCCGGCGTATCTCAACTTCGACTCATGTCAGGACAATGCCTTGTATTTCCCGAAATTGCGCGCCCTTTCAGTCTGTAACGAGTTTAACCCCGTTCTGACCATCTGCCGCGCAGCAAAACGGGCAGGGATAACTGCGTTTCCAAACGTGAATGGTGTGGTCATCAGTCTCGAGACCCACAAAGGCAATAGCCCAGATGTCACTGAATCGACTCCTTCTGTGTTTTGGTATCACCTTCCAGCCCTGGAGTCAGTCAAAATACAACGTACGTTTGTTTGATTTGATTTCGCACTTTTCTATGACCCTAAAATGCATTATCATTTGTGCTCACTCCTTGCTTTGCTTTACAGTGGCTGTCAGCCGTCAATCAGTCAGAGCGTACTGCCTACTCCGACTTGACCGCTGCTTTCGAATGTGCAAAAGCTCATTGAAGAGGTTATGTGTTCAAGCGGTGTTAAGCGACCCTGCCCATTTCAGGGACGTTATCCAGCCCCTGCATTACTACCTCGACCTCGCCAGAGGCGACAACGCCATCGAGGTGCTGGACCTACCGCTCCTCATCAGCCCTGTGCCAGTTCCCCGTGATGGCACGGTGCGCGCCTGGGATCTCAAGTCAGCGTCCTGTCATGTCATGCTGTTTCAGTGGCTTCTCACTCTGTTGAGTGATCGCACTGAGTGTGGGTTTCCAGCGTTGAGAAAAGTGGTGGTTCAGGTGTGTTTTGAGCGGAGTGGGAGTAAACGTGGTGATTTGGAGGGTTATCGCGGCTATCTTGAGGATGCGTTGAAACGCATGGTGGAAGCAGAGAACTACCCGTTTTTCGACTGGAAGGTGTTGGTCCGTGCTGCTTAGTTGCGTATAGCCACTCGTCATAGGAACAGATATAGTTCTTGCATGTTTTTTTTTTCGACGTTTTGTATTGCAGATGTCACACATTTAAATAAATGCCCCTCAAATGACGCGTTATCTCGTACGAAAATAAGTCTAGCCTCCTCGTTGGCCTGGTATCTCCAAGCGACTCCGAGTCGGAATACAAAGCTATCTTGCGCGTTTAACCTACATTCCACGAATCAGCTTGATATCTCTGAGCACCTGATCAGAAGGGGTACTCGGTCATGGAACACAACCAGAATTGGTATTGTCTCTGTCATTATCATGTGAGAACAAGAGCAATACATTTACGACTTAACTTTGCTTAGACCTATCAGTCTAAGGTACATGTATGTAATGTGATCTGACCCAACTGCAACTCAACACGGATAACTAAATGAAGCCGGATAGAAAATATGCGGAAAACTGAATAAAAAAAAGTAAACATGATCAAATCGTGCCATTGAGGCTTTCCGAAATTATAGGAGACCCAGGAAATGTCAGGCGCAATTCAGAGTTCAGAACGCGGTCACAGGCTAATTAGCGCGTGTTCCGTTGGAGCGGCTGAGCGGTTCGACGCATCCGGTAGCGACACGACCCCTCAGCACTCCAAGCTTTCGACCTCGACCATCAGATAATTGTTGGAATTCTTGAAAAAAAGCCTAAATATACTTTTGATATGATTGACCATCATTCAGGTCAAATTCAGGTAGCATGACGCAGTTGTTGTTCAACAGGATGATGTAACCAATATAATTCATACCAGCCAGCCATACTTAGCCTGTGAACTGGTTGTCAAACGCCTGACACAAACAGTTCAATTGCTTTCGGAGTTTTTATTTACAGTATGCATTGCCTCCGAGTCCCTTGCGGAGTCTGTTGAACTTTTTGTGACTGGCCGACAACTAACCGACACGGTTGAACACAGTTGAACCACAATTCTCAGAGAAGAACATCCTCATGTCGGTATTAGAACGATTTCGTCAAAAACTGGGGCAAACTTGGGAAAGAAGAAGGCCAGCAGATGGCGTTGCAGCAGTTCATCGTGGGTTGGACATCCACAACGCGGTCTCATCGTCACCTCTATTCAACATCGCCTCGCAGGATTTGCAATGGACACTGCCATTACCAGAAGACGTGACACACTACATTATCATGTCTTATTTCTGGTCCGATCCCCAACCTCTTCGCGCGCTGGCGTCTTCTTGTCGATGTTTATCGATCCTTTGTCGTCCTCTTTCGTTTCGGGTGGTTACCATCCTACCAGTGGTTAGCGATACCACATCACACGCGAAACAGCTCGCGTCGCTCATCCAGCAGTATCCCGAGATTATCAGCTTCATCCAGGACCTGCGTATTCTCAATATCTGGAGCATGTTATCACAGATCTCTCAGGCACAAACGCGTCCTGAAAAGGTCGCACAACTCCAGGAATACTGCACATCGCTCGTCGAGATATGCACAAAACCCTTCCCCGCATTGAAGCGCTGTAGATTGGATATCCAGACATCATGGGAGGCGCTACCAACACATATCATCTCAGCTTTTGAAAAGCTACTCACCACTCCCACATTGAAACATCTGGCGTATGTCAGTGGAGGAATTCCACTGCCCGTTATGAGGATTCAATTTCAAAATATCCAGTCTCTTGCGTTCTCTGGTTACTCTCCTATCACGAATATGGCTCAGGTCCCCACTAAAGTGGGACCAGGCAGCGTTGCCTCCAAGATTGCCTTGACACATCTCCATTACATCGATGCCAGTACCACGGCCAGTGTAACCAAAGATCTTGCGCAAGTAATCGACTTCTCATCTCTTCAATCTCTCCACCTCGAGTTACTACATGCATCTCCTATTACTCAAATTTCAGAGTGTCTCGCTAACTTACAAGAGCTCACGATACAGATGGATGTGTTCCTACCCTCAGGTGAGCGACCAATTGTATTGATACAGGGTTTCTTTCAATTAATCCGGCACAACGTCTAGGGATGATAGACAACCTGGATCTTCGGCCATTATGCTCTCTAAAACGGCTTCAAGTCAATGTAGACGTGTCGATGAACAGTCGTCCTTTCCAGCGCAGAGTCCACATCATCGCCGCTATCTTCCAACGCTCGCCGAGGAGTCTTACCAGAATGGGCACGACGATTAAGGAGCGCGACTTCATCGAGATCACCGCGTTTAAGGAAGCCTGGGAGTCGTTGGACGCTCTGTTCCCAGAGAACCTCCGCGAAATATGGCCCCAGCTGAAAGAATTTCACATTTCGTACTTCGACTGCCCGGATGAAGATAAGTTGGCGATGGAGATCCACCCAGATACCATTAGAAATGTGCTTCCGATGCTCAAGGCTTCGGGAGTTTTGAACGTGGAAGTCATTCGAGATGCCTCCATGTACCTGTCGCTGTATCATTCAACAGATGACGCAGAATACTAGGTAGCTACATTATCCTATGGAAATAATATCATTTTTCGGGTTTGTCAGAGAACCCCAACCGGCAGATAACTGTGAATGGTCTTCCCCGTCTCGAACCTCGCGCTTAGGCAAGCATTTGTTCCGCTAAAGTTCTGCAAGGCCCCCGGTAGTACCTCATCCGCAAATTGCGTCCCGAGAATGTCAAGGTCACGATTGTAATCAAGAAAGAAAACCATATCCAAAGTCTTCAACCCTCCCCACTTCTGACGCAACCCAAATACCGACTGGTCGAAACCTTGCCAATCGAATGATTGGCAATGATGGAGGACGTTACATCCAAAAAGAAGGTTGATTGATTCAACGGCGCAGGGATCGGGTAGGGAAGCGAGAGTGTTGGTGAGCCAACGAAATCTTATGTTCGAGTCGTAGTGTAAAGCGCCTCTGGAGATGTACACATGTATGCTCGCAGTCAAATGCTGTAGAGCGCGTAAAGAGCTGAGGTTGAGAGCAGCGTCGCTAACACCTATACAGGGTCATTGTCAGATTAGCAGGCAAAATAAATCATCGCTTTTACTACAGGTTTACTCACTATTCTCTGATCCCCAATAGATATACATCTCCAGCCTGGTCAGTGTAGACGAGAACTGAGAGATATAGGGAGCAATAAAGGATCTGTTGGCTCCAAAGAACCGAAAGATAGTCACTTGGGATAGGTCAGCGTAATTGGGATCAAGAAATGAGCTGATCGGTGTGGGGTCGCAGATCGTGAGCGTTATTGGCTGGATCCTCGTCTTTGCGACATCCCCGTAGTTTTGCTGGAGATTTCGTATGTTCAAATCCACGACACTAGGGGCAAATGTCAACAGACGAGTCCAAAAAGCGTCACTTCCGCGCAGAGTAAGGTGCTGAAGTTTCGGGTTTCCCAAAATGCTGATGAGCGACGTGTAAAGGGAGAACGAGGGCTCCAAGGAGTATGTAGAGGATCCGGACAAATTCAGAGTGAGTCGTAGGCTGGTGAGATTGAGAAGAGGCTGTTTCATGAGGAAGCAAATGCATGCTCTCTCCGCGTTGTGTTGTTGAAACGAAATAGAGGGATGAGATGCCGTGGTAATGGCGATTTTGAGTGATTGTATAAGTCCTAAAATATCTGGCGACTGGTGAAGCAGACGCAGGAATTGCTTGATGTTGGAGGTACGAGGAGTCCCACATCGCAGCTCTGTGATGTGGCGCAGAAGATGTGTTCGGGCATGCAGGTGAATGAGGCGGCACGTCAGGGACAAGTTTCGGAGGGTTGGAATGTCGGTGTGGAATTCGTCGTCAATGATTTGAAAAACAATTTCTCTAGGTAGGATGGACGACCAGAGTGTCCACTGAATCCCTTCATTGACATGTTCGCCAACCTCTGGTAGAGCACGGAGTAAAGTGGCTACTATGTCGTTGTCCTCTTCCTCGGGCTGAGGTGTGTTGATTGTTTTCGATGCTGGGGGTGGAGACCATTGTCGACGTGGCGCTTTCTTCTTAAATTTTTGGGATAGTCGTGACAGCATGCTGAGTGATAGTGGAAAAGAAGAAAGTCCAATGCTTACGAAAGTGGTCTGCGGTGCAATAGATAACAGTTTACGGAGGTTTATCAGGGCTGTATGTCAATCTTACTCACGAAGCTGAACGGGCTGGGACCACTCCAACTCGTACCTAACGGCCGACAAAGCATTTCATTGATAAAGCACGAGCATTCAAAGATCGAATTAGTCCAGGCGGAGTTTGTTTTCAGAAGCCAAAGTCGTCGAGATATGGTCAAGGTCAAAGCCAGACTGCTAGAGTTGTTGTGTGCAGTATAGATTCATTGACACATACCATCAGGTCTATGAGTCGACCCTCTAGCTACACGGCACGGTCATGCTCAGGTCCTCATACAAGCGCCACAAGGCCGTCCGGCTGGTCATCTTTGAATTCACACCAAATTCATTCATAGAAGCATTTTTCCCCACTAGTAAATTACAAGAAACGAAGCGAGAAACTAATCCAGTGGAATGGAAGTGGTTATGGTCAACTGCTATCATGGTGGCGTCCACCCTCGCAACAATCCTCCCTCTAGCATATATCATCGACTGGAAAGGATGATTGGTATCATGGCTTTTAAATGCGGTAACGTCCACGTCACTGTCCTAACAGTTAACTGCGCCATTGTCTTTGCTCGGAAATTCTTTAATTGATCTGGAAGCCAGGCGTCCTGGAACCCTGTCCCGAGGGCGTCTAAATTCGTTCGAGTGTCGGCAATGACTACTATTTCCAGCTCCTTCAGAAGGCCCCAGTTTCTGATGCTATCAAACACCTGTGAGTCGAAAGAATTCCAATTAAACATACGAGACCCCTCAGCCCAATTGGTGTCAATCAGTACTTGAACAATTTCGACACAGCATGACGCTGGGAGCCTGTGAAGGGTATCGACGAGCCATTGAAACTGCATCTCGGATCTCCATAGGAGCACTCTTGAACATGCGTTGAAAGCGATAGAAATTTTGACACCCTGGAACTGGCCAGTTCCATGTTGCGAATGGGTAGTGATAACGATACATATTCCGAGCCGATAGCCGAATGACTTTACTTCTACATAGGATACATGATTTACTTGAAATTTGGCTCGGAACCGTTCAGAGTTTCACGAGGCCAGGTACTCTGAAGCGTCAAAATCCAGGATGATCATCGATATTCATCCAGCGCCACAACGTTTGTGCCTCCTGGACCATGTTCTCCTTCCCATGCCTCTCATAAGACGGATGATTCTCGTTGTTGTATACACAGCTCCTCCCATAATCAATCAATCGAAATGTCCACTCCTCTCCTAATCCTCCGCGTTGCTTCGAGTTGTTTAACCGCTCCTGATGGGTCACGTTTATGGGGCCAGGTTTCATGACGATGTTGCGTTGATAGAGCGATAGATGACACCATCCCGCGTGGTGGAAGCGGTTGAAGAGGGAGATCGCTTGCTCTCTAATTCGTCGTAGTTTGTGAGTTGGCCATCATGAGTGAAAAGAAATAAATAGACGCACCTATCATCAACAGAGAGTTTGTCGGACTCGATGGGCTGGCCACAGTTTTCTAGAAGCATGATCGGACTATAATACCTATCGTCCTGCGTGCCAATAGTTTTGAGAGCTTCGTTTTCTTCAAAAGCTGCGGATTCAGCTGGCGTAAGAGGGCCCTCCGCAATCGGGTCGTCATCGTCAACCAGTCCATCAAAGACATAGTACCCATAGTATTGAGGCGCAATAGCACCGACAGGAACTGGATATTGGTGGCGGGGTGGAATACAGAGGCCGCTCCAGTGCTGAAAGAAGTGCAAAGGGAAGGATTCGTAGTTCCTGGCCTCAGCGTCCAAGTGGCTATCACCAGGCCTCGAAAGCTTTGCAGCCACCCGAACAGTAGTGGTGGGCGAGAACCTTACTTCCCCTGGGTTATTGGTGAAATGCTTGCACGGCTTGTCGAATGGTTCAAGGTAGTTGACGTCGACGCGCACAACCCGAACGGGCCCATCATATACGGAAGACACAGAGTCGCTCGGTGGTTCCATAGAGTGCTCGATATCTTTCCCCGAGGCTGGATCAGCCGTTACCAAACTGTAACCGCGGTCTCTCTCGCGATGAATCGTAACCTTGCCCTTGGTCTTCGCCCATTTTTTGTCAGGGTCCACAGCATCTTCTTCGGCACAGATACGGACAGCAGACTCGATGATACAGGCGCTACAGATGGGACGTTCAGCAAGAAGATCACGAGGGAGCTCGAATTCAGCGTCATAAAGAACAGAGTGGTGGCCAGAACCCAAGAGATGACTAGGCGAGAGACGAAGATGTGCAGGTTCATTGGGGTCGACAGTAGGCATAGGAGGTAATAAGCACAAGATACGGGGATCAACTTCTGCACCGTCGGTCCAGAGTTCGTCTTCGCTGTCAGTGGCGATAAAGAACCCATCCTCTGGGACTGGATTGCGAGTATGAGGATCTGCGAGAAATGTCGCCATGATCTTATCCTTTGCCTCTTTCTGCTTCTTCGCTTCCTCGAGCTCCCGTTGGACACGTTCTTCCCCAGCCCTTGACAGTTGCAAGCGATATCGGAGAGCTTTTGTCTCTGTAGTCGGTGGTTTCCAGTTGTCACTACAGCTCTTGAGTTTCCCGTCCGTCGCACCCCAGGGATCGTGAACAATGAGAGTCTTGGGAAGGCTGGACAGCGGGATCAACTTCTCAAGCATGGGTGGCTCAGGCCATTGATGCGTATCAGAACAGAATGGAGGACGAGGCCACGGCATAGGGTAGCGAGGGGCCCGAAGCGCAGGGCGAGGTGGCTTGTTATAGAACGGTAATTAGTTCATATGAGGCTACGGAGCGTATTCAAACGTACCAATCTTTTCAGAATTGGTTCTAAAGCGTGTTGCACAGACAGCTGCTCCTTCTCTCTAATCAGTTGTGCGATGTCAAGTGGCTCAATAACCTCAGGATCAGGTTCAAGTCTGGCAAGATCCAACTGGTCCACAGCATAATCCTCTCCGTGTTTCTCCATCCAACCTAGAAGTTTACTGCCAGTAGATACAGTTATCGAGTGATCTGTGAACTGAAATTTGTTGGGATTGATCGGAACACGGTTGGTGTAGTAGAAATCGAGCAGAGTTGCGCCCCACAGTTGGATTTTGTCGGGCGTTTCTTTTCCCAAGACGGAATTCTCCGCTGTTAACACTCCTCCCTTAGGATCGCGGGGCCAAGAGTTGAAGACATATCTCCGGCGCGTCATCTTGTTGTTGAGAACCTCACGTCGCTTGTTGGCATACGTCAATTTGTCGTTGTCGTTATCACCGCCTGCAGCGATAGGGGGATCCATCTGGCTCAGGATAATGCGCTCAATGAGTTTCGTGAAATTTTCCATTCCGGCGGGCTTGACTGCGATCATCTTGAGTGTGGTGCCATGGGATTCACATCGAGTCTTTAGGGATTGAGTGGCATGTACTTTGCGCTGGGGTGCCTTGTGCGAAGTGCCTGTCTGCTGCACAGGTTCAGAAACCGAACCTAGCATGTCTCAACTGCGAATATATGCTGATGATTGAAAAGCTGATAGGAGCGGTTGGGTGATGGGAGATGGAGGGAAAAGGCTCACAAGTTGGTCTTGAGACGATCCCCCTGCATTATGTGCATATGCAAAGCTTCGGCGATCACATGATCGACTTGAACTCCTCCAGAGTTCTGATTCTAAAGTCGGGAGGAGGAGAACCTTGGTGTGTCAATATAATATGCATCGGTTAATTTCAACCGTTGTTATTAGGCCAACTCCTAAGTAAGATACATGATTTACAATGATTTTGGATCGGAGACGCACAGAATACCTTATCCATATATGAATGTTCTATGACAAGTCGTCGGTATGTGTGGTATTGTAATAACTTGAATAAGACACAGCCGATATTAAAAGAGCCGAATGCACAAAACCATAAACGCAAGACATTGACACTAACCTATCAACCACTGGCGAACGTTTAACGACGTTTCATCCCTGCAAATCCTCCGGAGCGTAGGCGGTGATCGTTCGTCCGGCTTCAAGCTTGACATTTAGTACAGCATCAGTTGTCTGCCTAAAGTTGCGGAGCTTCGTCGGCATCCATATGTCTTGAAAATCCATGCCTAGCGGGGCTAAATCTTGGGAATATTGTAGAAAAAATACAAAATCGAGGGACTTCAAGGACGACCATTTCATATGTGAGCCAAAAACCAACCCGTCGAACATCGCCCAATCGACGTTGCGGAGATCATCGAAAGCGGTGCATCGCGTCAGGATTCTGATGGATTCGACAACACATGGAGCCGGTAAAGAGCCCAACATATCGATGAGCCACTGCAACTCCAGTACTGACTGATGGCTATGGCTATGAGTTCCGTTCCAGAATTTTGCGTTAAGTGTGGTCGTTAGGTGTCGAAGTTTAACCAGCGCTCGCAAGTCTAACCGAGGAGGTCCTTCACATCATCAATATATGCATCAGTCCATATTACAATGAACAAAGACTTCCAATATGCGTTCGACTGACCTTGTGTGTAAGCTCTAAAGTTGAGATATATCTCAAGTCTAGTTAATGTAGATGAAAAATTGGCAAGATATGGTCGAATGAGAAGCTGTTCGAGGCCATAAAACCGGAATGTTGAAATAGCAGAGAAATCGCAGTGCATGGAAGTGAGAATTGAGCTTTTCCATGGAGGACTGTACAAGTTGAGCGTGACTGGTCGGATTCTTGCTGGACCTTGGGTGACGACAGCGCCATCGGCACTGGGCTGTCTGACGGTTTGAATAGTCAAGTCTCTAACATGCACTGCCTGCTCGAGCAATGCCATATTGAGCGGTCCATATCCCAGAAACTTCAGGTTTGACAGCTTCGGGCTTGCCAACAATAGGCTGAGTGAGCTCTGGAATTGAAGGGTTTGGCCTACAAGCGTCGAAGCCGACTCGGAGACGCAAAGACGGAGGTGTGTGAGGTTGGGGAATTCCTGTTTCATGATCCAACACAGGGCGTCTACGTTGGTTATCTGTTGCTCCTGAGAATAACCTGTGTATGAGCCCAGCAGAACGTGTAGTCTGCGGACCGCTAATAGGATGCTGGATGAAGAGTGGACGATGGCTACGAAATTTGGGACGTTGGAGAGTGACATCTCTCCTGATCGTAAGATTATATCGTTAAACAGGTATCTGCGCGTGTAAGCGTGGATAACTCGACATGTCAAGGACAAGCTATGCAGAGCATGGCTGTCATCGGAGAGATCTGTGTCGATAATATGGAAGATAATCTCTGAAGGAAAGATACATGCCCAGAGTGCTTGAATCGAGACGACACCTATGTTGTGATCCTGATCCGGTAGCATTGCCATTTGTCTGGAAATCTACTCGGCTTTTTACTTTGATCCTTTTGTTGGGACGATGTAATAGCTGTTGCGTGAGTCGTATCTCAATGGGCCGGACTCACAATCTCCCAGGAAACTCTTATCACTGCGATGAGCTCATTCGGGTCATGGAGCCGAACCAAGTCCGGAGGGCGGAACAGTAGTTAAACAACTCCGTCTTTAATTATAACTGCTTGCTAATAGATATCGGCCTATTTATGTGTACTTGTTGAGAATATGGTGGTCCAAATGGGCTCTCGAAAGTCTTGAGACCTGTTTATCAGGAGAAAGGGGGTTGCTAACCAACACCTGCTAATGATTACCGATCATCAATGATCCTCGAGAGCTCAGGGAGACTGCACTGGAGGGTTCTCAGTGTGTTTCGAGCTCATGGGGAGGATATGTGACAGAAATGGAAGGAGGCAAGTATGACAATGAAGACGAGATAAAAACCAAAAACCGAAGATGACGAGATGAACGGAGTCAAACGGGGATGAAGGGGTAAACGGATAGCTGACGACAAGGACAAAGATATGAATGAAACGCGAAACCTGGTCTAAAAGAGAGCATTTTCGTCCTTCGGTTCATTACGACATATCATCGTTTTTACGTTTCATTGACGAGCACACGGACCGCACTTCCCATCTCTCCCCGTCACGGTGACGGTGGCGTCACCACAACTTTCACTCTTTCCGACGATGAGGACCCGGTCAAGTGGTGATTCCCTGGAGGAGGAAGATGAATATGAAGAAAGTCAGCAGAGCCAAAATGAAGATGACTCTGGTGAGAAGCATGGCACCACCCGCAGGAAGCGTCCGCGACCCCTCTCCTCCGACGATGAACAGCAGCCAGCAAAGCAGAAAGTAAAGGCCAGTAATAAACCCCACAAGAAGCCCCAGAAGCCAAAGGTAAAGGAAGTAGAGTTCGATGAAGGTATGCAATACTCTCACTTATTTCGTCTTCAGCAAAGCTAACATGCCCGCAGCCTCCGCGGCTGGGAATAGTAAAAGCAAGGATCCCAAGCCAGCCAAATCTTTGAAACTTGTTGAAGTACGTTTATTTGTTCACTTTCATTAATTGTTTACATTGTCTGTATTGTACAGAATTGTAGCGAGCAAGAGGGTCCTGTTAAAGTGAAGCACGACGACTCGGAGCCTGATGGAATGGATAACGGATGGGATAACAGGGTCAGTTCTTGTTTGTTCTGTTCGATACAAGCTCACTTTAAGTACTTTGGATAGATCTCCACCTCAAAAGTCAAAAAGTCGAAACAAAAATTATCAACTCCTCGTCGATCTGTCTCCACCGCTTCCGTAGCCTCGTCGAACAGCGGCGCGAATAAGAAGAAAAGTCATAAGGTTGAACAGCAATCCTTCCCCTTTGAGCTTCAAGGATTCGTCGTCGCAGTCAAGGCATACATTCGCTATCTCTATGCGTGCGGAATCAACCCTTTTCCGACTAAGGAGACCAACCTGACGAAGCACGAGTACGTCCTGAAGTCCATGAAGACGATGGTCAATGAAGACAAGGGTTTTATGGCGCCGTACTTAACTCTCATGAAACCTGGAAACGAGACTATGCAGCTGGATCTCGTCACTTTCGTGAGTTATTTATTCATCGTCAGATATTCCACCTAACTCTGCATATCTTTTCTATGCCAGGCATGGTACTCTCGAGGTTACCTCTCTAATCACATGATTAACACTGCCCGCTACGCTGTCCCCACTCACTTCGGCCTGTGTGCGTCAAGCACATCATCTGCTGTCATCAAGGAGACCGTGGCGTGGCTCCTTGAAGGTCATGTTTTTACCTTCGCTGATGCCAACCCACAGGTATTCCTCTCCTCGATGTTATGTATTCTCGCTAACAGGTCCTAGGAAAAAACATATGATAAGGGATCGCCCTTCTTGTCCGAGATCCTTGTGATTGTTATACGGGGAATCTGGTTCCCAAGCACGCGGACAAAGATGGACATCAAGGCCAAAACGCATTGCAGGAAGAACAAGATGGTTACTTCCTCCATGATTCTGCTGGCTGCCGCAGCTGTATGTATCTCATATTTCATGTCCTTGTTTCAATAATGATGCATGCTCTTTACAGATAGCTCATATCTTGCGCGAGTATTCTTTGGGTATGAAACCCATCACCAACACTGACTTCACCGAGGAAGCTGCCTTCTCCTTGTAAGTATGGCTGTGCTCCATGCACGGAACCATCGCTGATTTTTTGCAGCTATACAGGTGTCAAAATTGAGTGGGGTAATCTGGAAACTGAGGTGCCCGGTTCCACTAATTACATACGCAGAGAGGTTTTCAAGCGTGTCGGGTAGGTTTCTTCTTCAATTAGACTTTAATCCTGCTCATAACCCTATTCATCAGTGCCTTCGATATTCTTGCAGAGAGTCAAGCACCTATTGCCGAAGTCGATTTTGAAGCTTTGCGATCCAAAATTAAAAATACAACCAGGTGCGATGATGAAGAAAGTGCAAATGAATGGAATAGCGAGCAGGAAGGGCAGGACGTTGATGCTTAGTTATCATCTTGCTCCTATCTCGAAGTCTCGTTCGAGGAGTGAAACGAGGGTTGCATGAGGTCGAGGGGGTGAAATGAGAGAAGAGTGCAAGACATAAAATAAAAGGAGCGCAGGAGGACGACACAGAACTGCGTTGATAATGACATTTTTTAAATTCGAAACTAGGACCGGGAGATTGAAATCAAATGCGACTTTGCCTTCTTTCTTGTCTCCCTCGTCGAATGTCTGCTCTTGTGTTTGGTGCTCTCCTAACTTCATGACCTCGACCCCGTTGCTGTCTCAGCCTTCGTCGTGGAGTAGTCAGAATTACCGGAACTCTGGTGCTGGTGCCGTTGCTGTGATCCGTGAACAAAGCATTGATATTGGCGTTAGTATCTGGTACAGGCTTCAATCTTCGACTAGGCGACATGCACTTGATGCTGACTAAAGCGATGGAAAGTTTTGGAAATAAAAGGAGAATAAAGAAAATGTCGAAGAGAGAGAAACAGATAAAGCACCAGTAAACTAAAGCAGAAATAGATCCCCTGGAGCGTAATCCATGATCGACTGTCCCGTTCTACACCTAACATCTAACACCGCGTGTGTTTTTCCCCTAAAGTTCAACAGCGTCCCAGGGATCCATACGTCCTGAAATTCGATTACCAACGGCGTCAAATCATGTTTACCATTCATGAAAAACATCATATCCAAAGCCTTCAATGATACCCATTTCGTTGGCGGTTCCAGACCGAATACCGAGGAGTCGAAGAGCGCCCAATCGATGCTGCGGAGGTAGTCGAGGGTATTGATTCGCGTGAGGATTCTGATAGATTCGACGATGTTTGAACGTGACAGAGAGCATAGGGTGTTGATTATCCATTGAAAATCGCTTGCTGAGTGAGAGGTAAGTTGACCATACTTGAATTTGGCGTTAAGTGTGAGTGTGAGGTGTCGAAGGTTGAATAGTGCGCTCAAGATAAGGGGTTGCGGGTCCCCTAATTCGAGTTCGTGAAAGTATTGATCAGCTGACTGATCGTCATAAATAAATAAATAGCATGTGCGACGAACCTGGACTGTAGTATGTTTGATAGGTTGTAAGATATATCTCAAGCCTCGTCAACGTTGAGGAGAACCTTGCCAAATATCCAAGGATAGCTCGGAGCGGGAGTTCAAACGCATATATGCGGAATGTCAAAACGGAGGTGAGGTCGCAGTATTCAGAACTGAGCACAGTGCTGTGCAAAGGTGGGTTATATAGCGTGAACATCGTTGGTTGCAATCTGGGCGGGCTTCGGTTGGCTGTATTGACTAGGCTGTCATTGGCACCGGACGGCACATTTTGGATAGTGAAATTTACGACGTGTGTTGCGTTGTCCAGCAGTGACATATCCAAATATCCGGACCCCAACACCCTCAATTTGGACAAATTCGGGTTTCCTAACAGCTGGCTGAGCGAAGTCCGGAATCGAGGCATTTGACCAACGCGGTCTAAAGCCCAGTCATGTACGGTTATATGCACGCTAGTGAGGTTCGGAAGCTCCTCCTGCATGATTGAGCATAGAGCGTCTACTTCTTCGATTTGAGGGATGCTCATCTCTATGCCCAGCACTATATTTAGGCTGTATATCGCTGAAAGGATGGTAGGAGAACGCCTGATGATAGCGAGAAACCCAGGGACGTTTGATGCCAGCCTCTGGTGGTCTCCCACCCATAAGCTGACTCTTCGGAAGATGTATCTGTGGATGTAGCGGTGGATGGCGTGACATGTTAAAGACAAGATTTGGAGGGTAGGAGGGTCGTTGTAGAACCCTATGTCGATGGTGTGGAAGATAACCTCCAGAGGAAGTGTCGTCGTCGGCGCAAGTAATCCCATGTGGTTTCATTCAAAGGGTTATGGGATCCCAGCGGAGTGAAATGTGGTGGCATGTCTGTGTCACTGTGACGCTGCTTATGGATCCACGAGCTAAGCCTCGTGCTGTTCCTAATCGAACTGACCGCGGACAATGGGGTCATGCTAACGAAGCTCACGGCTTAGGCCTCAGGATTTCTATTTCGAGACCCCAATTTCTAACCCCGAGCTGTTTAAAAATTGCCACGTGACTCAATAAAAGGACGCGACGCGTACCATCCCATTAAATGAAAGTCCAACCAATTTCTATAGTTCCTTCAATCCTTCAAGTTTCCAATCTTACGGCATCAAACCAAACCAACAACCCGAAGAATTCAAACTCAATTAAATAGAAATATAATTACTGTATACCTCATATTTGAAAACAATGGGGTAAAGAAAGAAAAACAGACAGAGAGGGGTCGTAACGGTAATAACGATGTATAGGCCAAAACCTAGTAGTACTTTGTTGAAAACAATGAAACAAGATGAATCAGATAAACTATTATGAGATGAGATGCAGTTGAACAACGATGAATGAGCAAATAAAATGGTAGCAGTGATTGAACGAATCAATGAAGATAAGATGTGCCACCGCTGAGGAAGGCTTGAGATGAAGCTGAAGCTAAATGGGTTGTTGAAGTTGCAAACAAGACCAGGGAACGTGGGGTAGATATGCGGGAGACGCGTGGAGCGATCTAGACCAAAAAGAGGGTGTGAAGTCAGCTGGAGAAATCGGGCTGAGGGACAAATGATTCAAGGTGAAACAGAGAGAAGAGCGAGACAAGAGTAACGTCGAGCGTTGGGTATATGCGCGAAAAAACAGAGTTCGGACGATATAAAATCGGCGGGGCGGGGTACCATCATGCGGGTGGTGACGATGGAGATGCAGCGATGTTCTATGGTGAGCAGACATCGACGAAGAACACCAGAAAACAAGTAGATAGGTTCGATGAAGGGCAACGCAACAACACCAACATAAACATAAACATCAAAAACACCACCAACTCACAAGCCTCCTTAACTCGCTCCAACTCGTCTCCGCATCCCCTGCGGTTGTCGCAGTCGGGACGACAGTAGAGACTGTAGAGTCCTTGCCCGTGGGTGTATGTAAGATGGATGAGAGGGGCGTTGTCTCGACCTATGCAGACGCCGCGCGTGACGTGTCGAGGAGATCGAGAGCTTCGGGGGCGAGGTGTTTATACGGGGGGGTTGAGTTTGAAGGATGAGGGTGATGTAGGCGACGTAGCCACTGACACCGATTTCAGGGACAACAATTTCGCCGGAAGATTCGATGGGAACACACTGTGAACCCAGCCCAGGGGTTATTGACCCTCTTGAACGGGGCAGACCCCAAAAATCCACCCTGGACCGGGGGTAGCGGAAAGGGGGTCTAGAGAAGGAATTGCAAAAACCCTCCCGGAGTAAGGAATTTACAACGTCCTATTCCAGGGGTTTTCTATTCCTCTCTTTTCATAAGGGATTTACTTTCGGGGGCTCACAGGGGTCCAGTAGAGGAATCATAAGACTTGCCGGAATGCACCAAGCCCCCGTCGAAAAGAGGATTAACCCGAGAGTGGAATACACTGAGTCCTGTGTGTAAATTGAGCTTGTTCCAGTTCAACGAAGCTGATGTATCTGAAATTTGTTGTGAAATTTAACAAGTTGTCTTCGAGTTCAATGAATTTCACATCGTTAAAGTAGAACAAGTAAAAATAGGGATAAAATGAGAATTAAATTTAACGGGCAAGGTGATACAGCTCGGAACGAATGAATGAGAGAAGTTGTAGTTATGCCCCCTGGTCCCGGGAGCGATCAACGAACGTCCATTGCCCTCTGTCCCAAACACGGCCTACAAGGCACTGAATGGTGGAAAGATCAATAATTTCCTTGCGGCCGAGCACTTTAAAGGTTGTGAACTTCCTGTTGTCGTCGGCCTCGGCACAAAGCTGAACATGCGCCAAGATGAGCCTCTCATCATGGCGGATATTCAGTGCAGGGCTTTGCGGTACATCCAAAATTACGATCCGTAGAAGACGGCCGAAGTATGTGTGCTCCTCAAATTCAGGGGGAGCTGAGGCGACGTGTGCTTTGCTATCTGTAGTTTGGACATACTGAAGGATATTCAATATTAGTACTCTAATGACTGATCAGGCCACAAAGTAGGTGCTTACTTTGATGAATGTAGAATCGCGACTATCCTCACGCTCCGGGACAAGTTCCCGGGCTGTGATCACGTCCCCGTCTTTTCCAATGAGGACTCGACCATATTGCAACACTGCGTCATTCAACGGCAGGTGTTTTTGGAACATACCTTTTGTAGCCTTCCTGCGACCACTGACCCAATAACGTGTGACTAAGGAAATCCAGATAAGTGATTTGATATCGTCAGGCAGTATCTCCTGTCGTTCAGGAGATAATAAACGGAACTTCTTGTCTGAGTGAAGTAAGATGAATACCAAATTTGTCAATATATCAGATTTAAGCATGACTCACAATCTCGTTGTAAGTCGCGATATAATACATTTCTCTTCTTGTCCCGGGAGCCCAAGTCCAAATCCTTTTCTACGTCGTAGATTAACCGGATCTGGTCAAGCTGAGTCATGGCGGTGACAAAGACACTGATAGCCGTGTATGGGAAACGGCGGCTGCGAATTGCAGGGAGTAAAACGTTGCAGTGTCTTTCCATGGGAAAGGCCCAATATCCTCCTGGTGGGCCTGCTACACGAATTCCCCAAGCAATGTGAAGGAGGGCATGGATGGTCAGGGGGCAAGCGGAGAGCCTGTCTTTGTCATGTAGGTAATAAAGTCTAATCATGACAAGTGTTAGATATCATAATACAGTGCAGCTTCCGAATGTTACATACCTTTCATAATCAATGACCCACTTTTGAAATCCAGTCTCCAGTAGCGACACCTCGTCCAGGGTAATTTCACGGTCAAGGCAGATCATCAAGAGGTTGACAAGATTCATAAAGTGGTTGTAGTATTTCGGTTGCTCCCATCAGCCCTGAAGAACAATCGGAGCGATGAACAGGGTCCAGTTTGAGTACATTTCAGCTGTCATGAAGTACTGTTGATTGGCGATGTTGGGTACTGGAGCTCCAAATGCTGAAGGGATTGTACGCGCACATTTTGCTGTGGATTCGCCGACTTGCTTCCAGATGTGTGGAGCAATAACATAGGGCATGTTGCTGTGATCTAGGCCTTTAAACTCGCCAGTCCAGAAGAGAATAAGATTGGGAATGAGGTTTTCCCATATAAGATGCATGAAATCGAAGGGGAAGGATGTTGGAAAGGATATCGAGGAGAGACTAGAAAGAAGCGGTGTCCCTTTGACACCGTATTCCTTCGCAAGGTTGTTACGTTCCGTTTTAGTCCTTGCTTGTTCCACGGTGGTTGCCTGCTCCAGAAATTGCGTATGTGTGCGCATGGGTAAGACTGATGCATTGTAATTCGTAGCATTTGGGATTCCACTCCGACAGAGGGGGATATAGTTGACACGACCCCCTCCCGTCACACCTTTGATAAGGCAGACTCGACATGGTGCAATACCATTTTGTCCCTTCGTGCGGGTAATCAACGATACCGCTGGTATGTCGCCGAACCCAAAGAGGAGATAGGCGTGGAAGTCGAAAATCTTCTGTTGAAGACCATCGAAAGCCTCTATCCCTGCTTCCAGTTCAAGGAATTCCTGCGCTAGAGGCCAGAAGAAGGAATCCCAGTCCTGCGGCTTCTTGGGTCCAGGTACTGTGCCGATATGGATGATGTACTGTTTAAGCACGCGGAGTGTTGGAGGGAGGTTGTAGTTTAAGAGGATGATCGGCCAGCAAGTCTTCTTGCGGCGGCGATGTGGACCGAACCCATCGGTTGATAAGCCGAGAGCAATATCACGGGGGTCAGAAAAGAAGTGGAAGTCCTGGTTGGGTACTGGGGTCTCGCAGAGGTGTTTATAGTGACTACCGTCAAAGACATCTTGGATGATGCCAGATCGGGGTTTGTACTTGGCGCGATACTGTAGTTTTGAAGCAAATGCATGGTTGGCAACCATGGCAGTTAGGCGAGGGATAAGGGGTATGTACTCGAAGTACTTCCTAGGCATGTTTCGCGAAGAAAGCCGAGGTTCGTTGCAATGAGGGCATGCCTCAAGGTCTGCGAAGGGGCCAACGAAGCACACACAACTGTTGATGCAACAAGTATACCGCACAGATTGAAATCCAGAAAGCCGGCGAGCATGTGTCTTGGTCATCTTGAGAGACAGCTGTGGGCCCTTGGGATACGTTCTCAAGAGCCGTTTGAAGGTCTGCTCGGTGAGATGATCTTCGGTTTTGAGCGTGAAGGTGCGCAAAATATCTAGATCATCGTCGGTCAGGAAATTGGCTTGAGCAGCTAGTTGACATGTCAGTATCACGACTGAGTCATGTCCAAGTAAATAAAACATACATCGGACTCTTGCTTCAGCAGCACTTGCTGCCTCACGTCGCGCAGCAAAGGCCGCAGCGGCCATCAAGTTGTCTATATCGTCTTGCGCCTTGTTCTCCTCATCCTGTCCCTCGTCGTCTTCCTCCTGCCCCTCCTCACACTCCCCCTGCTCCTCGTCATTGTCCTCCTCGTCCTCCCCTTGCTCCTCCTCGTCCTCTCCTTGCTCCTCCTCGTCCTCTCCTTGCTCCTCCTCGTCCTCCCCTTGCTCCTCCTCGTCCTCCTCCTCGTCGCCTTCTCCATCATCATCTGAAAATAGCTCTGGAGGCTCATCCTCGTCCTCGTCCTCGTCCTCCCCTCTCTCCTCCTCATCTTCACTTGGGTGGTCCGCGATGAACGGACCAAGAATTGGGCGAAGTATCCAGCGGTCTGCTTGAGCAGCGGCGAGCCTTGCCGAAAATCGACGTATGGGGAGTTGTACTGGTGAAGGGGGCTCGTTTGTGAGGTCAGTTCCAATATCCAGACCTGGGTTGAACACATCCATTGGCAAGCTGTTGTCGCCTCCTGGGGGTTCCATATGATCAGCTCGGTTTGAACGATGACGGGATTCCGAGCGAAGGCGTTTCTGAGACTCTGGAGGGCTTTCATCGGGTACGAAGTCACGCCAGCGGGAGCGTTTTGGGCGTCCAGATAAATTGTCACCTTCATCCATGACGACGTCTTGATTGACGGAGCTGTTCGAGGCTAAGCGCAGAGCTTTTAGCCGTAAGGATCCACCACCACTGCTGTGGGAGAGTTTGGTGGCAGGGGAGACAAACTGTTTACAGCAGGTACACCAAACAACATCGTCGGCCATAGTGATGTTCAGAGCAAGGTCTTGAAAGGGGTAGATACCTAGAGTTTGGATGGGAAGGAGTGGCTGGATAACCGGGGTATAAATACCATAATTTGGCGCTTCTCGGCGCAGCAATATGGTGGTGATTTGGCAAAGTCGGCGAATGTTAGGGCGTAGGGTGGTAAAGTTGGCAGTTCTTGGCCTGTTGGTCATTCCTCAGTGTATGTTGGCAGTTCCTCGGCGTAGGTAGGTAGTTTTCTAGGGCTTAAGTTGGTTGTTCTTCGGGGTATGGTGGTAGTTTTAGTGTTGGGGAATGAATTGGTGATTACATTGGGAGATTGAGGGCGACATGTCGGCAGTTCTTGACGTTAATATCGGTCGTTTCTGAGCAGAAATGAGGTGTTAATTCGGCAGGTAGACTCTAAGTCTATGTTGGGATTTTGCTGGTGATTAGGTAGGGCTGCAGCGTCAGGATATGTAACGACCAACTCGGAGTTGGCGTTGAGCATACCCAGACGACCTGGAAGACTTGGTTGACACGAAGTCAAAAGTCTGCACTCAGATTGCAGATGACACGAAGTCAAACTACTCAACGAATGTGGGATAAGTTTGCTCTATAAAATGATTAATCTGTAAACCAATGGCATCTGATTAAACCACTTACTCAGTTGACGCAGACGAAGATACCCTCAGAGCGGCAGTCCAGTAATTTGCCAGAGACAAAACAAAAGCGACCTAAGTTTATCCGAGGGATGCAAGTTTCCGAGTTATGGGCGAATCCAAGCCCTAGACAGGTCAGTGGGCAAATACGATAAAATTGACACGAAGTCAAGGTATCGCAACCAGACCACAATGACGCGAAGTCAAGGGATCTGTATCGCAACCAGACCATGATGACACGAAGTCAAGGTCGAAGAAACTAGAATGCCACGAAGTCGGGTTCTAAAACCAAGCATAATCGTCGACTGAGGTGTACGTGCAGAGGGGAGAGCAAAGTGAGAGAGGAGAATTGAACAATGATGGGAGCCTCAACAGCTCCGTGATGTGGTGGTGTGACAGGTTTGCATGACACGTGACTGGTTGGTTTGTGTAACGTTCGACTTGAGTCTTGCAGTTACACGCAGTGACCTCCCATCAACTCCACTCCAACACCACCTTGTCCACCTCTCCCTGCTCTCTTCGTCCACGGCTTCTGGCAGTTGAAAGCAACATAAGTGCTCAAGGTATGTCGGCCACCTTCAATATATTCAAATTATGAACCCTGATTATGAATTAGAACACGACAATCAAGATTTACACCTTGGTGAGCGATCGTTCGGACGACAACCACCATGTGCCACCAATTCCCCTTCCCATCCCATCGAGCTGACTTCGTGTCACTCACATTCAAAGCTCAGGCATGACTTCGCGTCATCTCCTTGACTTGGATTTTTTGCAGGCTTTGACTTCGTGTCATCGTTCATGCAATGGGTTTCTTACCAGTGGGTCCCACTGAGTTGATTTCACGTCGCTCAGATCCAAAGCTCAAGAATGACTTCGTGTCATCTCTTACTCTGGGGATTGCAAGCTTTGACTTCGTGTCATCATACTTGCAATGGGACTTACCAGCGGGTTCACGACTCCGTGTCGTCCTCTCAGTAATCACCCCTCAAGATATCTGCCATTCTACATTGCGACACTCCACCAAGCGCAGGCATCAATTTACGCAGGCTCTAATCAGGATCGCATTTTCACAGGTTTTTGTGAGTATGTCAATTTGTATATCGAGTAATAGACTTAATTTCTTTAGAATTCAAACCTTTCAAGATCGCAATGGCTACCTCAAGTATCTTTCTCGCAAACAGAAATTTTGCCAGTAAGTCTATTTTTATTCATATCTATTTCTTCTATTCTAAAAGTCGTCCAGCTCCACTCACCGCTTACGATGGAAGGGTTGGAGCAATCATCGGGAAATACGTGTACACCTCGCCCAACGAGTCGTTTATACCGCATCCACTTCTGGGGCATCGCCACGTCCGTGTTCGTGAAGACTATCGGTATGGGCCTGATGACCACACCTTATGGCCCCAACCATATAGCGAGCAGCACCCGCACCTGGGTGCTATTCCCCGACGACCCCAGGATGCCAACAACCCACTCTCAGTTATGTGGTATGACCCCGTTACCGCCGATTTTCGCCCGGTCAACAACGGCGGCATCATGGACGACCTAGGGAAGCTAGACCCCATCCTCGTTGAAATGAGTATAAAACCCCTCGTCGAATCGTTGCAGGAGCGATACAAAACGTGGTCGTCGTCAATCCCCGAAGACAAACCAGTGAAGAAGTTCGTTTCAGTCCTTGAACGAGCGCTGTACTACACATTCGTCCGGCTCCAGGCCCACGTCGCGTCATGGCATCACATACGCTTCACCTTCACCGAACTACAGCGCTATTACTTGGAAATCGTTGGGTGTTTGGACTATCTTGAAGTCTACAAGCCACGCATGGAAGCCGCTCAGTCTTCTCCATTTCCTCTCGCCCCTACAATAGGTGTCTTCACTTCCAAAGTTCGCGTGGTGGAGGAGTTCATGGCTGCTGGCCTTCCAGTTTGGTACATTCGGGAATGGACTCCTCAAGGCTTTGGGAATAATGTCTTATCTGAAGTGGTGCCCATCCACTACTTTGACACCCTTGTCAATCAGCCACACAGTGCTTTCCCATCCCTCTTCTCTGGAGAGGTCTACCTTACGTCTGCAGAGGTGGTTGGTCTTATTCACTCATTCTCCAGACGATGGAGTTGTAGTGCAGATCCTTTTGAGGATGTCCCCAACTTGTCTTCAGCACCACCCTCTGGTGGTTCCATGTCATCGAACACTGTGCCTGAGGCGTCGTCGAGTCGTTCAAGTGGTCCCCCACCTCGAAAAAAAGCGAAAACTGCATCAAGTGTGAGCAGTGTGTCCTCATCGCCTGGTACGTTGACCGCTCTTGTATTGTCTTGAATGAATCTAACTCTTCTGGATGTATTCAGCTAAACCGAAAAATCCTCCTAAGATTCAACGCGATAAGTTTTTGCCGTTGGAAGGTCCTATGGCACCGTTTTCCATTCCCGCCTGGGCCAATGCCCTCCGTAACGTCGACAGGAAGCAGCCCCCTGTTCTATCCCACATCAAGCGTGGTGTGTTCTACGCATTCCCGGATCCTGGTCTTTTTGTGGCTGTCGAAACGGATGAAAGACGCCAACACCTCCTGGAGCAGTATGCTCGCATCGAATCTGCGTGGCTCTCAAAGATTTCAATGACACCGGGTGCATCATTGAGTGCGCAGGAGTGGCGGGACTTACTCACCATCAACTTCAACGATCCAGTGCCCGACTACCGACCCCAAGCTGGTGATTCACGAGCAATGGAGAGTCATCGGAAGGCACTACGACTTCTTGTTCCTGCTGCAGCTCGAGCTCATTGAACCTTGTCGTCTGGCAGGGACGTGCCCTTCATGATTGCCGGCAAAACATTCGACTCCGGCGTGCTTCCTCCCCCGTCCATCATTCGCAAGTTTCTCTTCGAGCTTTACGAGCTCAATTTTCGCAAGGAGCTGCTTCTCCTCCATCGCAATGCTCATCCGAAGTGCGGTAACGACGCCGAGAAGCAAGCTAGGGAGTTTGAGGTCAGGTCACTGTTCCCTGATTTGACCTACTACATCCCCAACCTTGACCCTCCCAATTCTGGGCTTGCAGCAGACGATATCAGATCAAGATTGCCCTTCCTATTGATCCTCGCCGGCTTAATGAACTCGTGGAAGGGGGAGAAACCTGCTATTCTGGGAATTGGGCGACGACGCAGTGCTGAAGGAATCACACTTCAAGAGGCCCATCAGCTGGAACAGGCCGTTGCGTCATATTACTGCCAACAATTTTTTAACTACTTTCGCCGAGCTGCCCTGATCCCCCACCGGCTGTATGAGACTTCGTCGCCATCGTCATCTTAAATAACGCACGACTCTGTTTTGGTACGTCTGTGTTTTGGTTATGATAAAATGGTATTATTAATTCTAAATGTATCGTTTACAGTTTTCTTGGGCTGTTATTATCTTGGACTCCTTATATTTGCTTTTGTAGTACACATCATGCTCTCGAACTTTGTTTTTTTTGGTAAGAGCAGTGCTGTGTTTTGCTAAAAATAGAACTAATCTATTTACAGGTAGCTACTGTTATATTTAATTTACGACTGTTTCCGAGAATGTTGAGTGTGACCTAAGATACAAAGTAAGTTCCCAAATATTTTCTCGGTGCTATGTCGACTAACCTGAAGACTCCCTCTCCCCACAGATCCTGAACCATGGCGAGTAGTACCATTTCGTTTATTACTGGATTTTCGCGCAGCTTCCACCTTGTTTTTCCAGCGAGCAACCCGCTTGCGGAGTGGTGCCCGCTTCTTCACCTGTTCAAGTGCAGCTTTACAAGGTTTGTTAGTAGTTGTCATGGTATCATTAAATGCATCTAGACTAACCTTTCTGTAATTGGTTTGCAGGTGGTGCTATGTTCTGTTCGCTTGGAACAACGCTCATACTGTTATTCTCGATAGTCTCAGGCTCAGTGTCTGACTCTACATGTCCAAAATCCGTGAGTTTGTGCCTGTACTTTGAATAGATACTACTCACGATCATTTGTAGAGTGATCACTGGGGGTGCATTCCGCTGGAGAAGAGGACAAAAAGTCAGTCAGCTGAATCAATAATCAAGACATCAAAAAATAACCTTACGTTCAGCACCACCAATAGGGCCATTAACACGTCGAAGACAGCGTTCGGGCAGATCGGTACGCACAGTCCCGTCGATTTCGTAGTGGGCAAGTTGGTTTTCACTGCACCCACAGTCAGACTCGGAGTCGGCGTCGTAATCAAGACCAGCATCGACGTTGGATTCGGATTCCTCGCAACAGGTGAGCGATAGCTCACCTTCGCCGTCACGGGGGACTGATGTCATGGAGTTGAAGGAGGAAATGTGAACTCGAAGTTCCTGCATTGCAGAGACGAGACTGAAGGAAAGACACACAAGGTGAGCTGCTTCATTGCTTTCTCCTGTGCGTCCTTTTATATCTGACAACTCTCTTCTTTGTTTATCGTCGTTTATAAAATTTAAACAATGTTCGCCCTGCAATAGATGCTCAAGAGCCGACTCCATGCAGGTTTGTTTAGGGCCGCCCAGTGTAACCCCTTAATTTGATATTGGATTTTGTGTCTCTACGTCGTCGTAACCACTGACTCAGCTTTTTTTCAACAGAACCCTCTGCGGCGACGTAAATATCCCCGTGCTAATCAAGAAAAAAAATAGCGCTCCTACAGCATGCACGAGGTTCACAAGTCCCGTTTAGTCTAGTGCGCATATCCCTGCACTGCTCAAGACAAGGGACATCTGCATATTTTGATTTTTATGTTGAATCTTCGGCGCCACTCCTCCACTGGGACCTGGTATGTCCTTTTTTTTTGTGTCCCTAATCATTCTATTCTAACGGATCTTAAACTAGTTCTCTTTACCGTATTTGGTATTCCTAACGATCAAGGTCTGTATTTTCTCTATAAAAAGGACACAGATAGCTCATCCCTCATCCCATTCTTCTCTCCTTTTCAACCTTACAAGCATGCCTCGAACCAACGAAAACGCCAACCCAACAATCCGTGTCACTCGTCAGACATCCAAGTCCACCAAAAACAAACCTGCTCCCAAACCTGCTCCTGCTCCCAAACCCGCTCCCAAACCTGCTCCCAAACCTGCTCCCAAACCTGCTGCCAAACCCGTTACTGCCAAATCTGTTGCCAGACCTATCGCCAAGCCCGCTGCTAGACCTATCGCCAAACCCGCTGCCAAACCTGTCGCCAAACCTCCTGCTGCCAAACCTGCTGCCAAACCGATTGCAAAGAAACCTGCTGTTTATCGCGCCAAGAGTACGTTGAGGTTTCTTGCTCATCATATCTGTAATCTCACCAAACTTAGAGCTTCCATTGCAAGATATTCAAACCAATCAAGGGATTACCTCTGACTCCGAGTCAGACTCAGATTCAGACATGGACTCCGAGTCCAAGTCGTCTGAATCTGATGGGGATTTGTCCAATGCTTCGCGTACAGTCCAGCGTATGAGTCGTGATGCGATGGCAAAGCAGATGGTCGCTAAAGATGGTATGTCATTTTCTTCTTTTATCATATCTATATCTCATATTATTTCAGCTCAGCTTATGCGCTTAAGGCAGAAGTTAGGCAGAGTCAAGGCGACGAAGAAGCATAAGAAGTCCTTAATCCCTCGACCCAAGCCTCTGGGCAATCTCCAAGCCGCCATGCGCCTGGCGGGTGGGGGATCTGATCGTAGGGAGTACTTGAATACTCGGGTATGTTGCTCATCATATTTTTTTTCCCCTCCACTAACACTCAATTGTAGCAACAAGTCTTTGCGACTCTCATTGTACTCGGCGTCAATCCAGCAACTGACACCTTCCGCAGCTTCTCTCATATTCAGCTTGCCAGGTTTATTAGTGTGGTAAGTCATTTCACGGGTCTCATCCACTGTCTATTGTATATACTAATTTTTTATCAGCTAAATGATGAGATGCCAATCTTCTCTCGCTACGAAGATTCCTGGCCCATCCCCGATCTCATTCAATCAGTCATCAAGAACAAACGTCACCATATTGCCCGCTTAAGTCGTGGAGACACGGCTGCGAATATTTCAGATAATAACGATGCTGCCAATCAATCTCACGACGACGACAACACTACCCCACCACCCAACACCTCTGCAACACAAGGAAATAATGCTCTAGACGACGATGACGACATCACTCTTCCCGCCCGTGCCCACTTCTCTCTACTCTCCCCCTTTTCTGAAACTACTAATTTCCAATGGCATGAGCTCGAAAATTATGCTGATAAATTTGGACACAACACGCAGGCCGACAGCGACGACGATGCTGACAACAATGGAGACAGAGTGTTTGGTGGTCGCAACACCAGTTCCTATATCAGGAGGTCCAGATTCAATTACGCAGAGATTGAGGATGACGACAGCGAGAATGAGGAAGTAGAGATGGAGGGTGACTTGGATGTGGACCATGGAGATAATGAGGATATGGGGAATGGGGAAGGCGAAGAGCATGAGTATGAGGGTGAAGAGCGCGAAGGCGAAGGCGATGGCGAAGAGTACGAGGGCGAAGGCGAAGGCGAAGAGTACGAGGGCGAAGGCGAAGAGGACGAAGAGGATGAAGAGATTACACTTGCGATGAAGAGGAAGGCTCTTTCTGCCCTTAAGGATTCTCGAAATAAGAAGAAATTCAAGGTTTAAATAGGTTTTTTTTGTGCTAATAATCTCACCTTTAATTCGTATTATCACTGTATTCCTTATCTTTCATTCCCATTTGCTATGTTTTTAACTCTTTTTATAGTCACTGTTTCATATCATTTTCTCGTGTTTTAACATCTATATACGCATTAGATAAGTCGTTATTTCCCTATCTAGTCCCCTTTTTGTATATATAAACCTCTCTTTAATATCGCTATTAACCACCTTTTTTTCAATTCCTCTGCTGGGCTGGAGGGGATCCCTCCTTTCAAGAGTGCTTTCTTAGGAAATTTCAAGGAGTGAAATCCACCCTGAATACCCCTTCTATTGTGAGTGAATATCATACCATCAAGGTATGTAATTGTATCGCTCTCTATGATGATTTAACTTACTTACCCTCTTCTCAGGTAGTGTTATTCACTTATAGAAAACTAGGAGTGAATAACCCTTCGGCTGGGTTCACAGTGACAAAATCAAATGCGACTTTGCCTTTGTCGTTATCGTAGACTGTTCATGCACAAACTCTGCATTCTCCTGGCTTCTCGACCTCGACAACAACGTCCTCGTCTCTGGCGTCACCGTCGTTGTGGAATCGTCCGAATCACAGGAACTAGAACCTGAACTGGTGTTTTTGATTTTCTTTGTCTTTAGCTCCCACTCTCACATTCATCACCACCTCCATTACAATCAACAGACCACTTCTTCCGAGGTTGCAGCGCATGTCCATCCATGGAGATCTCGACGTTGGACACAAAAAGGTGAAAGTTTGCGAAAATGAATGAATAACAAATGTTGAATTGCTTCGAATTTGAGAATGACTATCAAAATCGAAAAGGTTTGACATGTGACTTGATCAAACGACGCGTCAAGGACCTGCCTGATGCCCAATCATGTCTAATTCGCTCAGCTTCCTTCAATCCCTCCAATTCCACAAATCAAACAAATAAAAAAACCTGAAGAATCCAATCTCGATTGAGTAAAAATAGGATTACTGTATACCATGAGTAACAAATCAGGCAACGAGGGGCAGATGCTGGTGCCGTTGTTGTGAGTCGGATCAGGCCACTGAATGTCCGCGTTAGAGTATCTGATACAATCTTCAGTCTTCGACTAGCCCACATAATTTTATAACATTCCGAAAATAACGCAAAAAGAAGGCGTTGAAGAGAGAGAAATGGGTCAAGGGCTAAAGAACTAAAGAAAAAATACCCCCGTAGCATAATCTATGATTGTCTGCCCTGTTCTACACCTAACATCTAACACCGCGTCGGTTTTTTCCCTGAAGTTCAAGAGCGTTCCAGGAAGCCACACATCCTGAAACTCGGTTTCCAACGGCGTCAAATCGCGTTTACTGGGCATGAAGAACACCATATCCAAAGCCTTCAATGGTGCCCATTTCGCTGGCGTTCCTAGACCAAATACCGAGGAATCGAAGAGCGCCCAATCAATGCTGCGGAGGTAGTCGAGGGTATCGCATTGCGTGAGGATCCTGATGGATTCGACGATGTTTGAATGTGGAAGAGAGCATAGGATGTTGATTATACAATGAAAATCCCTTTCTGAGTCAGAGGCAAGCTGACCATCCTCGAATCTGGCGTCAAGTGTCAGTGTGAGGTGTCGAAGGTTGAGTAGTGCGCTCAAGATAAGGGGTGGTGGATCCCCTAATTCGAGTTTACGAAAGTATTAATTAATTAGCTGAGGCCGTCATATTGGGTAAATAGCATGCGTGACGAACCTGGCTCATAGTATTTCCGATAGGTTTTAACATATACCTCAAGCCTTGTCAGCGTTGAGGAGAACTTTGCGAAATACGCAGGGATAACTTGTAAGGGGGGCCCAATCCCGAAGATGCGGAAGGTCGAAACGGCGGTGAGGTCACAGTACGAAGAACTGAGAGCAGAGTGGTTGAAAGGTGGGTTATATAGCGTGAACGCTGTTGGTCGCAATCTGGGCGGACTTCGGGTGGCTGCATTGTCTATGCTATGGTTGGGGTGGGACCGCACAGTCTGGATAGCGAAATCCACGATGTGTTTTGCGTTTCCCAGCATTGTCAGATCTAAAGGTTCGTCCCCCCAAATCATCAATTTGGACAGCCTCGGGTTTCCTAACAGCTGGCTGAGCGAAGTCGGGAATTGAGGCATCTCGTCAACGCGGTCTAAAGACCGTCGAGCTATGGTTAGATGCACACCAGTGAGGTTCGGGAGGCCCTGCTGCATGACTGAACACAGAGCGTCCACTTCTGCAATTCGTCGTCCATCCCTGTTACCCAGCCTGATTTTTAGGCTGTTTATCGCCGAAAGGATGGTTGGAGAACTCCTAATGACAGCGAGAAACTGAGGGATGTTTGATTCTTGCCACTCTCCCAGATATAAGTCGACTCTTCGGAATAGGTGTTTGTGGGTGTAGGAGCGAATGGTGTGACATGTTAGAGACAGGATTCGGAGGGTAGGAGGATCGTTGTGGAGCCCTACGTCGATGATGTTGAAGATAACCTCCAGAGGAAGTGTAGTCGTCATTGGGAACACTGGAATGTGATCAGGTATCGACGTTGGTCCATGAGTTGGTTCGGGGAGAGACTTCCGCCTACTACTCATCCCGTGGCTCATATCCAGCTGGTTCTTAACTCGCCGTTGGATGAGTCGCGATTCAAGGAGCACGGCTCTTTGACTCACACGGAGAAAGTCTTATCGTGTCTGAGTGATGCTGCTATCGATGCACGAGCTAAGCCTCATGTTGTTTCTGTTCGGACTAACCGCTGATAACGGGGTTGATGCTAATGAAGCTCACCGCTTAGGATTCAATTTCGAGGCACAATCTCAAACGATCGGACAGCATCAAAACACGAGCTGACAACAGATTTCGTCTAATTAATTGCCATGAGACTCAAATAAAACGATGCATCGCGACGCATACTCCGCCCGCCAAATCAAAGTCCAAAGTAACTTCCTCTTTCAATCCCCCTGTTGGAAATACAGAGCCGGCTAATCCGGCATTCGACATCTCGAATAGTTATTAATCTACATATAAGCTCAGTAACGTAGGAACAGACATTATTAATATATTGTTCATCCTATGACTAGGTACTTAGCTATGTAAGATGTATGTACTTGGCTACATGGATATTATCCACTTGTTTATCACCCTCTGCGACCCGTGCTACCAATAACCCCCAACCCAACATCCCGGAACAATTCAATATCAATTAAATAGAAATATAAGTTGAAGACAGCTTGAGATGAAACTGAACCTGAAAGAATTGTTGAAGATGCAGATAGTAACAAGGGAACGTAGGGATAGATATGAAAGAGGCACGCAGAACGATCCAGGAAAGTAGAAGACTGTGTAGCTAGTTCGAGGAGTGAAACGAGGGTTGCATGAGGTCGAGGGGGTGAAATGAGAGAAGAGCGCAAGACGTAAAGTAAAAGGAGCGCAGGAGGATGATGCAGAACCGCGTTGATAATGATGTTTTTTAAATTGGAAACTAGGACCGGGAGATTGAAATCGAATGCGACTTTGCTTTCTTCCTTGTCTCCGTCGTCGAATGTCTGCTCTTGTGTTTGGTGCTCTCCTAACTTCATGACCTCGACCTCGTCTCTATCTTAGCCTTCGTCGTGGAGTCAGAATTACCGGAAGTCTGGTGCTGGTGCCGTGCTGTGATCCGTGAGCGAAGCTTTGATATTGGCGTTATTATCTGGTATAGGCTTCAATCTTCAACTAGGCAAAGTCCACTTGATACTGACTAAAGCGATGGAAAGGTTTGGAAATAAAAGGAGAATAAAGAAGATGTCCAAGAGAGAGAAACAGATAAAGCACTAGTAAACTAAAGCAGAAATACATCCTCCGGAACGTAATCCATGAGCGACTGTTCTTGTCTACACCTAACATCTAACACCGCGTCCGTTTTTTCCCTGAAGTTTAAAAGCCTCTCATGGAGCCATACATCCTGAAACTCGGTTACCAACGGTGTCAAAACATGTTTATCATCCACAAAGAACACCAAATCCAAAGTCTTCAACGACGCCCATTGTGATTTCGTTGACGTTGGACCAAATGCCAAGGAGTCGAAGAGCTCCCAATCAATGTTGCGGAGGTAGTCGAGAGTATTGCTTTGCGTGAGGATCCAGATGGATTCGACGATGTTTGAAGGTGGAAGAGAGCATAGGATGTTGATTATATAATGAAAATCTCTTTTTGAGTCAACGTGGAGTTGACCTTGCTGGAATGCTGTTTCAAATGTGACGGTGAGATGTCGAAGGTTGAAAAGTGTGCTCAAATAAGGGGTGGTGGATCCCCTAATTCGAGTTTACGAAAGTATTAATTAATCAGCTGACTGCCCGTCATATTGGGTAAATAGCATGCGCGACGAACCTGGTTGGAGGTATGTCTGATAGGTTGTAACATATAGCTCAAGCCTCGTCAACGTTGAGGAGCACTTTCCGAAATACGCAGGAATAGCTTGTAAGGGGGGTGCAATCCCGAAGATGCGGAAGGTTGAAACAGCGGTGAGGTCGCAGTATGCAGAACTGAGAGCAGCGCTGTTGGAAGGTGGTTCATATAGCGTGAACGTCGTTGGTCGCAATCTGGGCGGACTTCGGTTGGCTGCATTGACTATGCTGTCATTGGCACCGGACGGCACAGTTTGGATACCGAAATTTACGATGTGTGTTGCGTTGTCTAGCAGTGACTTATCCAAATATCCGTACCCCCACACCCTCAATTTGGACAGGTTCGGGTTTCGGAATAGCTGGCTGAGCGAAGTCCGGAATTGAGGTATCTGACTAACGCGGTCTAAAGCCCCGGCATGTATCGTTAGACTAGTGGGGTTCAGAAGCTCCTCCCGCATGACTGAGCATAGAGCGTCTACTTCTGCAATTCGTTGCTCATGAAGGGTGCTCGTATCTATGCTCAGCACTATAATTAGGCTGTGTATCGCTGAAAGGATGGTAGGAGAACGCCTGATGATAGCGAGAAACCCAGGGACGTTTGATGCTACTAGCCTCTGCGGGTCTCTCACCCATAATCTGACTCTTCGGAAGATGTATCTGTGGATGTAGAGGTGGATGGCGTGACATGTTAAAGACAAGATTCGGAGGGTAGGAGAGTCGTTGTAGAGCCCTATGTCGATGTTGTGGAAGATAACCTCCAGGGGAAGTGTCGTTGTCAGCTCAATTGCAAGTAATGCCATGTGGTTTCATTCTAAGGTATATTAGATCCTAGCGGAGTGAAATGTGGTGGCATATCTGTGTCACTGTGATGCTGCTTATCGATCCACGAGCTAAGCCTCGTGCTGTCCCTAATGGGCCTAATCGAACTGACCGCTGACAACGGGGTCATGCTATTAAACGAAGCTCATTGCTTAGGCCCCAGGATTTCTATTTTGAGACGCAATCTCGAACCCTTGATAGAGTCATGGCGCGAGCTGTTTAATAATTGCCACATGACTCAATAAAAGGACGCGTCGCGACACGTACCATCCCATTAAATCAAAGTCCAACCAATTTCTACAGTTCCTTCAATCCTTTCCAATCTTACGGAATCAAATCAAACCAACAACCCGAAGAATTCAAACTCAATTAAATAGAAATATAATTACTGTATACCTCATATTTGAAAACATTGGGGTAAAGAAAGAAAAACAGACAGAGAGGGGTCGTAACGGTCATAACAATGCTAGCCAAAAACTAGTACTAACTTGTTGAAAAGATTGAAACAAAATGAATGAGATGAACTAATATGAGATGAGATGCGGTTGAACAACGATGAGTGAGCAAATAAAGTAGTAGCAGTGATTGGATGAATCAATGAAAAGAAGATGTGCCGTCGTTGAGGACAGCTTGACATGAATGAGGGTTGTTGAGATGAGCAGAGATGAAACAGAATTGTTGAGATTGCAAACGAGGCCAGGGGACGTGGAGAGCAGACGAGAGCAGAGAGGGATCCAAGGCGTCAAAGCACAAAGTAGGGCTGTACAGCCCAAGCCGTGAAATGAAAGAAGCGCGGGGACGTGATACAGAGTTGTGCTAATGTTGTGGGATTCGAGCCGAGGAATGATTGATTCCAAGGGAACGGAGAGAAGGGGTTAGAGGGAACGCAAAATGCTGAATATATGCGCGAAAAAATGGGGGTGGGATGAGGTGACGTTCGCGAGGTATCGTCATACGAGTTATGATATTAGAGACGGAAAAGGTGATCAATGAATCGACGAACAAATGCCGACAAAGAGCACCAAGAAAACGACAAGATTGCATGGGGGAAAGTGATGGATGAAGAGAACAGGAGCGCAACCCAACCCAACACCACCCAACGCCATCACCCTACGACACCAACTTATACATAAACATCAAAAACACCACCAAACTCACAAGCCTCCTCAATGCGCTCCAACTCGTCTCCGCATCCCCTGCAGCTGTCGCGGTCGGCACGACACTAGAGTCCTTGCCCGTGGTTGCCTGCAAAATGGACGAGAGCGGCGTTGTCTCGACGTGCGCAGATGCTGCACGGGACGTGTCGAGGAGCTCGAGAGCTTCGGGGGCGAGGTGTTTATATGGGGAGTTGGAGGGCGGCTGGGATTTGGAGGGTGAGGTGGATGTAGGCGACGTAGACACCGACGCTGATTTCAGGGATAACGATTTCGATTTCGCCGTAAGATTCGACGAGAATGAAATCGAATGCGACTTTGCCTTCGTCTTTATCGTCGGCTGTTTATGCACAAGCTCTGCATTCTCCTGACTTCTCGATCTCGTCGACAACGTCCTCGTCGCCGTCGTAGCCGTCGTCGTAGAATCGTCCGAATCACACGAACTAGAGCCTGAACTAGTGTTGGGGTTTTTAGATTTCTTCGTCTTCGTCTTTGTCGTTGTGGCCTGTAAGGGAGATCGTCAGCAACTCGGATCAATACAAACCCCATATCCAAAAAAATACAGGGAAGGCAAGATCAGTACTCACATCCCCAGATTCCCCCACCTTCTCCACACTCCCACTCCCACATTCATCACCTTCTCTATCTCCATCACGATCACCAGACCACTTCTTCCGAGGCTGTAGCGTCTGGACATTTCCATTCCTGGAGATCTCAGCGTTGGTGCCCCGACTCGTGCTCATGCTCGTGCTCGCGTCGTTACCAGTGTCAATGCTCTGAACAATGCTGGTGCCGGTGTTGGTGTTGCCCGAACTCGCATTCACGTCAGCGGCGGCGGAGAGAGACAAGGACGCAGGTGCTACAGCCTTCAATCTCCTACTAGGCGACATAGACGTCGGACGCGCAGTACACGACGAGGTGTTCCTGTGATGCTTCAAGTTCTTCTTTGGGCTCTGTTGTTGTCGCGTCGGACTCGTTGTTGAACCCGCCTTGATCAGAGCAGGTGACGCGAGTGATAGAGTCCCTCCCTCCAATGAACACGCATTTTCACAATTTGGGCATCTGCCTTCTGCGTGGGGGCCGTGTAGCCACTATGTTTTTAAAACAAGCAGGAATCAATAAAGAGAAACCAGAAAGAAAAGAAAAAAGAGAAAGAAAAACGCACATCAGCTAAATGTTCCTCACAAAACACCTTTCCGCAACATAACGTTCGACAGGGTACTACGGCGTATTCAAAGCTACATTCCGCACAATCATCAGCACCACCTCATCATATTCAACCATAAAAACACATACCAAATCCCACAATCCCTATCAACACTCTCCCTCGTCCTCTTCACCCCCTTCTCTCCCCCCTTCTCTTTCTCCGCGCCCTTCTGCGTCTGCGTCTGCGTCTGGCCCTGCCCAACCCCAAACACAAACCCAATCCGCCCTCTCCACCCCACACCACCACCTGCAGCACCAGCACCCTTCATCTCCCCACTCACACCTCCCCTCGCCCACTCCTCAATATATGCCCTCCCCCTCCCCTCCATATCCCCCTCCCCCTCCCCAATATCCCTCTTCCCTTTATTATCCCCTCCCTCCCCCTTCGTGTGCACCTCATCCATCCCCATATCACTCCCACTCCCGAACGACTCGCTCTCAGCCCCCAGATCCAAATACACACTATCATACTCCGCGTTCAGGGCGCTGGCGCTACGCGGCATCCCACTATGTGTCTGCCCGTAAGGAAAAGATAGCGAGTCCGAGTCTTCAGGGGATTCACATATCCGGTATAGAGCACGATAGGGGGAGAGTGGGAAGAGGATGAGGGGTGAGGGGGTGCGACGGTGTTGAGGTTGCGTTTGTTTACGGATTTGAGGTCGGGTGGGAGGCGGGTTAGACGGGACATGGACAGGGGTAGGAGCCGCAGCAGGAGCAGGGGCGAATGAAGGAGTAGGAAGAGCACGAGGACAAGGGTAGGATACCGCGGAGGTGGGGCCGGGTACGGAGGGGGAAGTGGATGGAGAAACGTGCGTCGTCAGGGGTTGAGATATGGACGTGGATTTAGACAGCACAGTGGAAGACACCCAGGAGGGGGTAGAGGTAATGCCCGCATATGCAGATGCCAAGGTAGATGTGGATTTTGACGTTGAGACCGCAATAGATGAGGTGGACGAGGTGGAAAAGGCAGATGAGAGTGGTCGTTTATTAAAATTCCGAATACGATGTATAGATGAGGATTGATAATACCCATACGACGAGTGCGGGTGCGAGAACGTGTAATCATTGAGGGTATCATCGTCCGGAACATGATGTCGTTGTTTAGAGCGTATCATCGATCAAAGTCCAAGGACGAGTCGTCGTGGATGGAATAGTGATTCCGCGTCGATGTAGAGAGAGAAGCATTTAATGAAAAGAAGGAAACACAATCAATCAGTACAGTCCACCAATATCAATGACTCAAAAGTAGGGAGAACAAAAAACGGGATCCCGGGCGCGGGATGAAGGGAACAATAAGAAACGCCAGCAAACGCCCGTCACATTCCAATCCAATCCAAATGCCCAGTATCACAACCCAAATGTGACTGGACACAAAAGGGCACAAAAGCACGAAAGCAAAGGATAGAAAAGACAAGATACTAACCACTAGACGACGACCCTCCCTCCCACCAGTGCTCTGCCTCCTCAATCTCTGCCTCTGCCTCTGCCTCCCCTCTGCCAAGTCCCACCTCTCTCTCATGTTCCGCTCCCCCTATTCCCGGTTTAGGACCATCATTCATGCCCTCCAGCACATCATTCCCCGTCGACACATGTAGCGCTCTACGTGTCAGCGAGCTCCGGAATGTAGCATGGAGGGGTGTTGGGCGAGGATTTGCGCTTGAGTTTGGGTCTGATATTGACGTTGAGTGAGGGTTTGAAGTTGTTGAGCTCGTTGTGTGGGGTGATGCGATCGTAGCCATTGATTACAGGGGGAATGTGAAGACAATAAGAATCCAAGTCGGTGCGTAATGGTCCGTCTAGACCTTAGGGATGGGATGACTGGTATGTGGCGACAAAGGGATATGTAAAACAGAAAGCCACAAGTGAAAAATGCAGGTCAAGTCAAGTCAATGTAAAAGTCAAATGTGGAAGTGTTGTCCAAGTATAGCTACAAAAATTTATTGCTTGGTGGGTAGATAGATCGGTTCGGCGAAATCAGAAACGAAGGAAGACAAGAGGGCCTTGAATAGAATAGAATCTGAATAGGACAGAATGAATAGAGCCAGACACAAGACCAAGCGTGTTGTTATCCAACGGGTGTTATTTGAATGCACAGATGAGTACCAATTAATAGATGGGTCCTCGTGAGTTGTGATAGTGATAGGTATGCAAGAAGCTGTCGATGTGGTTCTGGATAATTATACCAGGGTACCACACTGACAAGAAACGATGGAAGGGACGCCTGAATGTGCACGCACGCCTAGCACTGGTTCTTATGAGGGTGGCCCAAAGTGACGAGGAGGTGGATGTGGATGTGATTAGAAAGTGAGAAGGACCAGGGTATGAATAATCACGGTCCTTTGTCGTGTGTCGTGCTGAGGAATGTGAAACTGTCAAAACCCGTTCTTTGACATCCAAAATTCTACATAAATATAAGCAAAAAAAACCTCTAAAATTAAAAAAAAAAAAAATTAACCAAGCCGTACCTCTTGTCCTTTCTGTCCTTTACCCACACACCCCAAATCGTAAGTAGCAGTTGCACAGAAAGCAGAATAAGTATGACCGTTCCACGACGACCAATTCAATTTGAAATCGAGAGCTGAGAAAGCCTTCTTTCCAATTCGAGACAAGATCCAGATCCGGCAGGTCACGTGTCCTCGCTCGAGAGTCAAGTGACCTCGGCGCGTGGGTATTATGTAACACGGTCGATGATGTAGGCGTTCGGCAAATGTGTGAGGGTAGGCTCGTGAACCAGCTCGTTTTTTTCAAACTCCGATGCGTCCCGCAAGGGAGTTCGAAGAACGGCTGGTCTACACGGCAACAAAATTGGAGGGCATCACAATGGATGATGTGGAGGTGGTGGATGATGGTGAGCTTGATGACGAATATGATGAGCACAGTGAATTAGTCGCAGAAATCGTGAACTTATTATAATTTTTGCATATTAATTTATAATATCCGCATTATATATATCCTATCTGTCCTTACTTGAAGGATTGAGCGAGCGAGCGAGCGAGAACGAGAGTTGGTAGTGTGTGTAACAGTCATGAGGAAAGACAAAATCACGAAATTTCGCCAAGTCCCAACTTTACTTTTGGCTACCCTCGATTTTTGTTGCCGTGTGGACCAGTCTGTTCGGTGCCCTCACAACATGTCACAACAACAACGCCAAACAAAGGGCACCGAACCAGACTGGTTCACGAGTCTAGTGGGACTTGCCAAGACCTGCCTCTTTCTCCTCCTTGTCATGTGTCGACAGACGACGCAGGCTCGAGAGTCGATATTCTCATTGAACACTCTCATTTTTGCACATTCGCACATAGACTCGGCTCGATAGTGCCAATGCCTCGCCTCTTCGAATTCACTCGAAACGCGAGATTCTGACCCGTTTGTTGAATGAAGAACCCGGTTGAACGATGCGCTGACGTGCAGAGAAATAGAAGGTATTGAATTCACCTACCTTCAAGAAGTCTGATTTCAAGCATGAGGAGATGCAAAGTCGAAGGAGAAGCACCAATGTCACTAGCGAAAGGCCCGGCATCGATCATACGAAGCGCATCGAAATTAATTCTATACCATGAGTTTTATTAGCATTATCCCGTTATCGGCGGTCACGCCGAAAGATGAGACGGCATGAGGCTGAGCTCATGCATAGATAAGCAGCATCACCGTTATGCCACCACAACTTATTCCGTTACCCACACCAGCTGCTAGGACCTAATAGCGCATTGAGTGAAGACACATGTCATTACTTGAACCAACGATGATACCTGATCACGTTCCAGTGTTACCAATGACGACTACACTTCCTCTAGAGGTCATCTTCCACATCATCGACATAGGGTTCCACAACGACCCTCCGACCCTCCGAATCTTGTCTCTAACATGTCACGCCATTCGCTCCTACACCCACATGCACCGATTCCGAAGAGTCACCTTATGGGTGGGACCGAGGCAGTGGCTAGCATCAAACGTCCTTGGGTTTCGCGCTATAATTAGGCGTTCTCCTGGCATCCTTTCAGCGATACACAGCCTAAGTATCACGCTGGATCCGTATACGGGTGGCGGTGATATCGATGCGCAACGAATTCCAGAAGTAGACGCTCTATGCTCAATCATGTGGGAGGAGCTTCCGAATCTCACTAGTGTGCATCTAAGCATATATATACCGGCTTTACACCCCGATGGTCAAATGCCTCAATTCCTGACTTCGCTCAGCCAGCTGTTAGGAAACCCAACGCTGTCCAGATTGGCGGTGTGGGGGCACAGATCTTTTGATCTGACACTCCTGGCAAACGCAAAACACATCGTGAATTTCTCTATCCAGACTGTGCCGTCCGGTGCCAATGACAGCACAGTCAATGCAGCCAACCAAAGTCCGCCCAGATTGCGGCCAACGACGTTCACGCTATATAATTCATCTTGCACCAGTGCTCTCAGTTCTGCATACTGTGACCTCACCGCCGTTTCGATCTTCCGCATCTATTCGGGGGCACTCCCCTTACGAGCTATGCCTGCGTATTTCGACAAGTTCTCATCAATGTTGACGAGGCTTGAGCTATATGTTATAACCTATGAGATATACTACGGTCCAGGTTCGTCACGCATGTTATATACCCAATATGACGGGCAGTCAGCTGATTAATTGATACTTTCATAAACTCGAATTAGGGGATCCACAACCCCTTATCTTGAGCTCACTATTCAACCTCCGACATCTCACCATCACATTTGCGCCAACATTCGAGCAGGGTCAACTCCAGGATTACTCAAAAAGCGATTTTCATTCTATAATCAACATCCTATGCTCTCTTCCACATTCAAACATCGTCGAATCCATCAGGATCCTCACGCAAAGCAATACCCTCGACTACCTCTGCAACATTGATTGGGCGCTCTTCGACTCCTCGGTATTTGGACTGGGAACGCCAGCAAAATGGGCACCATTAAAGGCTTTGGATATGGTGTTCTTCACCTACATTAAACATGATTTGACATCGTCGATAACCGAGTTTCAGGATGTGTGGCTTCCTGGGATGCTCTTGAACTTTAAGGAAATAACAGATGCGCTGTTAGATGTTAAGTGTAGAACAGGACGGTCAATCAAGGATTATGCTCCGGAGGATATATTTTTTCCTTAGTTTAGCTTTTGACCGATGTCTCTCTCTTCGACCTCTTCTTCCTTTTTGCTTTATTTCCAGGACGTTATAAAATTATGTCGCCTAGTCGAAGATTGAAGATTGTATCAGATACTCTCTGATCACGCACAACTCACAACAACAGCACCAGCATCTGCCCTTCGTTGCCTGATTTGTTATTCATTTATCAGGTATATAGTAATCGTATTTTTGGAAGCGATTGAAAGAAACTGAGGGAATTGGACAATGATTGGGCATCAGGCCTCAGGACAGGTCGGAGTCCTTTACGCGTCGCGACTCGTCCTTTGACTGAGTCACGTGTCAAAGACTTTCGATTTTCATATTCATTCTCAAAGTCGAAGCAATTGAACGTTTGTCGTTCATTCATTTTCGCAAATTTTCACCTTTCTGCGTCCTGTATGTATCCAATTTATACAGTTACTGGATGTCGACTCGATTGGATGTAATTATAAGCGAGTATGGTTGTTAATAGTGTACATGCATTACACCACGAAGATGGTAGAATCGTCTCAAGGAATAATCGCGATCTGTATATGTTCCTCTCAGGGCTATTGGAACGTGCAGCTACGCTATTGCAACGTGGTGTTCAAATGAATTTAGCACATGATACATCCGGATAGACGAAGGAGTACCACTCAGAGATAGGTCCAAGGGTCACTCGCAGATTAGAACCACTAGGAGTTGCTCCCACTGCCAGATCCTTATTAACTGATAGAAATCTGTTGGAGGATTGTCGTTGCGAAAAGTGTTCGAGGTTCGGTAACGGGTTACAACCCTGGTTGCACACATGTTTCAAACTCCGAAAAGCTGATAAGTATGAGAACCCTGGTTCGAGAATGAGAGGGCCACTACGACACGCTCTGCTGCTTATACTATCACCTACAACCCCACTGATATTTGGGATCAGATAAATGTTGAACGGGATATGGCATTATCCGAACCAACAGCGACATCGGTTGAACACAACGGAGCCATCTCGCAAATCTTGACTACACTTTTTCTGGACGTAATCTTCCACATCATCGACACAGCGCTCTACAAGGACTCCTTGACGCTCCAAAAGCTGTCTCTAACATGTCACACCATTCTCTCCTACACCCGCAGATACACATTCCGAAGCGTTCGCTTGCGAATAGGAGAGCTGTTGGCATCCAATGTCCCCAAGTTTCTCGTTATAATTAAGGCTTCACCCCGTATCCTCTCATGCATACGCAACCTGCACCTCATTCTCGGCCCCGAGATGAGCGCCCCCCACGAGCAACGAGTTGCAGAAGTAGATGCTCTGTGTTCGACCATGCAGGAGGAGCTTCCAAATCTCACGAGCCTGCACCTTAGCGTTAGTGAAGGTGCTTTACACCGCGTTGGAGTATGGTGCGCCATCCGCACAAATATTATTTTCAGTGCGGAAACTCCATTATACGAATATATATTGGTGTAACCTCTGAAAGTGAGGGACCAGCCTGTTCAAGTGTGTGCGGAAACTCTGAACGTGCGTGCGGGAACTCTGATCTTGTGCACGGAAATTCTGAAAGGTCACGGTAGTGTCCAAACTCAGAAAACATTTATCAAAACCCAACAATATTTGTCCAAAGTTTAAAATGTGTGAATATTTGAACTTCAAAAGGACAGTCAAAACTCTCTAGTATGTCTGTTAAGTCCTCGAAAGTTGTCGAAACTGTCCATAAAATTGGAAAACACATCGAGAAATTCTTAAAAATTGCCTAAAAAGGCAATATCAGTCTACATGAACTCCCAAAGTGTCTGCGGAAACCTTCGAAGTGTGCGCGGAAACTCTGAAAAGGGGTGTCTAAACTTGGAAAACCAGTGTGGGAGATGAGGGAGAGCCTTGAAATAATTGTCCAAACCTGCAAAAATTGGGCACATTTTGAGAAATACCTTGTAAAAGTGTGCGGGAACTTGTTGTCTGAAGGAGTTTTTCCACACCTTGTGAGCTCCGCCAGTCGTTACACCTCCAGTTCGAATGGTTTACATCGAATTATATTGCCTTTTTAGGCAATTTTTAGGAGTTTCTCGATGCATTTCCCAACTTTATGGACAGTTTCGAGGACTTTATGGACCCACTAGAAAGTTTGGCCATCTTTTTGAAGTTCCAATATGTACACATTTCAAACTTTGGACATTCATTTTTTGGTTTTGATACATGTTTTCGAAGTTTGAGCACTACCTTTCAGAGTTTCCACACACTCATTCGGAGTTCCCAAACTCATTTGTAGAGTTACCACACACACTTGAAGCGGTTGGTCTCTCACTTTCAGACATCGCAATAAGGTATATTGATATGACAAAGTTTCCGCACTGAAAATAATATTTGTGCGGATGGCGCACCATATTGGAGGGACACCTCAATTCAGAAGTTCACTCATCCGGTTGTTTTAAAATCCTAAGCTCTCGAAATTGCTGCTTTGGGGTTATGGATCTTTTGATATGGGACTGCTGGGACACGCGAGGAGTGTCGTAGATTTCACTATCCAGAGTGGGTCCCGTCCTGACGACAACGACGACAACGACGACAACGACAACGACACAGTAACTGACATTGGACTGAATTCCAATTCAGTCGGCCAAAATCCGCCAAGATTACGACCGGTCGTATTCACGCTCTATAACCCACCCTGGAAGAGCGTCGTTCTCAGCTCTACACACTGTGACCTCAGTGCTGTATCCACGTTTCGCTTCCATGGGTTTGAAGCTACCCTAATACCCTCATATCTCGCAAAGTTCAACTCACTGACGCTGACGACGCTCGAGATTTATCTTATGAATTACCGGAATTACGATTATGGAGGTCAGTAGTTCGGCATGGTCGGAGCGCAGTCCTGTAATAGTATAACTAACCGGCTGTATTGTTTCATTTAATCCGCACTAAGGACCTCCAATTCTCGACCTAGGCGCCCTGCGCAACCTTCGGCACCTCACAATCACATATCACGCTAAATTTCGCTCTGGTCAACTTACCTCCGACTCGACAATCGAGTTCCAATGGATAATCGACATTCTATGTTCCCTACTAAGCCCAAGCCGAATCGAATCGATCAGAATCCTAACGCAGTCCAACAACCTTGGTCACCTACACACCATTGACTGGCCGTTATTTGACTCCTCAGTGTTTGGATTCGAGCTGAGCGGAACCGAACCGACTCGAAAATGGTCATTGCTGAAGAAATTGGATTTCGTGTTCTTCATGCAGGATCAGTATGACTTGGTTCCGTTGGGAACCGAGTTTCAGGATGTGTGGCTCCCCCGAACGCTTGCGAATTTTAGAGATAATACAGACGCGGTGATGAGCGTTAGGTTGGAAGCGTGCCGGTCGATATTGGATTATGCGCCGGAAGGGATACGTTGACGAAGGCAGCTTGGGTGGTTGGTGATTGGAATCGACGAACTGCTCTACAAGTTTAGGTCATTTGTGGAGGTGATATCGTCATGGAATACACAGTCATTATATTTCCTTTAGTTAATCGATGTTTTGGATTTATTTGGTCTCACTGGTTTGGGATATTCGTCCGAGAATAGAAAATTCTAGGTGATGGAAAATGCATGTGAGTAGACCCTCACTTTAGTGAACAGAGGACGGTGGTCATTCGACACAGACCTTGCAAGTTGCAGCGCCCAAGGACTGGCAACATAAGGCCTGCATTGGCATGATAGTCGGCGCATCTATAAGCAACAGTGTCAGCCTCACGGCCTCCCAGAGCTCACTCAAGTCACGCTTGATCCATCTGAATTTCTTGGGTGGCCATACGCAACAGTTTAGTCTAGTGGTGAGACAGCATTACACGTCCCCAATCCAAAGTTCCATCTAGTTACCTAAATGTTGATAGAGGCGTCGACGGTTCAATGTGCTCCAGACGTTTAGTCATTCTAAATTATCAGGATGTTCAATGCTTCTCAGAGCCAGGGGAAACACTGCTTCAAACATATGAGTACTTCAAAGCAGGCGTCGGAAATTTAAACATTTTCACAGCGTGCGTGAGTGTGATGGCTACTACTAGTACTAGCGACTGCGGCAAACGGAAGATTTTGAATCACATGTGCTGTAGTAACCACGGATAGGAGCGTGGCGACGCAACTCACAGCAGTGATAACAGGGAATGTCATATTCCTCTTTGTCCCAAACATCTCATGCTTGCCTGGATAAAGCAAATGCTTCAGAATGAAACCGCGGCGTCTCAAAGTCCTTCCAAACCGGCGACAGCTCACTGCAACGTAGATGACGGTGATGTCATCGTCGATGTTATCAACCGAAATGCCTTACTACAACCAATCATACCAAGCTCAGAGTTGGTTCAGCCAGTAACCGCAGCGTGGACCGGCATTATCCCTCCAGAAGTAGTGCTCTTCCACATCATCAACACAGAGCTCAGTGACCATGTGCCCACACTCAAAAGCCTGTCATTAACATGCCGATTCCTCCACTCACACGTCCAGCAATACATCTTTCGAACAGTTCATATTCGACGTACTCATCAGAATACCTCAAGCTCAATGGCTGCGCCTAACGTTGCGTCCAGATTTCTCATCACGATCCACCGCCATCCCGACATTCTCCAACACACCCGAAGTCTCAAAATCACGATCATGACAGCCGTCAAGGCTAACGATCCAGATGAACACGCACGATTCGAAACAAATTGTTTATTCTTCATCATGCGACAATCATACCCCAATCTCGAGGAGCTGCAGCTGGCGTTCGACGAATCATGGCACGGAGACCTTCAACTATTTCCGTGGATAGAATTTCAAGAAAACCTGGCGCATCTGCTTCAAAACTCAAAGGTTGCACGGGTGATGTTTAGTCCACCTGGGCTTGTAGGTTCGGCTTTACTTCGAGGCGCGATCGAGTACGTAAATCATAGTGGTGGTTTAGCGCCTGTGTATTCAGATGTGGAGCGGGACTCTGAAAGGGTTATGGTGCGTCGTGTTGGTCGTTGGGACTGACAGCTGTGTCCCGTAGTACCAGTAGCCATTTTTAATCTAAACAAAAGGGGACACTCATGTTATTCAAATAATTATAATAGTACAGATTTATCAAGCGTTTATTTATAAGTCCAGAGATACAGTGATGATCACACAGGAACTTTCCCCATATAAATTACCTATGCGCATCTTTGACGAACGCACCCTGCAACTCCGAAGACAACCCGAGCCCTAATTCAATGTCTGGCCCTTCTCCGGTATAGGTTTGCGTTGAATGAAGGATGGTATTCGTCACAGTGGTGGCGCAGCTTGATTGCGTGTTTGAGGTCGCAGTTGAACGCATGGTGCCAGCGGACTGGGGGTAATCACTCAGACCCTCATTTTCTTCGAGTATGCCCACCCCAAAGCTGCCATTAATATCTGCATTGCGTTTATAATCAGTAATGCAGGGCAATGAAATAAATTTGAATATCCTTACCACGACGGGCGACCAGCCTTTTCTCCCTCTCATCCACGAGACGCTTGACTCGCTGGTGATTGTAGATGAGTGCCGAATACCTGTCCTCCAGGAAATGCTCCACAAAAGCGTTGTCCCAGTCGTCAACCGCCAAGTCGGAAGTAAGATGTTTCCATGACCGTTGACCCTTGGGATGGTTCGACAAACAGTCAAAAACCGAAATGAGCTCAGGCCTTTCGAACAGCACCCGATTGTCATGTTTCCGTTGCACGAACCAGCTCTCGATGCCAATAATAAACCCTTTCAGAATGTCTTGCTGCCATGCACCATGTACCTCTTCATCTGGGTTTCGTGAGTGCCAGATCTCCAACCAGTCGCCAAATATCATAAGCACATCGTCGATCAAGTTGGTCGAGCCGCGTCGTAAATGGCCCCGAATGTCGGACATCAGCCTATAAATCATCCCTCGAGATAGATTACGTTGGGAGTCATGCTCGAAGGAGAGTGAACTGGATTCTCGAAGCAGAACAAGGGCAGAAAATACTCGCATCTCCAGCGAGTCTGACGGATATTCTGAGTCTACAACATATATTCGATAAGATGCATAAAACCAGAGAGATGCTACCGAACATACCAGTATAAGACTGAGACGTCAGCATCAGGCTTTTCCACACGGGTGTCGAGGGGGGATCTGCACCAGGATCTGCGTTGGAATATGCAGGGGCAGTGGTAACGGAGTAGGCCATAGACCTCAGCACTAGCTCCTGCCCATGAAGGCCAATACCAGAGTGATGCCAGTAACGTTGTCGTTTAATCCAATCAATCAAAAGGAGCAAAAATAGTTGTTTTCTCTCTTCCTCCCCCACTGTTTCTGTACCGTGCACGAGTTTTGCCAGTCTGCGATCTGAAGCTCCCAGGATGGATTTAAGTGTGGATCCCATTTCGATAACGCCGAGCGTCTGAAAGCAATTCAAGAGAGAGCAGAATGATTCGGTGTCGGTGAAACCTTTAAATACCCATCCGAGCGAAGAGCCGAGCAGGCCATCATCGGCCAGGCAAGCAGCGTGAGCACTTGCCAACTGCGACCAATTGGAGGCTCCCATCATGAGATGCGCCGTATGGGAGGTGTGATCGCGCCAGTGGTGTGATTGCTGACGAGTCAAGATGGAGTAAATGAAGTGGTATGTTCTCTTCATCAGGAAGACGAATTGTACAAAGACCCATGACTGCGGAGATTCATAAGGACTGTGTGGAGGGGATTCCGCTGAGCCACGAGACTTCCAGAGGAAGAAAGGGTTGCGGATGACGGAAATTCCTGGAGCCACCATAGTGAATAAAACGAAAAGAACGATGGCCCCGATGAGTGTCGAAATAATAATTGTAACAATAGAGTTCAAAGAGTACAGGAAATCGATGAGCCCAGCGAAGAAAATGATGAGGGCGGCTTGAAGAATTAGGGGCAGGGCTGAGATAATTTCGGGAACGCTCCCCTGAATCAAACTCTGATAACGAATATGACGAAGGGCCAGGTGATCCTTATGAGATTGTGACTCATATCGACCATAAGACCGAATCCATTGCAAGGCAATGATACCAACGAGAGCGGTCCCGAGGCTGAGTATGAGACTGAGATAAACAAGGACATTGATTCGAAGCGACTGTGTGGTGTTGGAATTGTTCTGGAATGGTGCGGCGATAGCATTGATAGAATCCCAACTAGTGTTGCTCCCGAGTAGGGACGATGATAGCTGAGCAAGGAGTAGAACTGATGCGACAGTTGGGTCGGGTTGCAGTAGCTTCTGGGTCTCAATGGCAAATGCTGTTACGACAGCAGAGAATAAGCCAGCCTGTTTAGCAGCGGAAATTAGCAGATAATATAGGTAATTTGGGAAGTATAACAATGCCTCACAAAGAGAAGGATATTTTGGATCTCTTCGACCCATTCAGTGCACATCCCATCGTCGTATCTCTTGACCAGCTTGGCAGCTTTCTCCCAAGGATCGCCGTCCTCCTTTGGAAAGGGGAATGTGAACGGCTCTTCGGGTTTCTTGAATGGGTTGAAGGGAAGCCAGTCTGGATAATCCGTGCCGTCGAATTTGCATTTCCCTCTGGGGGCAGGTCCCCTCTCGTTAGGAGCTGGGTCGGGATCGGAAGCTTCTGTCCTTAGCAATGGCGACGACCGATTAGAGTGATCATTAGGACGATCAGACTCAGAGGGTCCAGTGTCCTTATTGGGCTCTCATCATTAGATTGTGCTGAAGGAATGACATTGCCATACCTATACATACCTTTGAAGACATTATGTGACTATCTGCAAGCTAGCGCTCTGGGTGGAAGATGACGCTGGTCTTGGCGAAGATTATCTCCGAGTCCGAAGTGGATTCAAAAGCTGTCAATGTCCAAATAATTAAAGTGGCTGTGTTACATGTGTGGAAAATCAACGGCACAGCCCTGATCTTAACGTCTTGTCAACGTCCAACGTTGAACGAGTCCACAGAAGAGCTTCCACCCTCAATCTCTCACTGTCCGACACTGCTGGCAGGTGCTCAGTTTACACGCCATACTCCTAGTGCGAAGATGAAGGAAGTCTGAACAGAGAAAAGTGTAGGGATACTTTAGCTAGACTGAAGTAGCATGGTTGCATGTGTTGGTGAGTACCTTTTCTCATTGAAAAATTCTATTAACCCATTGTTCTAATATGTTGCCAACCTACCAGTATAGTCCGTTTGACGACCTTATGCGTATTAGCAATGCTCAAATATTAATATTCTGAACCAAAGGTTTCTTATCATCACTTTTATGGCCAAGGATTGTGGTCAGAGTATCTGCATCATTCCTGTGATCTTGAATATCTCGCTGGTGAACCGTTGACGAAGCTTACCGTCACTAATATTGAAAATTTTTCATCGTCCAATGTGATTAATGTTGGTCAGGGTGGTAATACAATTTGAGAGCGGATTTCTAGCAGCGCTGAACAGTGGACTACGACAGGTGCTTGTTGTTCATACTTCTCTGTCCACACTGATTTAACGGCGATATATGCCCCTTCTGTATAGTTCTGCGTTATAACTTCATGCTAACGTTGCCCCATTTTATCTCCTCGCCCTGGAATTACCCCTCAAAATGCACCCCCCATCGTTTTGTTAACTAAGGGACACCATCCAACGAAGCTAAGGAGCCTTAGATTTGATGACAACAACAACCCCTGCTCAAATTCAACAATTTTGGAATATGCGGATATTGGGCATCAACTACATACCATGTCAAATCTCTACCGCAAACATACCTTGACCCCTCTTGCGTTATTATTCCCTGGAAACTCGTTTAGGCCAGCGTTCTCAAGCACGCATCCACCGTTACTCTGGCACGCACTCGGACTCAGGTCTGGGACTTCTCCCATTTTATCCCTTCTGCTATTCCTAGTCCTTATCTTCTCCCTATCCCCAAGTCTTTGTCTCCGTTCGCATGAGGAGTGTTCGCCATCATATTCCGGCTTCTGTTCCAAATCATGACTTGCTCCCTGACCACCCTCCCGCAAACATTCTCATCCGTCGTGTCGCGTCTCTCGCCACGTCACTCGTCTCTACACGCCCTTACTCGCATTTGGTCCAAGTCCAGAACCGCCAAATAGCACGTTCAATTTACACAGCAGCTCAACACTGCAAGTGTCCAAAGCGCAACCATTGTCCTGTGTCGGGGTTAAAAAATGAAGGGAGGTTGTTTGAGATATCAACTTCCGAGGACGATTAGAAGATTCGTTGTGATAGGTGTGCTCGTCGTCGTATGAATACCGATTTCATAATGAGTGGGCAAGGAGGGACGTACAATGGCGAAGATGTGGCGATGCAAGGGCGCGAGGTGGGGATGGGACTTCCTGCGGTGATGCAGAGTATTCGCGATGAGCAGATAGCGACCACCATGACATCACTATAACAGGCAAGGACGCACCACTCTTCAGCACAGTGTTCTCTTACAATTTTGCGACTACAGCTATAATCTCCGCGTACATCACTGCACTGTCAACCGCTTCATCAACCTGGTTTTGACTCTTACCTCGCGATCGCATCGAAAACATTCATTTTTTTCATACAGAATACATCATGGAGTAACGGAAAACATTCAGAGGTAAGTATAATTACAAGAATGCACATCATGTAATGTTTGACGAGCCTACAATTACAGCGAAGGCCTGATCTTCCAGATCCTGTGGGTCATCTACACCTTCCAGAATGGCGCCTTGCAGTTCAGAAGACAACCTGAGCCCTAATTCCACGTCCGCCGCTTCTGAGTTGTATGATGGAGTTGCGCGGAGGGTGTCATTAACCTAGGTGATGGGATTCATCGGTCTAGCGGTTACTGTTCCCGAGCCAATCACGGCTACATCATTTCTCACCTCATGTGGCTGGGCCGTCATGGTTTCGGTGATATTAGGTCCTGCGTTGAGGACTTCATCTTCACGATTATTGTCGATATCTAGAATTGACACGATCAGACCTCTGCCTATAACTGTGGAGTACAATACAAAAAAAAGATATTACCTGGATCAACTATATCCGCCATCTGATGTGTCTGAAACTCTTGTGGCGATTGGAATTGGCCGGGGACTGCTGAACCCCACTCTTGCTCCCGCATCCGGTCCCTTTCGATCACAAGACGTTGCACCCTATCTTGATCACAAAGGAGTGTCGAGTATCTTGTGTCAAGGGAAGTAAATACGAAAAAGCAATCCCAAAGGCGGCCCCAGTCTTGTTCTCCGGCCTCATTCTGGCACAATTTCCAGGATTTTTGACCGTTCGGATGGTGTGCAAAGTGGTCCAACAGCGAAAGGAATGTCGGCCTTTGGAGTAACGCATAATTGGGACGGAATAACAGGTCGGTGTATAGCTTCACCATGAAGTGTTTCAGGATTTTTTTTTTCCCCATATCTCCTAATATTTCCACGTCTTCAGGCGGATTTTTTGCTTGCCAATCTTTCATCCAGTTCTCGAATGTAAAAAAGATATCGTCGACAATGTTAAGGGTACCACGATGAACGGCGCTCTCGATGCTTGGAACAAAGCGGCTTATCATGGCGAATGTTAATTGAGGATCACGTTCGTGGGCATTTAGAATATTGTATTGCCGGAGGTAAACCAGACATCCGAATAACCACATCTCAGACTGCGCGGGAATGTACGAATCTGCATTTCCAAGTCGAAAGGTATCATAAATCTGCAAGCCAAATGGGGTTTGAGACGACGTACCACTTGAACACCTCCGTATAATTTTATTCCACAGGAGCAATCTCCAGGGTTCCATCCGAGTGCCAGGTTTCTCTGGAGGTATGGCGTACGTCGTTGATCTTAGAGCTAGTTCGAGTGCATAAAGTGTGATTCCAGAATGAGTCCAATAGCCCCGAACTTGTGCCCAATCAATTAAAACGGCTGACAAGAGATGCTTTGTCTCCACTGGTCCTGTTTGTGGCCTGTGACGATTTGGATCGGGTTTCAAGCGGACGCTTGTGTTCCATACTGTATGCAGGTAATATTCGTCACTACTCAATGACGCAAGAGTGTGCTGCATGCGATCCCACCCGAGTGACTGAAAGCAATGAAAAAGATAACAGAATGATTCCACATCGGTAAAACGCTTAATTATCCACCCGAGGGAATAGGCAAGTTGCGTGTCCGTAGTCTCGTATGTAGCCCGTGTTAGCTGCACCCAATTCGCGGCTACCTTTCGTCTGCCTTGTGGACTGTAGGACGGCTGGCGGATGTGCCCCTGTCCAAAATTCGAACGAAAACTGCGGGTCAAACTAGTAAAGGCTGAACTGACGGCGTGATAAAATTCCTCCAAAAGAAAGAGGAACCGGACAAAAAGCCAGGATTGTGGTGATTCATAAGGGCTGCGTGATAACTTCGTAAACGAGCGCCAGACAGTAGTCAGACCCGGGGCCACCATGGTGAATAAAACGAACGACATGAGAACTCCGACAACTACGGCTATGATTATCGTGATAGTAGTGTTTAGAGAGTGAAGGAATTCGATCAGTCCGGTAAAGAAAATGATAAGGGACGCCTGAAGTATGATTGGAAGCGCGGATATGATTTCAGGAACCTTCCATTTGATCAAGCTCTCGTAGCGAGTGTGTCGGAGCGATATGCGATCCTGCGGCGCTAATGGTTCTGAACTTCTATATGATCTAATCCATTGCAGCGCAATGATACCAACGAGTGCGGTACCCAGACTGAGGACAAGACTCAAGTAGATTAGGACGTTAATGCGAAGGGGCTGGATGGGGTCGCCTGTGCTTTGGAAGGGCGAAATGATAGCGTTAACAGTGCTCACACTGCTGCTGTTTCCAAGCTGGGATGAAAGATGAGCGAGGAGGAGGACTGATGCAACAGCCGGATCGGGCTGTAACGAAGTCTGGGTCTCAATGGCGAAGGCCGTTGCTACAGCAGAGAACAAACCCGACTATGAAGAGCCTGGTATGAGTACACAGCACATTCATAATGAATAGGATAGCGAAATGACACACGAAAAGGAGGATGTTCTGTATTTCTTCATTCCACGCATTACACATCCCTTCATCCAAATCTGTGACCATCTGCGCGACCTTGGTCCAAGGATCACCTTCAACCTCCGGGAAAGGAAAGTCGAATGGATCCTCCGCTTTCCTGAATAGATTTATGGGCACCCAGTCGGGGTAGTCAGTGCCATCAAATCTGCATTCACCCCGAGGCGCAGGGCCCCTCTGGCCTTTGTTTCCTCCTGATGAAGCATTGATATTTGAATCTTGGAGCCGGTCTTGTTTTCCCGCCATGTCTGGAGTGTTTGTTACGAACGACGCAGATGGTGATGGTTTAGGACTCGGAGAGTGGTCACCATTGACATGATCAGAGGATACATTGTTCTTATTACTCGGTACTCTGTGTTAGATTACACTTGATCTCTGGTAGAATTAGGCTTGAACCTACCCTTGCAGACATCTGAAAATGAAGGTGCTTTAGCGCTCTAGGGGACGGTGTAGGTCTTGGTGAAGGTAGCAGTCGGGTGTCAAGGTAGTTGTGCCGCTGCCATGTGTGGAACTGAGGTTCACAACAATGTGCGGCCGGATTCCGGACCGCAAATGTTCATTTCGGTTCTGTTCAACACCACCATGATGGTCATAAAAAAAACCGTTTCCCAACATTGCACGGCATTCAGGGACTCAGTTTCTCGTAGATGCCCTGTGTTCATTACACGAACGTCATCCGCCGACTTCAGAAAGCGCTGAACAGAAAGGCATGGAGCTTTAAATTTCAGTGGACGAAAACCTGAAATAACAACGACCTCAGGCTGGTGACTAACCCTTACATCCGCCCCATAGAGAGCTGACCTAAAATTCGACTTAAAATAGGGTTATTGGAGCATTTTCTGATAAATTTACACCCTTGTATTTTTACTGGAACGACAAGAATGGTTGGGCAGTGAGATCACAAAGCCTGAGCCCACACATCGCGGTGGCTCGCATACTTCTGGATAATTGCTTGCCTCATGTAGTATCCTCTAATTGAGCGCGAGGAATGGACTTTTTTCTATCAAGAACTCTGGTCGAGATTGGTGAATACATTCCCTGGGCTTTTCTCGGGGGTGGGTCTTGAGTACATCTCAATTTTTTTTGCTTGAATTCCAGACTAACGCCAAATCTCTCTATAGAAAATCCCAAGATTCGTCGTCACCATTCAAGTTGGTCGTTGACCGTGTCATTTGGAAAGGAAAACGGTCTCACCGCATACCAAGATCCTCACAGCTTACCACGGCGGAAGAGACCCCATGAAATCCCCAAGTACGTTAGGGCTTGTGGCCAGTTTGGCAGGGCAAGGGTTATTTTCAACAGCGGCCTCTCTTGGGTGAACAACCCCCCGCTCGCATAGCCTGCCCCACCTTCCATTCTCGACGACCCCCATCCATTCTCCTTCTCGCATAGCAATGCCAATCAAGCTGTGCATCTGCTCCTTCTGTGCCAGTACCACGCCAATTTCTGTTGCAATTCATATCTCACTTTTCCCAATCTTCCGTGCTGCTGTCTCTCTGTAAATCAGCACCCCTGCATCGTCACCTAACCTGATCCCATGGTCCGACACCCCAGCTTTGCACTCTGTCTAACAACGCTCTTCAACATCTTTTTTCGCCTCAGGAATATCGTTCACTTCAACAGGAGGGACCTCGCGATGGACTCTCACCTTACAGTAGCACCTCTGCTATAGGAGCACCTGAGATAGTTCAAACAGTCTCCGAGAAATGGTCCTAGAACACGGACATATTCGCCACCTTCAATGTAACCCATACTATACATCCATCCATCAGACTTCAGCTAGGCTCTCGCAAGTACCAGAATTCACGATACGTGTCGGTAATTTCACATTCTACGCTCCCTCAATCTTGCTTTTCCCAGGTGCATGTTTATGGCCGTCGTCATCTCCACCTAAAAGAGGCTCGTCTTCTTTTCTCGTCAACACACTGTATTCAGCACGTGCAAGAAATTCAAATCTCACCTCCTCGCCTTCACACTGCACACTGAAACCAAGATCAACACCCGGCTACGTGGCCAAACCCCTCACATTTACTATTTGCCTTCCCCTTACACAACGGTTTCTTCTTACTCAACATCCCTCTCTCCAAGTCTTGTGCGTCTCATTTGGATCGATGTCATTGATCCCTCCTGCCCGCGACAATAGTCCAACATTCACGACCATTTCACAACACTTCCATCTCCCCTACGTCGCTCATAACATGTCATCTGACGCGCAAGTTGCTTTAGAGGAGCTTTTGGAGAGCCACAGTTGCGCGTTGTGTCAATGGGAGCTCCCTTCCATCACTTGTCAATCTAACAACCTAACTGCGATACCGGCTTTTTTACGTGCTTTGTCACGGATCTACTCAACCCGAAGACAAACCAATCTGCCCCCTTCAACGTTCAACCCAAACTTCTGGCTCCCTTGGAAGGTGTTTTGTGGTCACGCTACTACGTTATTCGTTCTTCTAGGTAGCTTAAAGCAGGGGTAGATAACAATGTACGGGGAAGTATAACACGCCAATAAAAATTAATTAATCATCATCTTGTCCTGATATCCCTTTCTTAACGCTAAACGTAGCATTTTAACGCGGGAGGGATCTCGTACTAAAAACGGGTACGCAGAGTCCAAGGTACGTATATAATTCAGACTCCCCCATCCAGCGTGAATACTAGAACCCCACGGCTCATACCAAACATAAGAATCTTCTTTGGAGAACGAACGAATAAATTGGAGAAACGCAGGAGGATGGTACCCAACGTGCATTCGCAGCGAAAAATTAGGGATGTCGATGAAAACGGGTGAGCTCACAAGGTTATACGCTTCCTCCTCCCACAACGAGCAAGACTGGTATCCGACGCAGAGTACCTCCAAACGACACCCGGACCTCTCAAGGAAACTCTTGAACCCCTCGCACGGCCCACTACGCCTGGATCCTATTTCAAAGAGGGAGAGCTTTTTGAGTTGTGGAGCTGATAGGAGGCTCAGAGAGCTGGTCAGGTCCCCGCTTATTTGGGTGATGGTGAGGACCTGAAGCTTGGGCGCCACTATAACGGAGTGCGTCAAGTCAGCTGCACGTTCACTGCGGAAGGCGTCGATGGTGAGGAAGTGAAGGTTGGGGCACTGTGCCAATAATGATAACAAAGTTCCGGTAGTCGTACTGACGAAGATCAGATGCTGAAGGTTCACCCACAACGGTGTCCGTACTGCATGGGTTGGTTGCACAAAACGATCGTCCCAAACGAGACGACGCAAGGTGTGTTGAGGGGACGCAAAAATGTTGTCTAATGACTCCCTGAGTCTGAGATCCGCTGATGGGATACAAGCAATGTATAAAGTCTTCAAACGGACCGCTGGAGAATCGCCCTTTGAAGGGAAGACTGTTCGGATTAAAGACAATATTGGGGCTTTGAATACAGGAGGTACAGAAATGCAGATGTGCTCCCAACGCTCAACACCTACAGACAGTAGACGAAGAATAAGCTGTTGTAGTACCTCGGGCTTGCCAAGAGACTTGGATGATGCACCCAGTTGAATTCGGAAGGATAGAGGGTGGGTAAGTGATCGAGACAACCAAGTCGCTATTGTTTCGAGTCGGTATGAGGTATTAATCGCTATGTAAGACCAGAGCGGAGGCGTAGATATGGCTACCTCACGCCAAAAGCTGCACACTTGGCAAAATAGTAACGGAGCTGCACGGGGATTGGGTAGAAAGACTGGGATCATGGCCTCTAGTTCAGGATCGACGAGATCAGACTCATCCTCCCAAAACATGATGGCCTTGAATATTTCGGACAATATCTCAGGAGGAAGGCTGTTGATTGTGATCGGCTCATCAGGCAGTGCGGCAAGAGTTGGGACAGAACATGATGTTTCCTGACTCCTTTCCATGATTAAGGGATGTCGAGATCTTAATAGACTCGGCAGGCTTGTCGTAGGGAATGCGATTGTGGTGGAATCTGGAGTTGGTCTATAGTACTCTATACAAAGGGCAGTATTAATTGGTTGCTATCAATGCATAAACCAATACTAACTACAGAAGTACAACCCCTGTATTCGAAACGTAGTTCTCAAATCAGCCGTTGTCGGAAGATGGTGGTAGTTGACGATCAAGAGAAGGCGTCGGCTGGTTCCGAGCGTGATTCCAAGGGGGGAAGCTTAAATCTGCGCTTATGTCTACGAGGCGGTTTCATCAAATTTGTATTTAGAAACTCGTTACATGAAAGGCACTGCAGTGAATAAATTGAATAAGTTAAACTATAGGGTCCTGGTATTCTTGTCGAAGTGGGAGCCGTAGCATCTGGTCATGTGAAGGATCTTGTACCAAGAAGGGATATGTCGAATCGAATGTACGGATATAATTATGGCTACCCCACCCAATGTATATGCATGCACTATGGGATTCGTACCAAGCATAAGGATTCTCTCTTGTGGAATTTAAATCGTGGGCCTCCGAAATGATGGACTCTGCAAATGACGAGGGTCGGAACCTGACATAAATTCGCAGCGAAAAATTGGGGATAATCATAAAGTGTGGGGATTGGAGTAGATAGTGTGCTTCCCGTCTGGAGAAGGATCGCGAACGATATCCAATAAAAACGGTGTGCAAACAGCATTTGGACCTTTTCAGGAACTTCTCGAGCGCCTCATACTGCCCAGCAAGACCGATTTCAAAGAGGGAAAGTTTGATAAGTCGTGGGGTGCACATAACATTAAGGGTATGGGCTAGGTGACCTGTTATTCGTGTAATATTGAGAACTTGTAGATTAGGCGCCACGACGACTGTCTGTGGAAGGCTGCTGCTACGTTCGGCACGAAAAGTGTCGATCGTGACGAAGCGAAGGTTCTCGCACATCTCCAAGACTGAAAACAGAATTCTGGTGGTTGTGGTGGAAAAAAACATTTGTTGTAGATTGGTCCATAGCGAATTCTCTAATGTTTGAAGTGGGGGCACGAAATCGTAATTCCAGGCGAAGCGACGTAGCTTCGGGTCAGGACATGCCACAAGATTGTCAAGAAGCTCCCCTCGCAAATCTACCGTTAAGATTCGAGCAATGTAGAGAGTCTTCAAGAGAAGGGCTGGAGATTGACCTTTGGAGGGGGCGATTATGCTGAGAAAACGGAACAAATCTGCTTTCAGCGAATGAGGCAAGGAAATGCTGACGTTCTCCCAGCGATGAACGTGTGCACGGAGAATATCAAGGAGTTGCGGGACTTTGAGTTTATCGAGGGACGCAACTCGTGCATCAATTTGAATGTGAAAGGAGAGTGGGTGGTTGCGTGATCGATCCAACCAGATTCGTATCATCGTGAGTTGGTAGGCAGAACCAATCGCGATGGCAGACCACAGCGAGGGTGTCAACGTGGCAACATTGCGCCATAATCTGCACACTTCACAAAATAGCAATGGAGCTGTATGGGGGCTGGGCAGAAATACTGGGATGATGGCCTCCATGGCAGGATCAATGAGGTCCGATTCGTCCTCGCTGAACATATAAGTATGGAAAATTTCAGACAATATCTCGGGAGGAAGGTGGTTGATCGTGAGCGGTTCATCTGGAGAAGATGTGGGAAGGGGTTCAGAGCATAGTAATATGGGATTTGTATCCATGTTTCAGGAGTTCCGAGACGTCGAATGCGTTGTCGTCTCTTCGAAGGCTTGCTGAGAGTGTTATGCGATTATGTATTCGATCAGGGACTAGTCACCAGTTATAATGAACTTGGTACTAACAGACAGAGAAACCAGAGCAGGTAGCAGGGTCTTGGATTGAACTAAGGCAAACGGGACTACGAGGGCAACAGGTGTTTGTGGTGGTTGTGGTCAAGGGAAGGTGTTTGATAATTCTGACTCGAATCGTGTCTAAATTACTGTGTGGGAAGGAGGACTCTTAACCCCATTCATTTAACATTCGGTCCATATGTTCAGAGCCAACAGTCGCTATTCCTGTCGTTTACAAACAACCGCAGTAATACATTTATATACACATTCCTAAAAAACCCTTCGCCTTAAGGATCAGGATGATGACCATCGGTATTGAGCCAGTTCCACAGTATAACCGCCTCCCGACTCATGTTTTCCGTTGCATACTTATCATAGCGCGGATGATTCTCATCGTTCCACACACGGCTTCGACCATAGTCAATCAAACGGAACGACCAACGTTCCCCCAATCCTCCATGTAGTTTGGAATTTCTCAGCCGCTCTTTGGGCGATGCATAAATTGGTCCAGGCTTCATGACGATATTGCGTTGATAGAGCGACAAGTGGCACCATCCGGCGTGGTGAAAGCGATTGAAGAGGGATACAGCCTCTTCCCTATCAAACGGGGAAATAAACATGTCAGTAAAATCGAACGAGTGCGCATGAAAGTAAAGAAACGCACCTGTCATCAATCGAGAGCTCAGTAGACTCGATGGGCTTTCCGCAGTTCTCTAAAAGCATGATGGGACTATAATACTTGGACTTGTTCTTTCCTGCCGCCTCGAGATTCTCCTGGTCCTCGAGATCCTTGGATTGTTTTTCCGTGAGTGGACCTTCAGCAATCGGATCGTCGTCGTCAACTAACTTATCGAAGACGTAGTAGCCATAGTATTGGGGTGCAATAGCACCGACAGGGACAGGGTGTCGGTGACGCGGAGGGATACAGAGACCGCTCCAGTGCTGGAAGAAGTGCACAGGGAACGCTTCGTAGTTTTTAGCCTCAGTATCCAAGTGGTTGTCATTACGCTTCGAAAGCTTCGCAGCCACTCGCACAGTGGCTGTGGGAGGATACCTTATCTCCTCTGGCATGTTGACGTAGTGTTTGCACGGCTTGTCGAACGGCTTGAAGTAGTCGACATCGACGCGTACGACACGAATAGGGCCGTCATAGCCGTCGATAATAGAACCATACCCCCGATCCATGTATTGTCGAACATCGCTCCCAGTCATAATGTTGAGTGACCTCTCGCTCTCAGTGTTGGCAGACTCACGAGCAGAATCTACCTTTTCTTCCTCGTCCCAGATACGAATAGCCGCGTCAGCGATGCAAGGTTTGCAGATGGGGCGCTCAGCAAGCAGATCACGAGGAAGCTCAAACTCGGCATCGTAGAGAACAGAGTGATGACCAGAGCCCAAGTGGTGGCTAGGGGAGAGACGCAGACGAGCAGGTTCGTCGGGGTCAACAGTTGGAGCGGAGGGTAACAAGCAAAAGATGGGGGTGACGTCAACGTCATCCCTCGTCAAAATAAAACCATTCAAAGGGACCTTGTTTCGTGTATGAGGGTCCGCCAGAAATGTCGCCAGAATCTTATCCTCCTCCTCTTTCACTTTCACTACCTCTTCGAGTTCTCGCTGAGCGCGCTCCTCTCCCGCTTTAGAAAGCTGCAAGCGATAGAGGAGGGCTTTTGAACCTTGAATCGATCGCTTCCACGTGTTTTTGCGATTCTGTACTTCTCCGTCGGTGGTACCCCAAGGATCATGAACAATGAGAGTCTTGGGAAGATGAGACAAAGAGATCAGCTTCTCGAGCATGGGTGGCTCAGGCCACGCGACATTGTCGGAAGAAAATGGAGGGCGGGGCCATGGCATAGGATAACGAGGGCTTTGAAGAGCTGAGCGAGGTGGCTTGAGATAACTCGCGTCGTTAGCAGGAATCAAAAGATGTATGTGATAAAGGCGTACTAATCCCTTCAGAGCTGCGTCTAAGGCGTGTCGCACAGCCACCTTCTCCTGCTCCCGAATGATCTCGGCGATGTCGAATGGCTCAATGACTTCAGGATCGGGTTCCATTCTCGCCTCGTCCATGTCGTCAATGGAATAGTTCTCTCCGTGTTTCTCCATCCAGCCGAGGAGCTTGCTACTGGTAGAAATAGTCAGCGAGCCTCGCAGGGGCTTGCCATCCTCGCAGCTTCCAATACGATGGGTGTAGAAGAAGTTATTCAAGGTGGCACCCCAGAGCTGAGTCTTTTCAGGCGTTTCCTTGCCGAAAAACGAGTTTTCGGGTGTGATAACTTCACCCTTAGGGTCGCGAGGCCAAAAGTTGAATATGAATCTGCGACGGCTCTCCTTCTGGGCAAGGTCCTTCTTGGCTGGAATCGCCTTGTCCGAATCATTTACATTGGCGTCTGGAGAGAGATTTAATTATTGTTTTTCATTCGTTCTATCGACACACACCTTTATCGATGCCAAGTGGCGTAGACGCGACCGGCATCGCAATATTAAAGCGGTGGGTCTCGCAGGAAAATGTGATCGGTGAATCGATTTCGAAGAGTAAATGATATTATAGCAGTAATTTGGAAAGGATGAAATCCGAGAGTTTGGATGAATAAACGATAACAGGTGGTAAGTAGAGGACAGAGTCACTAGAGGCGAACCTACAGAAGTTCGAACTTATATATTGACCGATCACATGATCACCATTGTCTCGACACTACGTCGATCGCGCCGATAATGCGATTGCGATTGTTGACCTAGCATAGCATCGAGAGGAACGACGAATTCGCAATCCGAGGACCCTTGATGAATGCCGTTGATATAATTGCCAATTAGCACAAGTGACTCATTATAAAATGGAAGGAAGATAACAATGGAATACATGCATTAGCGGTTAGAACAATCATCGTAGGCGTTACAGATCCAATATTGAACGTATTAATCGTGGTAGAGAGACGAACCAATGTTCAGTCTTGGATCGCATCCCAAGCAGCATCCCAACCTAGAGGAGCAAAGTTCCACTCTCCCATCTTCTGTCCATATGACATCCATCCAAGCTGATCCATCAAAACTCCCGCAGATCGGACAAACAAGGTACCGTCCACCTTCCCAATCTCTGGAAATACCTCCTGCGTCCTTGCTTCATCTCGGTACGCTCCAGGAACGTCCCCGGCTTTGGTGTGGCTATACCTCTGAGACGCATACAGCAAACCTCGAACGGCCTTCACCAGATGTGCATCGCTGTGGTACATCGCGTCGTCGATTATGGCTGGCCACGCATTATAATCCTCGTCCTTGTTGGGATCTCCCGTAGCAGACGTTCGAGCGTGTACGTCTCGTGTAGCCGGTGGACGCGGAGAGGCAGTTGGAAGCATCGCCAATTCCGGATCGATCCTAGGTAAACCTCGCCATATCATCATGAAGATAATACCTGCAATGTACGCTCTGATGAGCTTCGCCTGGTATTCTGGCTTCTTCACCGCCGCGCAAAGCGGCTTCAAGAAGACAGAGCAAGTGACAAGATGCATGAGGAAGAAATCGAGCCTCGTCTTCCTTCCGCGCTTTCCAGATGAGAATAAGAGGATGTTGGCGACCCAGATAATCTCTTCGATAGCGCTGTCAACTTCGTCAGGGGTTGGATGGTTGCTGACGCGGAACTGGGACGCGATGGGACCGATTCCTGCATTTTTAGCAAGGGCGTCCTGAAGTAACGCAAAGGGATCCTTGTCTTTGGAATACGGAAGAGGCTTGATGGACTTTGTTTCGTACACTTGCGAGAGAACCTCGAGAAGGGAGAGACCTTGACCCTCCGCAGGTCCTTGATTAACGCACTCGAGCATTTCGTGCCCATCTGGCGCATGGACGGCGGCCTGAGCTAAGCCTAAAATAAATGCAGAAATTTAGCCTCGGTGGGGTAGTAATACATGAAAATAATAGGACCTGTCACAACAAGTTTGTCATTTCCAAATTCGATACCATACTGAAAATTCATATTAGTATTCAGAAGTGTCAGTGTAACCGTCAACGCACGCCGACCGAGATGAGAGGATGTAAACTAATGACGAAAAGATGTTAACAAATAATCGAACAAAGACAGATGGTACACGTACGCTGTCGCTCCACTTGCGAAACGAGCAAACATGCGACGATCGTCTTTGTTGGCTTCTTCGATGAAGAGATAGGTCTCCAGAAGGGATGCTGCTCCCAATGACAGAATCTCCTCTTCGAAGAACTTGACATAAGCACCATAGGCACTGGAATATTATATTAAACATCACAGAGCAATACAGAAAGAAATTAAAAGACGTGCATTTCATTCCCCAGGTACTCCGACCAGTTATCTTTGCGTATGACGATCTCACTCTGGTGCTTCGCTTCCAGATAAATTGGTCTCTGAATTTTCTTCTCTTCCTCAAAGATTTTCTCGAGTATCCCAGCAGGAGCGCCAATATCGTATGCTGCCAGAACACTGTGAAGAAATCAGCGATTGTCCTTTAAAGTCTACCTAGCGACACTTTTATCAACTTACTGGTGGCTTAGGTGGTTGTGAAGACCTATCAAATTAAAAAAGCAGTGGTGATCCTCGGCATCCTTCAGCAACAAGTCTTCCGCTGTTTTCTTCGAGAGAGGAGTTATTCCAGGGAGATTTACACCGCCCTTCCTTGTCAAGAGGTATGAAGCTGGCGACATGATGCGAAGTGTGGGTGTGTGCGTATAATAGAGCTGGTGAAACGTGATGTACGCAGTGGCTTGCTTTATATTCCAAGAAGACAGGCAGCGCGTGAGTTAAGGATCGATTCCTGTGTAGAAAATAACAGACCTGCCGCCGTGCCTGCGTCATCATCGCAATATGTTGCGCTTGTAGGATAATTCAGAGTACGAATCCGTATTCGGGCTATACGGCCTTCATATGGAGACTTGCTGACTGAGGCAGAGAGTTTTCGTAACCCAATTCGCATAAGGAGTGTGTGAGTCGTTCTCAGCTTGAGTGGGAGTTGAGGCAAGAGCTTACAGATCAAGGGTTCTGAACCCAGTCACGGAAGGGCTGTAACCGATATTGCCAGAGTATTACACTCGTGAATTACGGTTTAGTGGAGTAGTAGGATGTGGTCCTGCCTTCTGAGTCAGAAGGTGCCCGTGTGAGGTTCGGCATCAACTCAACAGGCTTGAGACGCCGCCACATTTGAATAGGGCTTCGTGTTGGTACCAGATAATCCCCATCTGAAGGGATTCAGTATTATTCAGTGTCATACATTTGGTAATAAGAGAATACCGAAGCCCTCACTAGGCCATTTGAACAGACCCATCTGAATGGTTATGACGAGGACCGTGAATTTCCCCTGTGCAATTTTGATGTTACAGGGTTCAAAGGAAAAAATAAGATAGCGTCAACGTGCTATGACATGAGCGAGGTTGATTAGATGTTGAAAGGCAAGTCAAAGGACTTTTCAGAGTTCAAAAGTTCAGATCTCAAAGCTCAGGCAGAGGTATGGCAAATCTTGCTGACGTGGTCGTGGGCGTCCCGCGGGAATTTCCGTATGTTCGACACTCCACCATGACCACTCTTCCATTGTGGTTTGTCTAAGTCATTGTATCGTTGTCCCATTCCTGGCCGGGGAAAGCTAAATACTTGATATTGGTGAATATTTCAATAAATATTTTTATGAACTACAGGCTCTTATCCTACCAGAGTACATTAATATTGGCACTCTGACACAGTTGTTAGACCCACCATCACTGCATCTCAGGTTGTCCCGTTCATCTGCGTACCTGGTAGTTGTTAAATATGAGTTCATAATTACCTCGTATTTGAAGATCAAACACCTACATTTGTATTACCAAGGTCTGCATAAGCGTTCATTATGAGATAACGACATTATCTCAGCGACATGAATCCTTGTCGCAGATTTCCCATCGGCGTTGTAACGGACAGCCCCGTTGAATGCCATTGTAACGGCCCGCTGTTTGCCATTTCGGGTTGAAATGACACCCGGCCGTTTGTTGGTGACCGTTTTCGACCGTTACCGGCACCGTTAGCACACTAGAACACCCTTACGGTGTCCGAGAAGTGCCAGGTTGAAAATCAATGCATGGCCATCTTACTCGGCTTATTGCTCGGCTCCTTCCATCCATCATCAAGTGATATAGGGGTCTCTATCCCTCCTTTCCAGCATATGTAGACTATTTAAACGTATATATAAGCTCAAAAAATGTGTATTTATGTTATTTGTTGTCAATTTGAACTACAAAATTGTAGTTTTCTTGTATATCATCCATCCTTCGGATCCCAATCTCAGAGAATCTCATCACCCAAAATTTAGACCCCCTTGCAATTTATCCCATGCCCCTATCAACAACAAAAATAACGGAGGTATTGGATATTGGGACTGCAGGTAGAATGCACTAAGCGCGTGTTGTAAGCTGATGAGCTTTGTGCCCATGCACCCATATTTTCGTCATTTAAGACGATTACAACGATGCATTGGACACGCGCCTATGCCATGGTGCTGGGATTGCATCCATGCATACTGAACATTTCGAATCATGACCACCGATGATCTCTGCCCAGCTTTATGTTAGATGCCTTGCATTCGATGGTCCGCCCAGCTATGTATGAAATTTGGTACCCTGATTCCCCATCCCTGTTGCGTCCCCTGTTCAGTACTGCAATTGTATTTTTATCTACTATTTATACTACACCCAGGTATGTGTTTTACCGTCATTACCCCTCTTCTGATTTTGTGTTTACTAGGTAGCTTATATATTGAGAGTCGACCATAGCTTACCATTCGCGCTGGTCATAAAGGCCAACTGGTTTAAATTACTTTATATTTCATTGTCGCCTAGTGTTAGGTCGTGGTCGTGCCACCTACGGTATACGGTATGAAAAAAAGCAAATAAGAAGAATAAATTATACAGAACGTGCAACACGAGGGGTAGTGGTGATGGGTAAAGGCAATAATGAAGGTAAGCGGGTCTGTGATTGGGCAAGGGCGAAGGCACAGAGCATGGTAGGTACCAAGTAGGCCTGTATTTAGTAGTATAGTGCTGTATCAAACAAATATGATGCTGTGTTGGTGTATTGGGCATGCATGAAGCACTGAGCTTCGAGTTTTCGAATACTTACAACGAAAATGAAGCGGAACAAAGCTGGGGTGAGTGCTGATCGACTCAGAGACAAATAAAATCGAGTGTGAGGGTTCGAGAAACCTATTTTTCATTTGCTCTTTTTCTGTATTTTTTATACTACAAGATAGAATACAAACATGAAACTACTGAGATGATAAGTCAGACTCATATGGTACAGGAGATAAAGCATAGCTATTCAATCAGAAAGGAAGAATGAAGAATATTACAATTAATACTATCTTTAAGGAAGAGAGTATATAGGTTGGGGTTGTGGTTGCATATGGGTGAGGATTAATATTTACAAGGAAATGGAAATAAAACCCTACAAATCTTGATATCAATCGCGCATTCCAGACTATGTGGGGAGCAAGAATGAAAAAATCGTTTACCCCTACAGTCGCAAGTGTCTATTTCATTCCAGGTGCAGAGTCCTTGGTTCTCCGAACTGAATATATTTTCGCCAGTTTCACGATTTTGTAGGGTTTGAACTTTGTGAACAGCATTGACTTAAATGCAAGTGGCACATGCTGACCAGTTGTTTGGTGTTGATGTACTAACTCAGTCCCTATTTTTCTCTCCAGACGCTCATATTATCTATTGTAATATGCCCCCTTTTGATGATCTGACTAAGTACAGCAATAGCGCTGCAGTCACTATATTATTTATGTTGTGTGCCGACATAGGGGCGTGAGAGGGATAGAAGGGGGTCTAATTAGGTGAAGGAGCCGAGGGATGAGCCGAGTAAGTTGGCCATGCATTGATTTTCAACCTGGCACTTCTCGGACACCGTACACCCTGTTCGGATGCGTTACAACTGGCAATTTGTGCTCCCGGTGTTGGACGCTGTTACAAGCCGTCGTGACGCGCTGTAACGGCTATGCGAAATTTGCGACACTGTCTGGGTCGGCGCTTGGTTTAGGCGCCAAGTGCAAAGTTATTCTTTTTGTACGCCGTCTTAGTCGAATTAGGCAGACAAGCGCTTTCATGTGAAGACTTCCATTTTGGTTCTTTGGTTTCAAATCAAATCGATTGCCTGCTTAACCTCAGCCAGGCACTCAATTGAACCATCGGTCGACATATTCACACAAGTACATACAACACAGGACATGAGGGGGCCGATCAAGGTTAGCTCCCTATCTTCCCATTTATTAAAATTTAGCTCACACTCCTCCAGCCACTCTTTATTTAAACTATTCATGTAAGTGTACATTCTATGACCTATTTTGATAATGGTTGATTTCACCAAACCCTCCTTTCCCCTTCTTCTTGCTGCTCTGCTTTCGAGCTGTGCCAATCAGTACCTACACCATTATCGCCAGTTGAACACACGACCCATTGTGTGCATCAGTGGCGTGACGGCACTCTCGTCTTGTACCACCCACCATCGACATTCAAGATATTTGCGCTTTTTCGATGCACATTTGACTTAACGAATGTTTTGCAGGTGTAAGGGGAACATAAGCCCATACGGTCAATTCATCACGCCTCGTAAGTAGGTGCCTGACTTTTTCATTAATTCTTCGAATTCGTGTTTAATCAACTTTGTTTGAAGTGGAATGAGTCGCCATGGGAAGGTGTCGACCAACCCGCGACGCGATGGCGGGATGCAAAATGACATCCTCATTCATGAGTTGGCGCACGCGATTATGAACCGTATAGTTGGAGGAGGGTCTGCTCGTTAGCTTCAAACTACCATGGCTGCTGGGCTCGGAGGTTGGTCTGACATGTTTACTGAGTGCGTTCCCATCTCTTGAATTGCTTTCTGTATAGTTTTTAAAGTTGAATCATTCTAATTTTCATCGTTAGCTGATTCCAGCAAGACAGCGAGGTGATGGTTTTTTCTCTGGGCTCGTACGGTACAAACGTCTCGAGGGGGCTGCGCGCGTTCCCATACTCCGCCAACCAGCGAATAAACTTTTTGAAGTATCGTCATTTGGCAAGGCGCACCGATCTTCACCATGACTGTACCATTACACTAATCGTTTAATTTCCCGAGCTCAAGGATACACCCATTTTAGAAATGAGTGAAGTGTGGACTCCTACGATCTCGTCAGGCTCACCTCCTTTGTCTCAGATGGGTTTGATAACCCGAAGTACAGCTTCAGAATGGCAATATTGTCTTCCGGAATCTCTTCATGGATTCAACTTCGTCTTAGTATTACCCAATCTATTAACTGACGAATCCTGATCATGACTCTGACTTCTTGAACAATGATAGATACCCGCGAGGCTTTACTCGCTCTTGATTGAACTCGATACAACGGAAGGTACCGCTGCATTATCCAAAAGTCATTTGCTAAACGAGGAATGGGTGAAAGGGCAGATGGCTCATTCCGAAATGATGATATCCCCCCAATTGTCTGCGGACCACTGCATGAGAGTTTGTGTCGAGTTATGCTGGGGTCTTTCGGACCAAGGCATTCATTTCCACATTTTATATATTTAATTTATGATATATTTAAAATCATATAACTATTTGTATCGGTATTCTGCCCTGTCGTTATGAAGAAGCCGAACCACTTGTGAGTTTGTGCAAACTCGAAACGCCAATCGCGGCGGCCAATTGGCCTAATTCGCTAATCACGGCAAGGGTATCGTGGGAGCCCCGCCGCTGTTTAGCCTTGTTGAGTGTTGGAGACACTTGATCTCAACCTGATCCCAACGTCCATCTACGTTTGCACCATTTCCCAGAATATCATCTCTCATGTTAATTATGATCCGAACATTCACTTTGGAAACAAAATTAAACTGTCCAATTCAACGAATTGACGTCAACGGAGGCACCTGACCAGGAGGATGAGATAAAGTACAAAGGAGTGATTATGGGCGCGTCCTAATCCGTAGACCAGCAACCACCACTTGGTAACCATTAGCGGACAAGGCTAGTGTAAGTGTTGTGTTTCATTCCGTAATGAGAACGTTATTGACTTCTTACATTTGGTGAATAAAGACTCTCTGTACGCCTATTGGCATGTCTCGTCAACGTTGCGAGGGTTCACAACCTAACGAGGCGACGGGATGTTTTGAATACAAGGACCCTGTCCGACAACCTTGTATAGGGTCACCGAACGACGATGACATTTTGATAGGCTGAATATAATGCCTCATCCTTGAAGGTGTCCATGTTCAATGTTGCCACGTTTTTACGCGCTTTTTCGTTGATTGTTGACGACCGCTTCAGAGTATAAGACTTGGTATAAGTATAACCAGAAGAAAATCACCGAGTTCTACAACACCTCCCTTTATCCTCCAGCTCTTGACCTTTCAGATACACGTTCATTGAAGATTCATTTGGCCAGTTAACATTCCATGAGTAGGTTCTCAAGTCATCTAACTGTCGTCGTCACTGATGAATCCCACAACTACTACTATAGGCTTTTTACCAATATATAACTGGCTTCCTGGACATGGTCATTCCCCAAAGGAAAACAACAAACCCATCGCTATCAGCTCTGCGAGGCTCAAAGTGCCCACCAGAGCACTCACCCATCCTCTCTACCCAAAGTTGCCCTTGGATGACGTCTTGACAGTTCATGTCGACCTGCCTTTTACCCAGAACGGACGCCAGGGTTCGCGTCATTCTCGCACCCGCCGCCCTTTTTCTATCTATGGAACGTGCAAGGCTTCAATCCCCCAACGCAGCGCGCTTTTCGCGATGCACCCTTTCGTTCCTCAGAAATCCAACATCTCTCAAGATGAGAACGAAGATTCCGATAATCAAGATACTGACAATGATACCCCACTCACGCGGGTCAAGACTCGTATTGCTCTGCCTACTCCATTGATTGGAATGCCAACGAACAAGAAATCGGTACCTATCAGCCCAGTTGGGTATAAGATCATTGGGTCCCTTCCTCGCGATATTCAGAAGTTTAGCTCCGATAACCCGGATATTGCCTCCCTTCGTATCATTGATCCTATTTCCACTGCGGAATGCCTGTTGCTTCTGTCTATTTGTAAAGAACTCCAGCATCTTGACGTTGTCATTGACCGAGAGGAACCATGTCAAATTGCTCAAGTTGAGCATGCATGGCTGCGGACACTGCGTGTATACGCCTTTTGTGACCTCTCCGAATCCCTGTTTCATTGGCTCAACTTCACTGGTAAAGCTGATTCAGAAATCTTATGGGATTCGCGCGTTTCTGCTCGCGAAAGGAACAATTGCGCCTTGTTGTTGCAAGAATGTGCATCTCACATGTCGCCTGATCGATCTTTTTGACTTGCACCCTGGTTGTTTTATTTCCTGCTTTCCCTTCAAATATTATTGATTGTATAATGAACATGTATATACCTTGCATATGGACACTGTAATTTTATATCATAACAAAACACATCAACTAACTAAGCGGACGTCAAGGGACCATCTCTCAAGAAAACGTACCACTTCGACTTTGGTAAGGAGCTTTTCCGAATAAACGGGTATCTGGCGTACTGGCGAGTAAAGTCATATGCTCCCCAGCCCAGATGATAACAATAGTTAATGGGCTCAAGATAGGCGTAAGTACGGTTGCGATCATAAGCAGAATTGACCTCTGCAATAATCGCTTGGGGGAATGAAGGGTGGCAAAGTTCTTGGGGCATGCGTAGGGAAACATGAGGAATGTCGGTTATCGTCTTCGACAACAACATGACCCGTGCTTCATCCTCGTTGAACGACCGGGTTACATTCAGCGCCGACAGGCTGGTAAGCCTACATTGCGACCGAGAAATAAAACCCAACAAACGACCTGTTGCACCTGGAAAACCCCGGCCAGACTGCTTGAAGCTCAATCTGGTGAGTCGGGGGGAAATAATGCACTGGAGTGTCTCAGTAACATCTCCTCCTGCGTCCCCAATGTGTAATGCTTGGAGTTTTGGCGCCAAGACAGGATGGTCAGGCGAGGTACTGTTGGCGCGTGTCAGGAGCGTTCCGATGCTCAGGAACTGAATGTTTGGGCACGCCTCCAAGAAGGCAAACAAGATATATGACTCCAGCTTCACAAATGTAAGTTGTAACAGATTCGTCCAGAGCACAGTATCCAATTGCTGAAATGTAGGCAGAGTCGCACCCTCCCATGTTAAACGGCGTAATGTGGGGTGAGGAAAAGACGAGAGGCGACGAATGGTATCTTCGTTTATCTGTTCCCCAAAGGAGTCCTTGGAAACGTCAAGTGTACGCAGCATTAATGCCGCAGATTCACCCGTGGATGGCAGCAAAGCGTCCATAAATAACGGCATGTTGGCGGTAGTAGGGACGTGGACGAGGACATCTCTCCAGCGATGGATACTGCCACACAGTAGGTTAAGTAATTGAGGCCACTGAGACCATTTGTCGGTGGAATTATCTGGCGAAGAGCTCAACCAAATGGCGAAAGAAAGGGGATGATTACGGGAACGTTGAAGCCAAAGCTTGACTGTGTTCAACAGAATTGTCTCCTTCAAGGCGATGGAAGACCAGAGGGAGGGCGTGGAGATGGCTACCTCGCGCCAGTAGCTGCAGACTTGGCAGAACAGGAGGGGTGCGGCGCGAGAAGATGGTTCAATGACGGGGATCAACCCTTCCAGTTCTGGCTCGATGAGGTCGGATTCGTCCTCCCAAAAGAGATAAGCGTGGAATATTTCGGCCAGTATTTCAGGTGGAAGGTCGTTGATGGATAAGGTGGGATGTCGTGTCGCTCTGGTGTCGGGTAAAGGAAGGCTTCCAGAAGAAAGATAGTGGGTAGGGGTGTCCAACGAGATGGCAAATGCGCGTGAGGATATAACCGAATGGACTTGCTTAGGTGCTGGTGTCCTTGAAATGGAGACCTTCATCTGGCCGAGAAAGCTTGTGTTTTCTGCTCTAATCAAGCCTGGCATCGTGTAGTATCTGTAGCAAAAATAAGCATATACCCAGACCAAGCGCTACTGTTGAACATACCTTTCCAGAAGACGAACTAAAAATGCGGCCTGATAATGAAGATGAGTATTGACGAAAATTGAGCTTCACCAACATATTCAGAGCCATCTTATATTACAAGACCCTGGTGCCAGACAATAGACAGACATGAAATCCCTGATCATGCACCTCACTGTCGTCGCTGGGTTGTGTCAAGCGGTTGTGAGGTTAGCCTATTGTGCATGTCACCATCCTGTGAGCGCATATGTCAACCTAAAATGATTAGTACTCGAAAGAAGCGAGAGGTTTTTGTTCAAAGTCTAGCAAGGTATCGTCCGAGTAGCAAGGTAAAAGAATTGTTATTGTTGTCCTGTTCGTGGTATAGAAATGAAAGCATCAGCATCAGTGCGAGTTCTGATTGGGTGCAAGCCATGCGGACATCCAATTCCGGAATCTGAAAAATAGGTAACATTGAGATTCAGTTCAAACTCAGATAGGCCCGAAATTATGTAAGCCTCACCTCACCGAGTTCAGGGGTTGACAGGGGCTATGGAAGGTCTATTCAAAGCACACTCACCCACAAACTCAGCATTATGAATGTCGACGTACGATGTCGTAACTGTATACGGGAATGGCGCATAATTTTACTCACAGTTTCTCCAGCCAATACTCTACACTGTCATCTTATATACTATTGCGTGGTCATTGTTGTTGGCAATTCATGTCTTTCGAACTAATTATGTGATGCTCACTGAGCGTCATGACCAATGAGGGTTTGAGCGTCGCGTCAGGTTCGATATATTAGTAACTTGAAACAGTTCTCCTCATAAAGAGCAGACGTAAAAAACGCACCCTATTTACAGGCAGACATGTGGTCAACATCACCAACCCAAATATCCTAATCGAGCTTCATCCCCGCATCAATGCCCGCTGGACCCACGAAAGACCGATATCCGACCTGATAAGACAGTTATATATGACTAACCATAGATCATTGACACGAGAAATATATCCGAGTGCGCCCACAAAGGGTCGTGGTGGAATGGACTATATAGTTCATCTGCACTCTGGAGTGAGCTCAGTCCTCCCCCTACTACTAGGATACACACACCACCTAACGTATCAGCGCAAACTACACTTCCAGTCGAGTCAGAATACCTAGTCCCCTCAGAACATATCATCACGCACACCTCAATCCAAATACCGCTGAGAGCGCTCACCCCAATCCAGAAAGACCGATCCAGGAAGACAATCAATCTCACCACCCACCGTCGTCATGTCTTCGCAGAAAAAGCATGGCGTCGTCCACGGCAAGGATCCGCCAGGATATCCCCCAGCAACTATTCAAGAGAGATCTTGTGTACCACAGGCTGCTTGTGAGAATCAGACTGAGGTAGCTATCGTCTTGAACTAAAGTATTGGAAGGGTGATAACTGATATGTGACGATTATATGTTAGAACGTGCGTCGCGAGCCACGCGATGATCATTCCACCTCTAATGATCTCGAAAATCATCCGCATTCTATCAATCGCACTACGGATACCAGCACCTCCACGATCTCTCCCGACACCTCATTACCAAATATATTCAATGGCAGAAATTTCCTTCTTTCTGGGTGCACCATTATCACGACGTATACATCCGAGCCAGAGGCAATGCAGAGAACCGTGAGTAGGCCGTTTCTCTCTGTTTCCACTCGATTCATCTTCTCATTCCATATCCTGCGTCATCGTTGATTCTAGCTGGATGATATTTTGCGCGTACAAAGCGATCAGCTAAGGCTCCAGGAGGAAAGGTTGAGGATTCAGATGGAGGAACTCCTCCACTCTCGACTTCGATCAATGGCAATCGTTTTATTTGGTTAGGGTCGCAATTTCATAGCAACGCGGGTCTCCAGTGATCGCAGTCTGTGTGGTAAAATAAATATCTTGTTACAAAAAGAGCAAAATCATGTATGATCCATCTATCGAGCTAGTAGCTCTTGCTTATTGAGCTACTCGCTCGATAGATGGATCGTTTGCTTAATCATTTATTTTACAACACAGCTTGCGCATACAGTGGTTCCGAGTTGCGACCCTATTCCGCGTTTGGGTTTCATACTCCTTGCGTTTGTTGGATGGCATCTCGATTATCCTCGAACTTGTAATTTTTCTACTTGCCAGTCGTTGGCACCTATATGTGAACTGCAAAAGCTTACCTCAATGCTTGCTTTTACGACCTGCTGGAATTATGTACGGGAGCGCATGTCGTACGAGGCAGGTGGCTCACTAGCTCTACGCCGATGAAAACATTCAAAGGGGGTGCTTTTACTTTGCATTTATTTTCCACTAATACACCGGGGCTAAGTGCTAACCTTTCAAACTCACATATTTTTAACGAACGCATCTGAAAGCAAGTAGAACGGCAGGGGAAACTGGAGCATCGCGAGAACATGAGGAAGTGCAGGAAACTTCAAGACGGGCGCTGCGTAAGATGGTGGGCTACTAGTATCTGGTAAATATATTACGAGTGTGCTAATAAGCAGAAGCTATGCTTCTTCTCAAAAAATTATATCGTCCTCCATTTCAGAACTTACTTGAGCAATATCAAGCAAGTGGTCAAACCCCCAATCAGAGGCGACTCAATTGGAGTCAACCCTATGGGACGACCGTCGACGTAGCACCGCAAGTTGCGGGCAGTGTGAAAAGTTCCAGGCTCAAATCTTTGGTATTGATTGTTTTGATATATATCACACCAACTGAAGTGTATAAATTAAACTAGGATTGTAAATGATGCCCTGTCACATGCGCATAGGACAATGGACGTGGCAATTGAAAACACTCGCATCGTACCAGTATGCCATACGGCACTTCATTGTCTATCTGACTGATCGAGGCGGTTCAAGGCTATCCGCTGTCCACTACCATAGTTTATCGTGGGGAGACTGATGTGCGTATATTTATAGATTTGGATATAAAAACGGTTCTGGGATAACGTAAAATGCTCCTCTACCTTCAAAAACCCACCTCAGTCAGTTACCAGTCCAAGACAGTTCCTCGCTGTCCATCCGCCGTGTCACTCGTTCCGTTTGACTCCTAGTCATGCGGAAACGACGACACAACGTGCTTCCGGAGGCCGAAGGAGAAGTTGAATTGCCCACACCCGTCAGCCAAATCGGTCCTGTACTATCATCATTGAACACCAGCTTAGGAGTTGCCATCCGGGATGGCATGCTCTCCGAACTTGCTCAACAGGAGCTCGGAGACGAGCTCAGCAATATGTTGCGGAAGCTACAGAAGGCGGGTGACACTGATTTGGGAATGACTCGCGATTAACCTTCCAACAAATGTACCAGGTTGAAACTCGGGACGCGAGTGTCTCTGTCGCCCCTGACTCAAATGACCAGCGAGCGCCTAAATCGCAGCCAAGCCCTGGTGTTTCGAATGCAGTTGCAGCGGGAAAAATTGCAGTTTTCGGAGCACAGGTTACCTTCATGAATACCGTCCACAACCACGGTGACGACTCCAATATTAATTCGGAGCTGACTAAACACCATGTGAGTCTTTTTTCGAGCTTGTCCAAGTGTCGCTCCGAATCATTCAATTATCAATATCTGAACTGTTTTCACGGCACAGGAACAACTTCAACGAGTAGTGCGGATGCAATATATCCAAACTGCTGTTTTATTTGGCTAGGCGGACCACAACTTGCCTCATTGCCCAACAACATCCGTGACTTGGCGTCTGTGCATAGATAGTTATAGGACCCACAGCTATCTGACTCGGCGTCAAAGTGCGGCATGGGAGGCGGTGTCTCAGGTTGTTTTACGCGTATTCCAAAAATGAGTGATATCTTTTTTTTCTGTTTTATTTTTCTTTCCTTTTTCAACCCTGGACTTTGTCAGCTTGTGGTTTGATCGTCATCGTGCACCCTAGATTCAACTATAACACAAAATGGTGCTGCAGCGGCCAACGTGGGTCAGGCTGTTTGTAAGCCCGAAACAAAAAAGGACCCATCCGAATCTCCTGGGTCGCAGCGACCTCCTTGCGTGTCCTCCTCGCTATTTCATATCTCCATTGCTATGCTCTTATGTGTTTTGTGTCGTCGATACTCTGCTTCAATCCGACCATGTTGTATGTTTTACATTTGTAACTCTTTTTAAATCAGAAGCGAAATTGGTTTCTCTTGATAGACGCGCCTGTCTGGATGGCGACTTACCCATTCTAGCCGCATTGAGTTATCTTCAAATAACCCCCATTAAAGGTTAAGAAAACTTAGAAAACTCACAGTCTATCAGACAGACTTCAACACCAGGTTCCTAACTCGATCGAGTTTCTGTGATATATCCGCTCCTTGAGGATACTATGATGTCCTAGACGTTGTTCAGGGACGACTGAATGGCTCTGCGGGACAGTAGCAGCCAAGCTGCGGGCAGAAGATAGAAAATTAAAAGCAAGTAGACTAGAAGCTCGAATATCATCTGAAGCGGTTTTTCATCACCGCAGTTCAATTAAATCACGTCCGGCGATAGCGATGTTGCGCAATTATAATGAAAAGCTCGACAATGACTACGGTGATTCATAAAACGAGGTCCTATTTTAGCTTGACATTTGAGATCATTGATTTAATCTACCTTCCAAAAACCCATCCAGCTCGGAGTCAGTTTACAGTGAGCGATCGAGTATGTCTCGAGGCCAAATCAAGACTTCAGATTAATGTCGTGCGTAAATTGTTTAATTCAGAATGAGATAATGAGCGCTTGCATTGATGCTGGGAAAGAAAGGGAGATTCAAAGGATGGGCGTGTTTGTGTGGCCCCATCGATATGATGAGGAGCTGGAGCCGCAATCTGTCCAAAGAAGCTTAGGCTCCGTAAGGCCGAAAATGCAGTAGCAGGAGCCTGTCCTCCGTTACCAACTCCATATAGCGGCACCGGGGTTGTGGCACCTCGACCGTGGGAGACTCACTGACCTATAAGTACTTAGACGGCCTGAACAAGGGGGTCCAGATTACCGAATATCGACCCCAGTAAAACGCCTATCGCAAAGCCACAACAGCGAATCCCCATCGGCGGCGGTCGATCGACGCCATGTCGTCTGATCTGCGACAGCGACAGCGACGACGGGGGCTGGGGTCTGGGGATCTTGATGATCTCCCAAGACCACCAACGGTCAATCACGCAGAACCCCTCTTATCAGCGGCCAATGAACTGCGTACCAACATCGACATGGCAATTCGTGACAGCGCTTTGTCTGAGGTCTCGCACCTGCAGCTGCAAAATGAGCTCAAAGCCATGTTGCAGAAATTGCAGGTATGAATATCGTCTCCTGTTACGTGGATTGATTTGCTGATTAAGGCCGTATCCAGAGCTCGCCGGATGAAAACGTTCCACCTCCCCTTCAACACAATCCCCCACACCCAGCGCCTGTGTCATCCGCCAATAACGGAGCTATGTCGAATGCTGCAGGTCCCAGTAAACTCGCGATTTTTGGAGGACAAGTCACATTCGTGAACACCGTTCACAATGGCGATGATGCAGAGAGAGCTAAGAATTCTGTGAGCCATGTTTTTGCGCCCGTTACCAGGCTTGCGATCGCTCAATGGTAGTTCCGGTCGCACAACAGGAACAACTTCAACAAGTTCTTCGGATGCAATATATTCAAACCACCGTTTTTTTGTCAGCGTGGACCACAACTTGGTTCGTCACCCAACAACATGCATGATCTTCGATCCTTGATTTAAGGTAGAACCACCTCTACTATCTTGTATCCTGTTTGTGTATGGGAGGTGATGTGTCGAGTGGGTGCTCCGTGTAGGCCAAAAACGTGCGGTATTCAGTTTCTGTTCCGAGTCTGTCTTCATTCTTGTTTCTTGAAACCTTTTCTTGTATAAATTCTCCAGTAGGTGTCGTCGTACTTAACTGGGTGAGTCAGACCGTCAATGTCGTATATCGTATCTATGAATCGAGGCAATTTTTTTTTCTTTTTTTTTTTCCTTCCTTTTATTTTCGTCAAATGGTTACTAGAGCCACTCCAAGTCTCAATTGCTACAAGTTCATCTCCTCATCTGGTTGAAATATATTTGTTATACCTTTCATCATATGCTGCATGCACACCGGTCACTCCTCCGACCGCCTGAGGATTGAATTCGGGCCTCAAGGCAGTAAAGCCATACCATAAGAAGATAAAGGAGAATTATTTTTCACTTATACATAAACCATTGTCATTTGATTGTTTGCTCGCCCTTGATGTGACGTTATAAAGTACTGTGGCCCTACTGACAGCCCCTAACTCTACTTACTAGGACGCGTTGTTTGACCGTGCTTGTCTATGTTGCTGGGGTTGATATCCAACATCCAATGCAGGAACCACCACGACACTAATTAATCTGACTTGTCTATCTATCAGTCTCTTCACACTGAGGAAATTTCTGTACAGCGTCCAAATTGGAAACGGATGGAAAAGGTGTGAGACGCTTTTGTCGTCACAGACACTTGTTTCGCCTGATGTAACCATAATGTTTCGGTGGTCCATCTGTTTGATCTCCCAACCATACGCTCAGGCACAACCCCAAGATGTTTAGTACGTCCTGTTCAGCTTATATTCCCGACCAATTCCAATTCATTCGCATCTCTTAGGACACAGAGTTGAGGATCCCCGGACAATTGAGCAATATGTCAAGACGGAAGGTTTTGACCAGCAGTGTTTCAAGGAACATAGAACCCGTCGAGCACGCGAAGATTTGGAAACCGATGAAGATAGCTACGACTCAGGCTCGGACGACGAAAGCATCCAACCCAAACTTGGAAAATTCGAGGGTCGCTTTTACTATGGGGGTGTTGGTCGAAGAGGGCATTGGCCAAAACTCATCTATCGCACATCCAAACACAAATTCGAGAAACCAAGGGGACATTTTCAATCCCACCAGCGCACGAGTGCACTTGTCGTTCCAGAGTCTCATGAATTCGCCCAGGATGGTATGTGGGACAGGGTCTGTGACAAGGTGCGTAAACGGTTTTCCATGGAAGGATGTTGCATTGACCTGACATCTGCTTAAAGGGAAAAGGAGGGGGATCGAGGTGTAGAATATGGTGGCTGAGGGTCAAGTGAACGTGTTGCGAGGCTATATGATAAGCTGCGAGCCATGATGATGAGCGTGACAGTTTGCATGCTTGGCTGTGATACTTGTACTGTGGCGCAGGCGTGTGTGTGATTGGTTGCCGAAATCGCCCAAAAACGCGAAAACGGGCGCATAAGTATGGGCGCGAGGCTCATCACTGCAACCCGTCCAGCCATCACCGCATCACATCATCTCAACATCATCTTATCGTGCTCGACTGTCTCTTATGATTCGCTTATCTATGTACAGTTCTTTCTGGGACATAGCATAACCGACCACGCTTTCTAGACCCTTCAAGCTTCATGAGGACTCAACCCACATTGAATCCGATGGATTCATCACTGCTTGCACTGCGTTGTAGCCTCCTAAATATGGTTTTTATATGGTCCCTGCTTTTGTATCTGCGCTAGGTTAACGTGCGTGCGGGGAGATTCGGGTGAAAGGTAGGTGGTGCAATATGTGTTCGTGGGGTCGATATGTGAGAGAGGTAAATAGGAGGGAAGGTAGTGAGTGATAGGTGAATTGAGACGTACATAGTAGTTCGTTGTGGCGTTCAAAATTTCAGAGTCGTTGAAGGTGCGAAGGAGGAACGATTTGTCAATGTAACGACGAGCTCGACAAGCAAATTCGAAACCCATAGGTAACATATAAGACACTAAGCTACGTATGATACAGAACAAGACTACTTAGAGAGCATAGTGCAAAACAAGAATAAGATAACAATATGGCACAGGATAAATAGATTAAAGGCCAAATGAAACGAAGTTATAAGCAAGGTCCGAGTTTACTAGATAACATAGAAAACGAGCGAGCAGAGTGGTTATAACCACTCCTGAGAACCCCTTTGCGATATCGAAACAGGGAATGATTCGGAATGCCTATCTTCTTCTCCATCCGAGTCATGCGGATCCTGGCGCCGCAGGGTAAATATGTCCATATCGACATCGCCGTCCAAGCTCAGAGGAGTAACAGGACGCTGTGCGCCCGTTAATGCAAGAGGAGCCACCGCCGCACCATGGTCGAGTACGAGGCCCGAGTCTTTCAGAACGTTTGGGACTTTACTCACTGTTGACCAATTGTGCGTCATCCGTGTCCCACTAAAGTAAACTCGAACAGATAACAGAACAAACACAATCCCTGAATTTGGGCGTGCATAGTCAGCCTACTGAACCACCACAAACTCTTAAAAACTGACTACTTACCAAGCGTAGGAACGAGCAACACTGACGCGATAGTGGTTGCAGGATGCCTGATCGCGTTGAGGACAATCATCACTAGAAGCTCCAATGTATACAGCATTGCTGTCTCAATGAGCATCCATGACAAGCTCCCGAGCCGGATCGCACCAGGTGTCGTGTTGGTCGCACCATTTTTGCGTGACACGCGGTGGGTGGAGTAGGTTTTGTATGTGAGGAGGGCGGTAGTGATGACGTTTTGTGCAAAGGCGAGGGGGAAGACGGCTTGGAACCATGCGAAGGTGATTTTGCGCGGTATGTGGGCGGGGTGGCTGAATCCGTAGGTGCAGATGCTGTTGGCGACTGCATATGGAGTGATGAAAAGCAAGAAAGTAAGTAATCGTGTTGGGTGAATACAAGCTTGTGTCGATGTATCGCACCCATGTAGCCCACGTGGACGATCACCGGCAGCGCAACGACTCGCAGACTTCTGTTCCACACGATGTAGGTTCTATAGATCTGGATTTTGAAGGTAATGCGTGGCGTTATTCAAGAAAGCCGAAGAACAAACATGCGCACCACAAGCACATCTCCCAACCACACCATTGCAGTCAACAACAGAAAATGTACCATATTATCCCACTTCATCGGGTCTAGGATTCTTTCATGAGGTTTCCTGCCAACCTCTATCTCGAGGACATATATTCGCAGCAGACGCTGGATCGAGATGCCTAATTCATGGTGTCAGCGCTTTGTTGCGGTCGTGCTCTGTATGTGACTTACCGAGATGTGCGCACGCAACGAGCCACATTAGTGTGATCAACACCAGATACAGCTGTAGATGCTTTAGCTGGTCGCATGCCAAATTTGACACATAGATGTGACTTTACCCATCGTGAAAACGTCGAAGTTGGGGTACCATCATGCGACCGGCGCTTACCCCAGACCCACAGAGCAGTTATGAAAAGCGCTGTATAAACACCTACAATCCAAAGTGGTTATGTTCAATTCCATTAAAGACGTGGAGTTGGCTTACCCCAAAATGCACTCTGGGGATGTAAGTAATTGACAATCCATGATGAATGAATCAATGAACTGCATAAATTAGGTGAATGAGAGCTAGGACGAACCTCTAAAAACACGCCAATTGGGAAGTAATAGTCAACACTTGTCAGCAGTCGTTGCGATGGCATCCAATCCTCCTAAATATTTGAGGTGAACTTTTGAATTGGAAGACAACTACGCAGAATGTGCATAAGAATAAACCGCCTCGGAGACACCTGACCGTTCCAGCACCCTTCGCGCGACTCGTCTATGGGCTGACCCGAGGTTGCGGGCTTTGTGAGTGAGTGAGTAGGTGAGTGAGTGGAAGAAGAGAAACAGAAGTTTACATAAAGGGTCATCGTGTCAGTTGTGGCTTTAGAAAATTGACCCTGTTGCAACTGAATGCTATCGCCATGCCTTACATACAAGCTAGACTCATTGGTCTGACATTCAGAAGGACCCTGGCAGAAAACGTACAAAAAGTGAACTTTTGAAGCGATTTTTCTAGATCCAAACCGGAAAAAAGCCAAAAATTTGGTACATTTTTTGATCCAGAAACGAACATACGGTAGGTTAGCTAGCCAGACGTTGATCAGAAACCAGATATAATTCCCTCAGCGATAGTTGATCCAAACTGGACATGACGTCGTCGCGAAACCGGACAGATGGACAGACTAAAAATTTGGGCGAATTTTGAATCTAGCCTCTTGGGGAGACTGCCGGGGTCCTCATTCAGATGACAGCCGATGAATGGCTAACGGCACATTCCAACGGTGCCACTTAATTAAAACTACTTGACTACAATACCGTCTGTAAACCTTGCCGTTTTCTCTTTTCACCACAACCAAAACTCGAACTCGACCGGCCAGAACACCCGCACCCGGCGGTCCCCTTTGTGCAGACTCTGGGTGGCAATAGCATCCTCTGGAGCCCCGCCCCTTCAGCACTTTTAGTCACTGTTTCTGAAACCACAACATTCGTCCTGACCACCGGCCGGATGGCATCATAACGTCTTCCGACAGCAAACCACTACTACTTTCCACTGGGCCTATTCTTAGAGGTTTGTGCTGATATCACTAGATTTTCGCTGGTGTACGATCTGCTAACCATGCTCTAACATCATTATAGGGCGTATTTTATGGTAAGCAACTGCTCAAATTGAACGAAGGGCACAGTAACATATGTATGAGCGTGCTATGCTCTGTCTTGTTGCAGGGATATAGACCGCGCTGTTTATGACTGCTTTGTGGGTATGGGGTAAGCGCCGTTCACGAGAGTGCACGAGTTCTAACGCATTTTCGGGATGGGTACGTGGTTTTGGTACATGACTCAGTAAATTGAGTTAATTATTAACCACAACGAACGCACCCATACGTGCTCCCCCCATCATTCACAAATGTAATTTCGCACGAACGGACGACATGGCGCTCTATTTTTACGAGCGCCTCACTTGTCAGGGCATCATCAGCGGCGAGGTTGTGTGTTGAAATGATGATATGTTCAGATCATGGGTGAACAAATGTTCAAGGAGTATCTAAGGTATATCCGGAGCGCATCGGCCAATTGATCGGCAGTTGTCAGTCTTATTAGCGCGACGTGGACAAATACAAAAGCAAGGTGGAGAAAAAAATTTATTCATCGAAACATTAGGACTCGAACTTGTGTGTGATGCTCATACTTATGTATCTTGAATCGCGAGAGCAAACCAGATAGTTGGGTAGGTAAGAATGGGAGAGGGAGAAGGGAACAGAGACAGTGGTTGGAGCTGTTCCTGCCTTCGGCGAGAGACACTTATCGCTCACTCCCCACCTAACAAATCTGGTTGAACCGTGAATTGGTAAAGGGTTGACAAGGGAGGTGGGTGGGTAAAAAGAAAATTTACAGATATAAATTAATGATTATTAATACAACGAGCGACGAGGAATTACTAGCAATGAGAGAATATTGACTTGTACAACATACTCGTTTCTCCTGGTGATCGATGTGTACCTCAGTACATTATTTGGCCGCACATACTTTGACTATTATGATACAACTCCATTATTCATGCTGTGAAACGACGGGCGCTCATTGATAAGCATTGTCTTGCATACTTCTGAAACGACGGGGTTTCTCTTGCCATTGATTTGACACGCGTGCATGGGTACAGAGCGTATAACGGAATTTAGGGGTGCTTTGTGGAGAGGAATTACCAGCTCGTGAGCCGTAACACTCGTGTGGGAGCCACAGCCCTCATTACAAGATTGGCATGACGGTGAGGGTGTAATATGGGATGCTGTGCGTTTGCACTGCAATCCAAGTATTGGTCTACTGGAGTAGTAGACTTTAATACAAGAATCAACGCATGTTACACCACAGCTGACAGTCCGTGGTCGTCTTTTATTTGTTCTTTCCGAAACAAGCGACTCGGATGTATGCATTACTGTTGTCAACTTGAAGGTCAAATAACATGATGTGAACGCACTCAGTCCCATCACGGGAGTCCAAGCATGGTTTGATGGTGTATGTTCCATCATTGACTCACGCTTGATCAACACCCAAGAGCACATCCCGCTTATGGGGACGCTCATTGTGGAAGAGGATTACGGGATTCGAGGATACCAGAATGGTCTGGAAAGATGCCGCTAGCTGGCTGGAACGCGAAAATAAACAAGAACCAGATAATCACACCTTGATCCAAGATGCACGAGACTGTTATGTCAACATATAATGAATATGTTGACATATTACTAGGGGCACATTTTAGTTATCATATCTGTGATGGAAGTGTCGCACCTGGCTCTCCACATTAATTAGTCTGACTATTAGTACCACAACTATGTTATCGTATCAGCCAGGCAAAGACCTAGCAGACACGTTGTACGCTGGTTGATATCGCTGCTAACTTAACTTAACACTAGGCCGCAAAATGGACACCGCCACAGTGCTAAAGTGGAGGACTTGTTGGATTTCTGTGCTTACCCACCGCTTCGTATGGGTGCTCTGCCGGATCATATCACGTTTGTGCTCGTACTGTAAGGCTTGCACTACAACCAGGGCACATTTCATGGCTGTAGAAGTCGACTTGGAGCAGGGGGCCAAGGATTCGATGGATTCATGTTGTCGTGGATTGCTCCGTGCGTTGCTTGACGAAGCGACTATATGACCATCACATGAGGGCCTTTATTTGGTTAATGTGGGTGTGGGGGTAGGAGGGATTGGATGTGTACGAGTTTGAGTATTGGATATATATATAAGGTTTAACCTGGACCAGAACTTGAAATTAAATACACACTTGTTCAATAATACGTCGTGATGTTGAAACAACTTTTGTAGTTATTTTAGAGGTTTAATTTCCTAGGTGTCATCGCAGTCATACAAAAACATTTAGAATGGAATTATATTTGAATGTTGTGTTGAGGACTTGTCTTGTGAGGGTTTGAAGTGTGAGACCACGAACACTTGAAAATGACCAGGAGCTGGAAAGACGCAAATAGGGGTGGTGCAGCTAGATTTGGAAATTAGTTCCACATTTGGGATGCTTCGACGTGTCGCTGCCGCTGTGATCGCGTTGTCAACATCAACAGGAGCGTTGCATAAGCAGTGTATTTTACTACCCCCACAACACGCTCTATATGCTCGTTCAAAATTTTATTTTCAATCCAGCATACCGTTTGGAGTCATCTCTCAGACATCCCCTGAGTCTGACGATGAGCAACAAAGTGACGCCATTGTTTACACATGTGGTACCCCTAAACACGGAATCACGGATAGACCCCGCGTTCTTTGGTCGTGTTTGGTTAGATCTGGGTGTTGGTTCATGTTCCACCTAAGGTTCCCACCTTATCCGGTCAATTGACAGGCAAGACCAGATCACTTCTTGGCAGTCGATTGACTGGGAATCGTCTGAATTGTTAGCTCCTGGAGATATACTCCAATATCTCTTCCCTTTACCCTCACTCCCAAGTCCAACCCACCTTCCCATTACTAATTCTTGGGGTTCTCCGTGAACTGTACAGTTCCCCAACGACACTGAGGAGGATGGGGAGTTGAGTATACTGTTACCCAATCGGGCCAAAGTGGTTCGTTTCAAGGTACATGTCCCTCCAGGGTCATCATGCATCGTCAGTAGCGTCTGAACAGTGTCGCTTCCTCTCATTTCGTCGCTGACAGCGTCCATCAATGGTTCCCACGTGTATTGATGTTGTCCCGTCACCATCAACAACAGCGTTGGGACCCATTTGCTCACTGTTTACTGCATCGTAAAGCTATATCCAGCTCTTCCGCTATGATTTTGTTAGGAATTTTTGCATATAACCTTATAATCCAATGTAATATTTGGCTTGGACATGCTTATATGTACACTAGTCATCCATATTAAGTGTCACACAGCAGTCAATAACTGCTAGCATACCTACATTTCTAGCCAATATTAAGCTCTATTTTACTCCTCTAAAGTGTGATACAATGTCACTATAGCCACGCAGAACCACTGTTACCGACTGTATGATAAAATCTCTACCAGATCTTCTGTAAGTGACCATTTATTTTCTGGATATAGGGATGTCTTGCAAGGTATCCACCCAGTGTATCTGCATGCTAAATTACCAACTCTTCTTTACCAGTAATGTAGCAAAGGGCAGTAAGCGATGGTGTGAGTTTGTGGCCAGGAATATGTCTGCATTGGTGTTGCAGAGACGCCCATGTCACAAAAACAATACCATGACATTTTCAAGCGATATTGCTGGCTTTTTAGTCTATTAACGCTTATTAACATAACATATTGAGTTCTATTAGGTTCCAAATACAGATGTATTACACTAATGTGGTCATAGTTGTCTAATCCTTTGACAGGCGCTAATTTTAGGTATTTGATGAATATCACTTGAAAAAGCGGCTTACCGGAGTATCTTATGCTACTGTGATATTCATAATAAAATTCTGTGTTGACTGAAAAAAAATTCACAGAAATCAGAGCAGAGGTTGTGAAGATACGGCCTTTCGAGTGTAAAATCACAAACCACATTTGAAGCCATCAAGATCCACATTTGGAAACTCTGATGTCTGTGATGCGACTTCAATGTTTTGCATTCGAAACCTTAGTATCTCCTCGTCCACTGCTCCATTTCCTATGATCTTTTTCTTGAATTGAAGGTGCAGTTCGAGGGTGTTTACCTGTACCCTCATATTTTCTTTATTGCCAGTTGTGCGCTTTTAATTTGACATAAATGCTATTTTTGATCATGTTCAATACATATGTGGATTTTGGTCGAGGTACCTCTATGTATGACTTTGCATTAGCATATACAAGGACATACTATCTTTTATGATGTTATAAAAGCACTGGATCCACAATAGACAACTTGGGCAGAGACATATGCATCAAATTCATGACAGACGATTAGTGGAGGCTTTGAGTGGTTTATTGTCCTATATTATTAGGCGCTCATCTTCTGCTTAACGAAATTTGACTGGGAGTACGTAAGGTCCCATCTGTAGAGGTTTCACGTTGAAAGGATACATGTGCCAGCCCATATCGGTTATGTATTGTTGGCAGATTTCAGTCAACTCAATGATAACAAGCAGCAGCATGAGTTGGCTGCAATTACGAAACGGGTCCATGATGTGACTGCAGCTTACATATAGCAGGAGGTCTATCACTTAGATATACATAGCTATATAACAGCTCTGCTTCATTATCTAACCAATGTTAAAATGATTGATATATTGAGTGTTAAATGAGGCATTCTAACAGACTCATGCATTGAAATAGGGATCTTTACACTAGGTTCTACTGGGAAATGCAAAAATTCCTAACAAAATCATAGCAGAAGAGCCGGATATAGCTTTACAACGCAGTAAACAGTGAGCAAATGGGTCCCGACGCTGTTGTTGATGGTGACTGTCAGGGGATCTCCTGCTACCTCCTATTCCTTTCCTTATCATTGTCTCTCTTGTCTCTCCTTTCCCCTATTTCCCTTTCTCTATTTCATTATCTGAACATACCATGGACTCATAGATATTATATTACACTCTCCTTTAGTTGCCATTCATTCATTATTTAGTTGTTGCCACTGTTACATAGTCATTCCTTTGTGTTTCCCTTTGTTTGTTTCCAAAGGCATTGTTTGGCATCAAGGCTGATGCCAATGCCAGCTCATCACTTAAATAGCTGTTCCACCTGGGTTTGATCCTTTACCTCTTTCTCTTTGGATCTCCCCCAGGTGAGTATACTTCCTGTATTTATGTAGAGCTGATATATATCTTTGGATCTCCCCCAGGACTTGTGTGTGTCTGAGGTGCCCTTACAGTAGAAAGAGGTCACCTTGGAGACTGAGACTGCATACAGTCTGTTACATCCTCTGTTCTGCTTCTTCTGTTCAGCTGCATTATAGACTCTGTGCTTTCTCCCTCTCCTCTCTTCTCCCTGTCTGGCAACCATGGATCCCCATACTTCACCACCTCCAGCTGCTTCTGGCTCTCTGTCTCAGTTGCCTTCCCTGGAAGACCAGGTATCCTCCATGCTTGCTCAGCAGGAATCCCAACAGGTAGCTATCTCCCACTTGAGGTCTTCTGTTCTTTCCTTGCTTCATTATTTTTCTTCTACTTTCAATCCCTCTCCTCTTTCTCTTTCTTCTTCCCCTTCTTCTTCTCCCTCCCCTGTTTCTTCTACTTTTCCCCCACTCCCTTCCCACTCTGTTGGACAGCTGACAGATGGGATATTACACTCTTTAAACCATGGAACTGTAGACAGAAACTTTTCTCCTTCTTCTTCTCTTCCTTTACCTAGTGTAAACATGGAACAATCTTCACCTTCTCCCCACTCTCTTTCTTCTTCTTCTCATTTTATTAGTGTACCTATGGAACATTCTTCTTCTTCTTCTTCTTCTTCTTCTTTTAGTAGTAGTCTCCCCCTTCCCCCCACTTCTATTTGGTCATCCAATAGAGTGGATCCTCCCCTCCCCACTGTCTCTTCTGGTTGCCCCAGTGGAATAGTGTCTTCCCCTCTCCTCACTGCCTCTTCTGGTTATCCTAGTGGAGTAGTGCATCCCTCTGCCCCTTCTTCTCATCGTCTTGGGACTCCTTTGATGATTGCAGAAAAGGTTAGGCCGGCTCCTCCTCCCCGGTATGATGGTGATCGTCTCAAGGGCAAAGCCTTCTACAACTCTCTCATGGGATACTTCAGACTTCGTCCAGATCTCTTTCCTGACAAGTCTACCATGATTAGTTGGGCCCTCACGTTCATGTCTGCTGGTCAAGCTGCTCTATGGTCCTGCAGGATCTTTGAGCTCATTGAGGAAGGTTCCTCTCCTTACACAACTTGGGACCACTTTGCTGAAGACTTTCGCAAAGAGTTCTTCCCCTTGCATGAGCAGGAAACTGCTGCCCTCATCTTGGAAGGTACCTCCTACTTCCAAGGAGATCGTTCTGTTGACGATTATGTCGACTCCTTCCGTGACCTTGTTGCTGAAGCTGGCTACTCTGACTCCTCCTACATCGTGGTCAAGTTCTGTCGTGGCCTCCACCCCTCCATCACTGATCATCTCAGTAAGCAGGTAGCTTCACATCCAGCTCATAATGATCCCTCTGGCTGGTACAAATTGGCCTGCCTTGTTGCCGATGTGGTTGGATAATTTCAATACCACTTACAATTACAAGGGGTTCGTGTTTCAATACACGTTACAATCTATTGTATGTTGTGCATGTTGGTCTCCGGTGCGTGAAGTGTTGTAATAGTATTTGGAACATATTTAAATACTATTTGGATGGAACTCAACAATAGCCCAGATTGGATCAGATTGACACCCCCCTCGTCTGGCGTAGCAGTAAGTCTGTCTTGAAAGACAGTTCAGGTTGAATCTGAGATTAGAGTACGTTGAGTCTAGTTTACACGCACAGTATGTCATGTGAACGCCTGTCTAAACATATGATTGTAACCTGAGTGCGAAGTAAAAAAAACAAACAAAAGGGGGAACACGACATAGCTTTGAGAGGAGTGGGGGTATATTTAAATACAATTTCAATACCAATTCGATTGCCGGAAGAGAGACAGGAGACAGGAGTCCAGCACCGATGGAACATGGATTGAGAAACAAATTCAATACTATTTCAAAAATCGTTGCAAGCCACCGTCACAATAAGTAACCTGAGAGCTCTTCTCAAATACAATTTCAACACTATTTGAATAGTCGAAGGCTGAGCATGGGCAAGAAAAAGATGAAGAGCATTGACGGCGACCGAATTTAGACACTCATTGATTACTCTTTCGATAGGAGTCGCGGCAAACAGTCTACTAACCCAAAAGAGAGTTACAGTAGAGAACCTTGCACTCGAATACAATTCCAATACAGTTCCAATACTAATCCAACGCATACAGAGCAACTACAAGTCAAGGAACGGGGAGAGCCGCCTATTCAGGGAAGCGCGCATTTAAATACCATTTCAAAGCTATTCCAATACTTGAAGGCTGTACGAGTGAATGCTCGAAATTTTGAGAAAAATACATTTGCATTACTATTTCAATACAATTCAGTCAGGAGGTATAGAGCGTCACTATAAGTACAGGGGTCTATATTCAGCCGTCGATGTCCATATTTTCCTTCCCTTTGTCGCCTCCTTCATCACTCCCCTCACCAGCGTCAACCTCCATTCCATCGATGACCTCCTTCCCCAACCCGGACCTCCTTTCCTCCTGTGCCCTTGCCATTGACGAGCTTGAAGCCGCGAAATCCTTACTCTCTACCAGCCAGGGTGTTTTGATAATGTTGGACATTCGAGTAACATGAGCAGGCAAATCTGACCAGTTCCTTCGGCAGGATTGTTCAAGTAGGCGATACATACTGGCCTTCTTCTTCGCATATGCTACCAGAGCCTCGCGGATTGGATCCTCCAGCGGTCCCCAACCATTGAGATTGGCTCTCGTGTCCCACTCAGACGCAACAAAGGCAAAAAACTGGAGAATGCAGTTCATCTCCTCCACAAGGAGCTCAACTTCCTCTGTGAAACGTGCAGCGCGCGCTCGGCATCGTGCCCATTCAGCCTTGACATCTAGACAAAGGGGAGGAAGTAAGGAAGATGGTTAACTAAGGGCAGACGTGACATACGTTCGATGTTCGGCTCGTCGTTTTTTGCTCCAATATGGCCTGACTGGTGAGTCCAAATCCAGGAGACAGTCTTCTTACCCAGTGACTCCCCCAACGCTGCCTCGGAAATGTGCCGAACATCGGTAGGAGTCAGTATACGAAGCTTCTTTTTCCACTCGTGATTGTCTGGACAGATGAATTCGGCCAAATTCTGTAGTGCTTGATGGGCGGCTCGGTATTTTGATGCAGCAGCGTTGACCCGTTTTTCGATCATTTCTTGAGTGTTCTTCGCTCTCGTGTTGGCCCCTTGTCCGCGGGAGAAACGGTCCTTAAAGTTCTTCACGTAAACGCGAAGCTGTAGCTCGTGCCTTAGCTCCTTGAGAGCCTCGAACGCTTGTCCTTCCCTATTCTTCCACTCTACCTCACGCAGCTCTTGGTCAACCACTCCCTTCCTCCCGATTTGTGATGGCAACCATAACTTGTAATCTACGGGACTGATCTGGCACACCTTTTCGTCACCACCCCCCTCCTTATTCTTCTCTTCCTCACGAAGGTCGGTGACGACTGGGCAATACTTTGATTGAACAGGCACCCAGTTATCGATCTTCCGCTGAAGTGTGTTCATATTAAGCTGGAGTCTTGTGATCTGTCGATCCTGCGCGTGCTCCCACACCTCTTTAGATTGTGCTTTCAGCAAGCGCCTGTAGAGTGATTTCCACTCGATTAAAATATGTAGATAAATTGTGAATAACATTAAACGTACTGTTCAGCTTCCAGGTCTATGCCATGTGAGATCAGAACACTTGGAGACACTTCTTCATCGAGAGACTTTTTGATGCCGGCGGCGAGATCGAGTGCTTCTGCTTCTGCAAGCTGTCGGCGAACGGAAGCTTGACTTGGTCCTACGTGGGAAGAGGGATTAGTTTAGAGATAGATCGTTTCAAGAAGACAAATACCATCTTCAATTATCTCATAGGGATTCGGCACGTTCACAGGGTCCTCCTCCCACCTCAGAACTTCGACCAACCAGCTAGAGATCAACTTTGGTTCAATGGTCTGACATAAATCATTGAACTCGATGACATGCTCAGCCATATCAATAGCAGCAACGTGGAGTTTCCTTTTCATAGTTCTTCCTGTTTTGGAATAGTATTTAAATAGCATTGGAAACATATTGAATTGACTTGCTTACCAAACGAGATTGTCTTCTTACAATTAAAATCCCCGAAGTGATAATCCAAAGTATCTCGTCTAGTTCCCGGTCCCATCTCACAAGTACTGGTTGCCAGCGGGTTCGTTTCGTTCCAGAGTCTCTCCGGGGCTTCTCCGTCTGTTCGACCAACTCCGGTTGCCAATTGAAAGGAATACCGAATGCGACATGGTGCGATGTGTGCTGGAAGGTGGAACTTAGGGACGAGGTATTTGATGTGTTTGACGTCCTTGGGAAAGAAGAAATCTTCCTGAATTGCACGGAGATGCGCGGGTAGATTAATCGACCATTGACACGCCACATCATAGGAGACGATATATGAATAAGAACGGCTAAGTGTTGAGGTGCACTTGTAAAACACATAGTCCATATTTGCATACCTGAACAATCCAAATATGTAAGCTCACGAAATATGAGTCCTGGACTGGGTATATACTCACTTCTCTCCAAGTTGAAGATCTGCGAATGCGTTTGGAAGGTTCATGTCGTGCCGAGCGCAAACCACCTTTCCGACCCCCGAGGCTGCATGACCTTGGTTTGGCTTGGTGTTAGATAAATTGACAGCGTCATGACGGGAACAGGTACTCTTCTACGCCAGCATTTGTGTCAGTACATATCCATGATATTCCACATTGATAAATGAGTAATTACCACTTCCTTTTCCTTCTTGTACTTCTTGATATGAACTCGGTAGGCAGTATCCTCCACAAAATAAGCCCACCCTTTACTCAAACCTGGGTCAAGTGTATCGTTTGAGACATTTTTCCTTTTCAGGCGGAAATTGGCGTCCAACGCAAGGAAGGTCGCGTTGAGGTACCTAAGGTGTTTGACATTAGGCCCAATGCATCAAAAGGGAGACATATGGACCTACCACTTGTTGCTTTTCTCTTTATCAGGTGAGAGGTTCTTTCCAGGATGGGGACATGCTGCACATAAGATAGCGAATTCCCCTTCTCGAGTTGCTTTGATTCCTAACACAGCATGACCACGCCCACATCGTACAGCCATGTGAAGATGTCTCCATTCGTGTATCATCCAAAGAAACGGCACATAGCGGTCCTTTTATAAAAATATGTTAGAATATACTTTAAGTACACAAACATCGTATTGAGGTGATCATCCGGCTCACCGGAGGAATGTTAAGGCCCGTATTGCATGTTAAACGTGACAGGGTTTGGTAGAACTCAAATCCGGATATCTTGGACTCATACGAGAGCATTTCGAACATGTCAAGCACATCAAAAGTTGCAGCCGTCTGGGGTTGGGAAACAGTTGCTGGAAATAGACCTGCACGGAGAAGTTGGGTAACTTGACCTTGATCGCCAACGCCGCACTGACAGAAGTCGACGCTGACAAGGTGAATTCCGGTAATATCAATAATGCAAAATTCATCGTTTTTGGCCTTCTTTTTTCCAATGCATGGATCTCTGAACTTGTGGTTTAGTTGGAGGCGAACACCGATGTCGCGAAGTGACGATTTCTCGAAAAATAACCCATTCCACATCTGGATGGGCCGTGAGACAGCCGGTTTCATATATCAAAACAAACACATACTCTGATTTGATGAAGGTACATGTTTTGATGGGTGTCTGCCATGCATCCTTGACACTTCAGTACACGATCACGACAGTCCTGACATTCATATACCCCTCTTTCGTTACCACATAAATCACACATGTCTGAAGCCCAAAACCCTCGTCCTTCATGACCTATTATCTTGCGCGCAAATAGGTCTGCAGATAGCTTGAACTGCTGAAGAACTGTACCCTATGTGGCCAGGTAAGATCATCTTAATGCAAATTCAAACATCAAGGGAGCTCACTGCTCGTTTAGCGTCTTCCTCCAGCTTAGGAGGAAGTCCGTCAGTGGTTGTATCTTCCAAGTGTGCCCGGTAAGCATCGTCGTTGATCGTTGCGAAGTAGTCAAGAAACTCGTTGGCAGGGATGCTGTGAGCAGAGGGAATCTTCTCTGTGGAAGCGGGTACATCTGAGGGTAGCGGCAGTTTGGTCTCAAGTGAGGAGTTGTCCCTTGATTGGAATTCGAAGTTCAACGTGGAAGCAGTTATGCCACCAGGAGTCAAGATGTAATCGACATGCTGATGACTTTGAGTTGGTCGTGAGTTATGGAATTTGATTTTTCCACCTCTTTTTGCTGACGGTGGCATTTTATGTTTATGTATGGGGCTCGCGCAGTGTTATATAGCCCACCTTTCGCTCAATTAGGAGTCAAAAAATTGTGTTACTGGGCCAGCAAAAAGATGACTCTCAGACGCGTCCTGCTTGCTTCTTTTCTTCATCCCGAACCAGCGCTGCACTGGCCAGCAGCGTTTTGATTGGGCCAGCTCAGTCTCAAATGGGTTGTATCCATTTCTTTCCTTCGACCTGAACCTGACACATTCATACCAGAAAACATAGTACCTTCCAATCCCTCTCTTCCTCCATCCTGTCCCATGGGCCCAGGTCGCCCCATATTATACAAGTCACCTGAGGAGCGAAAACAGGCAAAGCGCCAGCAAAACGATAAGTATGCCGCTTCAAGCCGGTAAGGTTTTTCCATGACATCGTTACACTGCCTCATTTTTGCACATATTCCAATGGTTAGTGGTCGGGCACAACGAGCAAAGCAGAACCATCAGGCATACGAGCAACGAAAGGGGTTCAAAGTGGTGCTCCTTCGCCATCCCAGGATTCCTATGCTTGCCCAGGAGTTGGGAACGGCATACGTAGACGTTCAAGAGGGTAGTGTTTTTTTCAACAAATATTTCCTCAGTGCCATGTCAGTTGCACAGGACAGACATGAGTTCTTGCATTGGGATCAGCCACCTCCTTACGCCGTATCGCGCTATCTCATCAAAATAGGTCTTGATGACACAATCGACGCACTTCACGGGTATCGCGCTTGGGCTGCTCGTGACGAAGAGAGTCAGGTTGTCACTCGTATCCAAACAGGAGAAGATCACATGGTGGTTTGGCAGGACGTTCACGATAAACTTTCTTCACTTCTCCGAGAATTCAAGGAACTGAAGATCGTTGTTAGCAAATATAAGAAGGGAACACTGGACCATATCATGGGTATGCATCTCCTCCAATGGAAGTCACGCTCTATTTTAGCATATGACAATTTCTGGATGGCATTCAAGTATGGGTCGATAGCCGACATAGAAGATAGTTTCCACAGTAGATGGAAAGATTGGTAGATATATATAGAATGTCATCGTATTCAAACTGTATTTGAATAGAAATTCATACGTGTCACATTCATGCGTTGGCAGGAACATATTGTCCGACAGTAATATTAATACAATAATAACGCTACGCCGGACCACTTAAACCCCCACTCAAATCATCGGTTCAACGTGTGCGCTATTTTTAGACTGTATATTTTCCCTACTGAAAACGTAGAAATTTTGGAATACAGCACAACATATCTATCACACAAACTCACCGGTTGACAATGGTTTAGGAGGAACCCATCTTGAGACATTCCGATACTCAGAATAGTGAGAGAGGGATACAATCATTCATAAATGACCTCCGTTTATCGAACTCCGGAACGGATTGAATCAACAGCCAATAGGAATAAAGCCTTTATTTCTATCTGAGGGTCTCAAAAACATGTATTCCGCTTGTTCAAGGGTCATAACAATGTCTGTGAGCGCAAAATTAGGGATTTAGGATCCTGAACTCATTTAGAATTGATTTACGAGGTCTAATTAACCGCTTTCATGATAAAGTGTGTGTGCACTAAATGTGGGGGTTCGTAATGCAGGCCAACGTACGAAACCATGGTTGACTTCATATCATATGGTGTCAACATTCTAAAAATTATTCAATCACACAATATATATATGTATTGAGTCACAATTAATGCCGCGTCTTTATATCTAAGTTTTATAGTAACACTATACGAGTGTAAGCATGGGATTTGGATGTTTACATTCTGTGTAGTTTGAATATCGGGACCAGGATGAGTATCGGTGGCTGTGCACTGCCTGATCAACGCATTCAACTGCTATACCTCGTTAAGGGCAAAATGAAGTTAATCCATGACGAGCATCCAATTACTGGTGGGATCAGATAATCAAGGACACGCACAGAATTTTGTGCATGCACAGATGCGCTCATGTGCTCAATGATGTGCATGCGCAGATGCAGACATATGTTCACACAGTTGAGAGCAAGCACCGATTGATGAGCGCGCGGGGAATGGTAGACACTTGATAGAGGACTGTGTACATATTTAATTTGTGTATACAACTTGGACTGATGTGGGAGCCCATATGAGCTATTCAGTGAATTCCGATACAGGAGAGTGACGATGTCAATTATATGTCATAACCTGATAACCAATAAGTAACTCAGCAACTTATATGATTAACAAACGTTGATTACATAGAACAAACAGCAATATATTTTATCAGAGGGGAGCGAGATACATTTGGACAAAATAGAGACGAAGACAAATTTTCTAAATACAAGCTTGTTGAGTGAGTCTGCCTATAGAGCTATACTAAACGACAGTGACTCCGCGGGCGGCCAGAGCAGTGGCGAAGGCGACGACAGCTTCATCCCTGTTGTTGAACTTGGCATAGCAAACACTAGCTACTCCGACAACGTAGGGAGCAACAGTGGCCCTAGATTGAGAGAGTAAATAAAAGTGAGACAAGAGAGAAGTAGAATGAGGGCGACACATACCAGGAATGGAAGACTCCAACACGGCGGCCACGGGTTACGGAGTACCAACGACCACTGACAGGTGAGAGTGGCGGAAGATAATAGGCAACCCCAGTGGAGGGGTCCACATGATCACCGGGAGGAAGAAGTGCGAGAGGGTGAGCGAGAGGGGCAGTAGCTGCAGCCACAGCAATAGCGACAGACGGGATAGCAGCAGCAGCAGCAGCGACGTTAGGAGCCGGGACTGCAACTGGGGCTGCTGCCGGAGCAGCAGGGGGTTGAGCTGAGATGATGATTGGATCATCATCAGAGTCGCTGTTGGGCTCGGTAGCTACGTGTAAGAACAAATCAGTAAATGAGCAAATAAAAGCGCATGAAATTTACTTACCAGCGTTGCCGTCATCGTCGGCAGCATCCAAGACATGTACAGTAAGAAGTGCGTGAATCAAACCAGAGGGAGTAATTGCTAGACGACCAAAATATTCAGAATAAGAAGATAAGAGCTGAATAAAATAATATTATCATACGTTTATTGTCATTTTCCATGAAAGTCAAGGCATCAATCATGGCCTGCAACCTGATTGGCTGCTCAAGCTCATCGGAGGAGGCCCAAGAATCAGCAGAACAGCGAACAGGCATGATTGAAAAGCGGTGAGTTAAGCAGAGTGAAGTACAAGATGCGGATGAATTTGGGATTTGAGTTAAGTCCATGCAAGGGTACTTTTAAGAGTTTTAAGACACCTCCAGTTTTCCGTTTTCCTGACAACTGCAACGCTGACAATCTTTTAACCACTGATTCTGGTTTTGATTCTCGAGATCCAAGCGGAACCATTTCTTTTATTTAATTACCGCCTTTTCAGAGTTTCGAAATTATTGGAATTGTATCGGAATTATCACTGCCATATAATTACCGTCTTGACTGTGATTCGATACTATTCGAAAAACATTGGATTTGTATTTGAATGAGGCGTCTTGTATTTAATTCACGGTGCATGTAGGCTTCCAGATACCCTTCATCTTTCTATATCCACTCGAATTTAATGGAATTTAACGGCTTCCGCTGTTTTGTTCTGTGTGTCTCGTGAAGGCAAAGGTCCTTTTCTGACAACACCCGCCGTTTCAGTTTTGTTTACACAAACCGAATGATACTGGCAAGGGAAAGAAGATATGATCCCCTTAGGAATACCTTGAATAGTTGGCGGATCCTCAGAGCGATGGTTTAAGGTCCAATTACTCTAATATTCTAAGCCCTTAGCGCCGGCTTCGTGATTTCACATCCCCCGTGTTCTCCCCATTCTCGTGGCTTAGTGCTATTGTATTCTTATTCAAACGATAGACTTTAGGCTTTTGTGCCGTCGATCTCACAGGTGATCAGTAGTGAGTAACCAGTAAACTTTCCACTCGTGAATGAGCCTAACCTTGTACAGATGGTGAAAGGAAGGAAGTCGACATTCTTAGAGGAAGAACTTAGTCTATTTCGCGAGCATTTTCTTGAATTTCTTGCGATAAGTCAGGACGACCAAGACTACGATGACTGGAACAACAAGTTTCGAGCCATTTATTTTCAAAAGTACCCAGTCCTCGAAACCCTCTTTCCCAACATCGACTGCAAGGACCTCACCAAGGAACAGGTTGAGATCGGTTCCAGCACGCAGAAGGAAAAAGAGAAGGTAGAGTATTATCCTTCTCCGGTGTTGATACATAATTTGATTTACTTATTCAATTTAGCGTTATCTTGGCTGGTTCCGGCGTGAAGCTGCGAAAGTGAACAGGGCTAAACAAGCAGCAAAAACCCCATCCTTCCACATGTTGATCCCTGAATCCGTCGCACCTCCTCGCAAGCGCGCGCCAAAGACCGAAGAGGTCTACTCGAAGCTATTTTTGGACCATGGATTACGACAAGCACAAATTGAAGAACTCGATCGCCTTGGTGTTGATCCAAAAGCAGGCCTTTCTATTCGAAACCGTGTCGCTCGGGAGCATTTCAACAACTCCAGCGAAGATATACAAGCCATGGTTTACGAAGAGATTTCGAAGCTGAAGGCTGATCTGAAAAACGTTTCAACTCTCGTCGATGAGAAGGAGCCAGGTCCAGAGGAGTTTCAACAGTAAGTGATGTTTAAACGGTGTTATCAGGCCTAATCTCATGCTGTAATTGTCTAGGGCAATTGAGCAAATTCCTGCCTATCTCGGTGCGGTCTTGAGCCACTTGAAGAAGGTTACAGGTGGCTAGTCGTTTTCCGTGATTATGGGGGGACCTGTGCCCCGAGAAGGAGGCAAGATTATGACAGCTAGGTTCGGTTCATCCTAATTGCATTGGAATTCGACTAACGATCTCGCAATTTCAGTGTACATGAGGGTACTACCGCTCTTGGAAATAACTTCCCCTCTGTGTATCCTCATTATGATACGGCTTATGTTCAGCCGTATCTCAATTTCCTGGAGCAATCGTTCTGTGAGATTCTTCTTTCCTTTCTGGGAATTTAACTGACGTGGCGTTGAAGCAAACACCTTCTGTCTATCTCGCTCTCTCTACCCAGTAAAAACCAATGAGGATAGGTCCTTAGGTATGTCTCCTTTGAGAATTATTTTACCGTTATGTTTCTTAATTCAACGCACAGAACCAGCCACAGCCGTCGTCGAAAACGAGGAACTCGGATCATCATCTTCCCCTCCCCTCCAAACACCCATCATAACCGATACCACTCCCGTTGTTGTGAGTGCCCAAACTACCAGTCCATCGCCTGTTGGTGTAGGAAATACTGCTCCTGAGCTACCTTCCACGCCAAATGCCCCTGTCGAGTCCAGTGGTGACGCAACTCCAATCGTTTCTACCTCTGCCCCTCCACTTCCCCCGTCTTCTCAGGAACCAATTTCATTACCCGATCCTGAGGTTAATCAACATGCTCCCGTTGTTTTACCTTCTAATATCGTTAGCAGCAGCGTCGCTATGCCGCCGACTACTCAGACTATGAGATCCCAACACAATCTTACTCCTACCCCACCTGGCATGCACAATCCTATTCCTACCCCCCCAACCGACATTGTTGTTGAATCATCCCTTTCCGTTTCCAATTTCCAGGGTGGTTGGAACAACAGTGCCATTTCTGTGCCATTTGTCCCCCAGAACAACCCCTCCAGGCCAAATGGGGCCGACACAGCCTCCAGTGCTTCCTTGTGCGAGCAACCCTCTGGCTTCCTTGTCAATCATTTCCCAGTAAATGCTTCCACAACTTCTCAGTCTTCCGACAGCACCCCGAACGTCGCACCATTCTGGGATTCCTTTGAAATGGATTCCATGTGGAACGGTGATCAACTGAATGCCAGCAACTCCATTCCGAATATCCTGAATTTTAACGCCGACCATGGTTTCGGATTTTCGATGGCTACCTCTCACCAAACTAGCTCCCATTCTGACGACATCACAACAATGTTCAGTAACCAACCATTCATACCAACTGCTAATCCACAGTCAATTCACCAAAACACCGATGCAGGGCACCAGATTCTTCACGACGGTCAGCGGACCACTCTCATTAATGGTTTCATTTTCCAGAACGAGTCCATCCCAGATTCTACTACCACTGCACATGCCGCACCTCCCCCGATCACGACAGCCATCCATCTGCAAAGGGGCCGTTAATGTCAAAGGACGTCAACCTCGCAGCTTCTGACACAACCACCCCAATCACTCAGGACGACGTGCACGGCGGCAATCCCATACCCTCCAAAGATGTGACCACCGATTCCGCTGTCGATGCACCTTCATCTGAACCACCAACAAATCCCCATCCTCATGTGCAACCTGAACCGCCTGTTGCCCCAGTTGGTGCTGTGGCAGAGCCTGGTCGCCGCGTGAGTGTTCGCCCTGTTACCAAATCCAAGCGGCACGAACAGATGGACCAGATTGGGACACACGTCCAACCACCTCCTGCCCCACCCGCTTCAGGCTCTTCGCTTCTACCTCCCAACTGGTTCATTTCAGCTCAGAAGACGTTTGTAGAACAAGTATCCCTTGGAGCAGGATGGTTGGAATGTGTTGCTGTGTGGGGTCGCATTGAAGAGAGGCTCGGTTATGGTCTAAAAACAGGTGCCAAGGTGAGTACGTCGCATTGGCCACTTTAATGCTTGTAATTGAATAGTAATTCATAAAGACCGGGCTTTCTGCACAAGGGCGCCCTATGGAGTGGCAGAAGTGGACTTCGAAGCACAAGTCGCCATCCGGAGATCGCCCTTTCCACCTGTTCCCTCCTATATCCAATGCCTCAGATCTGGGTTTGGCCATTGTCAAGTGGTGGAACAGACTTCAACCTGCCTTCCGTTGCAACTCCGAGGTCACCAACATACTGGAACCCCCTATTCCTAAGCCCATGTACACTCCACCCACCGATGTAAACGACACATGGGGCTCTCTTTCGCGAGCTGGTCCTAATGGTCTTGCCTCGCTTGTTACCCTTCTCATGTGGTGGGGCTCGTGCTCTCGTTCGACCAGTGATTTCAGTCTCGACACACACGCACTCTGGACCACTATTGTCACTGATGTTACAAGGACACTCATGTCAGTTGAGTCGTCTCTTCAATTGGCTGGCGACACGTCTCAAATCGGAAAAAGGAAACATGTCGTTGATTCATTGGAAGGTGGCAGCAATAAACGGTATGTTTTTCGGTTGATCATCATTGGTTCATATGTTTGCTCATTAATCACCAGCTCCCATTCCAGTTCCGAGTCGGATTTGCCTGCTGAAGCTGAAGGGTTGTCTACGGCAGTGGGTAATGCACCTGCGGCGCCCTAGATTTTAATTTTGATGTCATATCTTGTATTCGTTGTACAGCCACATATATATAAATATTTTTTGGTCAAATTCAGATTTGTGCGACTTGAAGCAATTCATAGTCTTCGCCCAGAAAGGTCATTGAGCTGGCATTCTCAAAATGTAACATTGGAGATTGAACAGTGTTGGAATAGTATTCAATTACAATTCCAAATCACCGTTAGCACAGGGTTCTTGTGATTCCCATACATGCAAGAAGTGGTGGAGAGAGGCAGTGAACTGTTGGAGGAGTATTTGAAGAGTATCGGAATGGTATCGGAGTAGAGTGTACCCTCGGGAGTCAGAAAAATTCGTGATGCGCCGCAATGCCACTACTCGTTATTAAATACCCTTTGATTGGAATTGAAATACATCGGATTGCCTCTGGGTGACAATAGATCATCGTCATACACATAATGGTCATCTTGAACATGATTTATGTCGTAATCGAGGGGATAAATTATCCATGTCAATGACCTGATCTCGCAGACGAAATACTGATTGTATTAGCATTTGAATAATATTTCAACATGTGAGAGGTGTATGGCTAAAGAAGGAAGGGCACCCAGGCCTTTGATATACTATTCGAATTGAATTAGTATTTGAATAGTGATTCAATAGCGGATGAGGACTATGGCTACAGAAGGGAGGGATGGTATAGATAATAGGGAAAGGGAATGGCAAGGGTGTAGGGGAGGGGGACGACTTGAGATTGTGTTTGAATACTATTTCAACAGAGCGTTGATGGGGCGTTGATGGGGCGTTCTTCAACAGAGCGTTCAGGCAAAGAGGGAACGGGAATGGGAGGGGAGGGAGGCACGAATTGAGATTGTATTTAAATACTATTTCGAGGGAGTGTTGATGGATTTATGTAAACAGGGAAGGAGAGGGCGAATTGAAATGGTATTTAAATAGAGCTTTCAGGCAGGGAAAGGCAATGAGAGGGAGGGGGGACATGGATTAATTCAATGGTATCTAAATACCATTTCAATAGAGTGTCAAGGCAAAGAGGGAAAGGTAACAGGAGGGAGCGGAGGGAGGGAGGCACGAATTTAAATACCATTTCAATAGCGCGTGGAGTGAAAGGGAATGGAGGGGAGGGCGCGCGAATTGAGATTGTATTTAAATACTATTTCGAGGGAGCATGGATGGAGTGTTCAGGTAAAGGAAATGGGAGGGGTGTAGGGTAGTGCATGTAAATTGGAAGGAGTATTGCAATACATGGCCTTTGTAATTGTAGGCCCGTATTCCAATACCCCAACCACACCAGGTGGTCTTGCAAGGTATCCACCCAGTGTATCTGCATGCTAAATTACCAACTCTTCTTTACCAGTAATGTAGCAAAGGGCAGTAAGCGATGGTGTGAGTTTGTGGCCAGGAATATGTCTGCATTGGTGTTGCAGAGACGCCCATGTCACAAAAACAATACCATGACATTTTCAAGCGATATTGCTGGCTTTTTAGTCTATTAACGCTTATTAACATAACATATTGAGTTCTATTAGGTTCCAAATACAGATGTATTACACTAATGTGGTCATAGTTGTCTAATCCTTTGACAGGCGCTAATTTTAGGTATTTGATGAATATCACTTGAAAAAGCGGCTTACCGGAGTATCTTATGCTACTGTGATATTCATAATAAAATTCTGTGTTGACTGAAAAAAAATTCACAGAAATCAGAGCAGAGGTTGTGAAGATACGGCCTTTCGAGTGTAAAATCACAAACCACATTTGAAGCCATCAAGATCCACATTTGGAAACTCTGATGTCTGTGATGCGACTTCAATGTTTTGCATTCGAAACCTTAGTATCTCCTCGTCCACTGCTCCATTTCCTATGATCTTTTTCTTGAATTGAAGGTGCAGTTCGAGGGTGTTTACCTGTACCCTCATATTTTCTTTATTGCCAGTTGTGCGCTTTTAATTTGACATAAATGCTATTTTTGATCATGTTCAATACATATGTGGATTTTGGTCGAGGTACCTCTATGTATGACTTTGCATTAGCATATACAAGGACATACTATCTTTTATGATGTTATAAAAGCACTGGATCCACAATAGACAACTTGGGCAGAGACATATGCATCAAATTCATGACAGACGATTAGTGGAGGCTTTGAGTGGTTTATTGTCCTATATTATTAGGCGCTCATCTTCTGCTTAACGAAATTTGACTGGGAGTACGTAAGGTCCCATCTGTAGAGGTTTCACGTTGAAAGGATACATGTGCCAGCCCATATCGGTTATGTATTGTTGGCAGATTTCAGTCAACTCAATGATAACAAGCAGCAGCATGAGTTGGCTGCAATTACGAAACGGGTCCATGATGTGACTGCAGCTTACATATAGCAGGAGGTCTATCACTTAGATATACATAGCTATATAACAGCTCTGCTTCATTATCTAACCAATGTTAAAATGATTGATATATTGAGTGTTAAATGAGGCATTCTAACAGACTCATGCATTGAAATAGGGATCTTTACACTAGGTTCTACTGGGAAATGCAAAAATTCCTAACAAAATCATAGCAGAAGAGCCGGATATAGCTTTACAACGCAGTAAACAGTGAGCAAATGGGTCCCGACGCTGTTGTTGATGGTGACTGTCAGGGGATCTCCTGCTACCTCCTATTCCTTTCCTTATCATTGTCTCTCTTGTCTCTCCTTTCCCCTATTTCCCTTTCTCTATTTCATTATCTGAACATACCATGGACTCATAGATATTATATTACACTCTCCTTTAGTTGCCATTCATTCATTATTTAGTTGTTGCCACTGTTACATAGTCATTCCTTTGTGTTTCCCTTTGTTTGTTTCCAAAGGCATTGTTTGGCATCAAGGCTGATGCCAATGCCAGCTCATCACTTAAATAGCTGTTCCACCTGGGTTTGATCCTTTACCTCTTTCTCTTTGGATCTCCCCCAGGTGAGTATACTTCCTGTATTTATGTAGAGCTGATATATATCTTTGCATCTCCCCCAGGACTTGTGTGTTGATAAGATTTGCGCGTGTCCTGTATTAAAAATGGATAAGTACACCCAAAAGTGAAGAGTAGTGCTGCGTGCCTTAGCCAATAACCGCCCACCCTCATTACCAAACCCCACCCTCGAGTCAAGCGCTGGAGTAGGACCAAGCCCCACTCCATAATCTTGGCGAACGAGCACGAAAGGGACCCTCGTTACCACCGGGAAGGATTAGCCGTAAAAAGGAGAAGCACGTGATACTCACTTTCGGGGTGCGCCAAGACAAAACAAGAGCGCCTAAGTGATCCCTAAGCTGGTACAACCTAGAGGCGGGACCTGTATAAGCCCGAGCACAGAAGAATAGGGGAACGCGGAAGACAGGAGCGGCGTGATAACGAGCGACGCGTCCGATAAAACCGAAAGGTTGAATAATATAAATACAGGCGCGCGTAAACCAGGAAGAGCAGATTCCGCCCTCGTAAAGAGAACGGTTATTTCTAGAGCAAAAGTATAAAGAAAATATAAGAGAAATTGAGACTTACCTGCGATTATTGAGTGAGAACCTAAGTGACAATACGGAGATCTGAGTACGAGAATTCCGAGAGCATTCCGAGAAGTCAAGACAAGTGAGAACCTTACTTAGGATATTTAGTCACGCGTTTAACTGTTCACCTGCCCAAACGACTCGCAATTAAATTGTATTTTGTGGACTAATTACTTTACATTTCGGGTCACGATTCAATAATCGTTTTCCCCGTGTGTGTGTGTTTACGAAGTGCGACATATCATCTGGAGCCCACCGCGAGGGGTTAAAATCAGTGAAAACGCAGCTGCTTATCCACAGTGAGCGACTTACCTGAGACCGGTGAAAGCGATCTAGAGCTTGCCGAGATCTTTGAAAGCCTACATATTCAGTCAAGTCCAAGCGCGTCCAGTAGTGACGAGCACGAAGAATTCAGCTTAGACGAAATTCCACCACGAGAAACCAGAGCCGCGCAGAGAGCCGGAACCAACCCAGCGTACGAAAAAGAACCTAGACTTACCAAGTCAAAACCTAAGAGAGCAACCATGAGTCAAGGTGGAAGCACAGGAGGTGTGGCTCCAGCCAACCCAGCACCACCAGCGGCGCCAGCACCGGCTGCACCTACAGTAGTAAAGGGACAATTCCCGACACTGCGAGATAACAATGCACCCAGATTTGATAAGGAAGAACCTACCGAGTTGGTGCGGTTCATAGCCGAAATGGAAGAGCTGTTTAAAGAATTCAGTATAACCGACGCCAAAGATAAGATGAAAAAGATTGTGAGATATACAGACCAACGCACCGAGGATCAATGGAAGGGACTATCTTCATTTGACAAAACAGATTGGGATAAATTTAAGAAAGATTTGATCAACAGTTATCCAGAAGCGAAAGTCACTGAGAGCGGAAGTCTGCGTACCTTGGAAGAAATATCAAGGAGGTGGCATGACCTAACCTCACACAACAGCGACGAAGTCCATGAGTTAGTACGAGTGTTTAGAGGGGAAGTCAAGAAATTAGAGAGGCGCGCCGCGATAGGAACAGGGATAACCTCCGAGCGAGAGCTAGTGACGCTCTTCCTGCAAGCGCTTGCACCTGAATTTGCAGACAGAATCAGAATGAATATAGATAACGAAGCGTCCATGGCTTACCATGCAGAGTACGCACTCGCTAAGAAAAACGGAGACCCCTTACCAGAGGAGCCAGACTTCAGTACTGAGACTCATTACACCATTAAGGCGGTGATCAGTCACGCTACCAGTTTGACCAATCGGTCGCCGGTAACCTCGGCTATGAATCGGCGACAGGGAGTCCGTTTCGAGGAGAATTCGCCCAAGATAGTGAAAACGGAGGCAATGGAAGAGGTCAAGATATATTTGAGTAAAATGGAAGAAATACAAAGACGAAACGAATTGAGAATAAAAGAAAGTGAGCAGCGCCAACAGGCGATGTTTGAGCGATTCCTGCAAGAAACCAAGAACCAGTTCCAACAAAATACGGCGAACGCAAACCAAGGTAGCGGATACCCGAACTCACGCATGCCAACTGGTCCAACCCGTAATAATTTTGGTGGTAGCGCAGGACAAGCTGGTCAAGGACGCTCACTGGAACCTATGCGATCCTTTAATAGACATCAAGACTCTGTCTGTTACTATTGCCGCGAAGTGGGACACGCGTTCGCAGCATGCCCAGAACGCTTCACCCACTTAGACGCCAAAAAAGTAATCTTAGATAAAGACGGGATGACTCGAATGCCAGATGGCAGTCCGATCCCTCGATACCCAGAAGACAAGTCAGCGAAAGCGAAAGTAGAAGAATGGCATTTAAATAAAGTCGCAAGCGCTAACTACCAAGGGTGGGAACGCGAAGTACAAGGCTTACCCAGTACTAGTGAACCACCAAGAGTTTCTATTTACACAAATAAAATAAAAGAAGTAGAACCAGAAAGCAACTATGTTAACACTCGTAACCGACAGTACCCAGAAATGGAAGGGTCGGGTTTCGATTAAGTTCGAGGAAAGGGGGTGGTCCGAAAGCCAAGGTGCAACCCCTGGAGAACCTAGATAAGCCACCAAAAGAGAAAGAAGAAAGAGAGCGTTTACCATTTGCAGAAATAGAGGCAATAGAGCCACGAATTGAGACTAGGAAGGAGTTTGATGAGCGTCAGAAAACCATACCAACAATAATAAAAACAAAACGGAGTCAGAAGAAGGGCAAGCGACAAGCTTTTGAAATTGTTACTGGATAATCAACTTACCGTAACAACTCGAGACCTATTGGAGCTCAGCCCAGCGTTGAGAGAATTGATGAAGAAAGCACTTGTTCGCCAAAAGAGAGTGGCAGCGGTGGAACTAGATACAGAGCGACTAGAACAGCTGTTCGAAACGTGTGAAGACCATGTGGTAGATATGGAAGACTTACCGATTCCCGCTTACACAGTACTCGCGCAGGCAGAACTTGGTGTACCAGCAGGAGCAGTGATAGTGACTGACCCAGTATGCCAATATCTCGATAGTCTAGACCCCGATGTTGCGCGAAAGAAGGTCTTTGTGGCAAGAGAATCACATTCGTTGAGGGCGATTTACCCCACAGTGAACCATTGTGAAGAAGAAGAGGCATTGTTGGATAGCGGCTCTCAAATAGTGTCAATGGACGCCGGAGTGGCTGAGCGCTTGGGCTTGTCTTATAACCCAGACATCACCATCCAGATGCAAAGCGCCAACAGACAGATTGAGAGTACCTTAGGTTTAGCGCGGAACGTACCGTTCAAAGTTGGCGATTTGATGTTATACTTACAAGTGCACATCTTATCGAAACCTGCGTACCGAATCTTGTTGGGGCGACCATTTGATGCGCTCACAGCTAGCGAAATTAAAAACAGCACCAATGGAGCACAAATAATTACCATTACGGATCCTAATACAGGCGCACGCTGTACACTACCAACATACCAGAGAGGAGAGAAACCAAAGACCGAGAACGAATCGAAGACGAATTTTCCGAGAACCTCGAGGAACTGTTGAATAAGCAAGGAGAGGTTGCACTCACAATAGAATTTGATGGGGAAGATATTGAGGTACTAGGGTGGAGAACACCGGATAAAGGAGCGAAGCGCTTCGGCAAATGGGGATTGCACGACGCTTACCTAGAGCAGTTGGCGATGGTAGGAGTAATAGAAAAGAAAGCACAAAAGAAATTGAATACATACCTTAATGCTAAATATGAGAAGACCATGGCAAAAGAGAAACCTAAGAAAGAAATGCACAGTGTATTTGGGTCGTATGTGATAGGACGACACCCGCTGCGGAGTCAGTATGGGAAGTACAAGCCCGTGGCACAGAAAGTCAGACCAGTGTTCAGAGACTTACCTGACAAGTTCCGAATCGTTCGGAACATTGAAGGAGATCCGTTGGCAGAAATGCCAGCGCTGGACCCAAAACCAAGAGACTTTGTACCAACGGGGCGATATACCCAAGAACGGAAAGACGAGATGGAAAAGGTGCATGAAGGGGATTTCCTCACGCCAGAGGAATTAAAACTAGTACACCATTTTATGATGTTACAGAACGAAGCGTTCGCATGGGAAGATAGTGAAAGGGGGCATTTTAAGTCGAAATACTTCCCAGATATAGTGATACCAACGGTGGAGCACACACCTTGGGTCATGAAAAATATTCCAATACCTCCAGGGTTGTACAAAGAGGTCTGCGAAATGATAAGAGTTAAAATCAACGCAGGAGTATATGAACCTACGAACTCGTCCTATCGAAGCCGCTGGTTCCTAGTACTTAAAAAGAATGGGAAGCACCGAATCGTGCACAGCTTAGAACCATTGAATAAGGTCACGATAGCGCACTCGGGACTGCCACCGGCAACAGACGCGCTGGCTGAGAGCTTTGCAGGGTGTGCATGCGGGGGGATTCTGGACTTGTATGTGGGATATGATGAGAGGAGACTGGCAGCGGAATCGCGAGACTTGACCGCTTTCCAGACGCCGTTTGGAGCGCTAAGGTTGACCACCTTACCTATGGGATGGACGAACTCCGTGCCGATCTTCCATGACGACGTAACCTACATCTTGCAAGATGAGATACCACACTACACAATACCTTATATTGACGATGTACCTATTAGAGGGCCAGCAACGCAATATGAGACAAAAGATGGAGGATATGAAACTATACCTGAGAATCCGGGAATTCGGAGGTTTGTGTGGGAGCACTTCCAAAACCTGAATAGGATCGTACAGCAGATGAAATACGCAGGGGGAACCTTTTCGGGACATAAGTCAATGTTGTGCGCTGAGGAGATCAACGTAGTAGGGCACTTGTGCTCGTACGAGGGTCGCAGAGCGTCACCTGACAAACTGTGGACTTTGAAAAATTGGCCACCTTGCGAGGACCTAAGTAATCTGCGCTCGTTCCTAGGGACGTTTGGGATAGTGAGGCCATACATACCGAATTACGGAGAGAAAGCTTCAGGATTACAGAAATTGCTCAAAGCGAATAAAGTGTGGAAGTGGGGAGACAAGGAACAGAAGCATATGAATGATATGAAGAAAGAGTTAGACAAAACAATTTGTCTCAAACCACTGAAATATGATGCACCAGGGAAAGTGGTATTGGCAGTAGACACTTCATACATTTCAGTAGGCTACTGTATATATCAGGAAGATCCTAATGAACCTAAAGGGAAACGCTATGCAAGATTTGGATCAATACCCTTAAGCGAGAGAGAACAGAGATTCTCGCAACCGAAACGAGAGCTATTTGGATTGATGAAGGCACTCACTGTGTGTCACCATTGGCTAGTAGGGTGTCGAAAACTCGTGGTAGAGACCGACGCATCATATATATTCGGAATGCTTCGCAATGCCGGATTAGGGCCAAACGCCACCATTAACAGGTGGATTGACACGATCCTTATGTTCCACTTTGAACTAAGACATGTGAAAGGTCAAACCTTCTTAGTGGATGGACTGTCACGACGACCACACGTTGAGGGAGATCCAATCGAGCCCAATGGGCCCTTGTGGGAAGAAGACTTAGAAACTCATGAGCCACCCACATTGGTGAAATTGAACGAAAGCGATCCTGACCCATTAGAATTTATGGAATTCAGAGAACAGATAGATACACGAGGAGGGTACTATCAGAATAGAGCTAAGGAAGTAAAGGAGTTTGTCAGTACTTTGCACTGGCCCAGATGTTCCGATCGACAGTCGATCGACTGTCTGACATTCGGTTGACAGTCGATCGACTTTCGATCGACTTTTGCAAAAAGTGTTTTTGTGTGAAAAACAGCTGTTTGGGGTAGATTGTGTACTGTGAGAAGATGTGACAATCTCATGTCACACATTGCATTATTCTATTTTATCATGTGTGAAACCCTTATGATCTTTTTTATGATGTTTGTGACAATGTTTGTGACAGTCTACATGTATTGTCACATGTCACATAAATATGAAACTGTATAACATAGCTGTGACACCAGGATTACAAGTGAATTGTTTGTATGTATGTAGATGTGACCAACTCTAATTTGTCACATGTCACATGTCACATAGTCTTTGGTGACAGATGGCATTGAGTAGTCACAGTAAATTAGCAGGCTATCTCAGCTTAGATCTATTTTTGATTGTGACATGTGACACATAATATGTCACAGATCTAGCTGACTCAGCATGTAATATAGTAGTATAGATAAAATGTGTGTCTACATGTATACCTGTAGACATGACCTAACATGATTGTCACATGTCACATAGTCTTATGTAACAGATAGTATCTAGTCTATATTGGCTTAGATCAGATTTTTAAAAACAGTGACATATATACATGTCACAGATTGAGCTAAATTAGGAAATACCCACAACAGGGTTTCTTGAAAACATAAGTTGACTGACAGTTGATCGACAATGTCGGTCAATGTTCGATCGACTGACTGACAGTCGGTCGAACATCCGATGTAAAAAGTCGATGGTCGGTCCAGTTTTGGTAGGGAAACTGGCAGTGGACCGACAGTCGATCGGAAGTCGGTTGGAAGTCGGTTGGAAGTCGGTTGACAGTCGATCCCATCAGTGTGACATTCTACCCTGAAAGTCACATTTATGTAAAATTACCAGACCGACACTTGACCGACTGTCGGTCGACAGTCAGACAGTCGATCGGAAGTCGGTCGGAACACCTGGGCAACAGCAAAGTCCTCGAGTTTGTGCAAGAAATCGCGCAAGCACAAGAACGAACATTGGAGGAACGATATAAACCAGAAAATGAAAAAGAAGATGAACAGTGGCGACAGACAGTCTGTGTGCTAGCGCACGCGACAGTATGGAGTGAAGAAGAGATTGAAAAAGCAAAGACAGAACCATACCTTGAAGATCACCGCACTCAAGAAGGGCGATCACTCGATGCGCGCTTGGCGACGATCAGGAATTGGCTCATGGATCCGAGGCCGTCACTACCAGGATTGGCTCCGGAGGAATTCATGAAATTCAGGAGAACGGCATCGTCCTTCTTTGTGGATAACGAAGGGAGGCTCTACCGACGAGGGCTGGAAGATAAACATAAGTTAGTAGTGGAGAAAGAAAAGAGGATGTGGATGTTGCGAAGTGCGCACGATGCCCTGGGACACAGGGGCTTCTTTGCTACACGCGCGATGTTAAGCGAGAGATTTTGGTGGCCCGAGATGGAAAGGGACGTGAGTTGGTATGTGAAATCGTGCCACCTATGTCAGAAACGTCAGAGGGAATTGATTGCAATGCCACCAACATTAACTCACACCCCGTCGCTATTTCAGAGGGTGCACATGGACACAATGCACATGCCAATTTCGAATGGATGTAAGTACATCGTGCACGTGCGCAATGCACTGACATCATGGGTACCGAACAGACATTACAAAGAGTCAATGAAGTTACGGAGATGGTCACGAGAACGGGTAAGACCTTGAATCTTGATGTCAAGGATCTTAACCTCGATCTCCAAGTCAGACGCAGCGGCATTGGAAGCTTGATTGGAGAAGGAATCTTCAACACAGGCGCGCTTATTGCTGGAACGAGTGGAAGACGAGAACGCTTTGACCTTGCGAAATGAAGGTGAACACATGTCGAGATGGGGAATAAGAGAATAGGGAAGCCAACGAACCTCGGACTTGACAGGCGTTGCACCCTAGGAATAAAGTAATACAGAAATAAGTAAAAAGAAACAGAAAGACAGAGTGACATACCATGCACGAAGCAGAGGAGGGGGCGCCTTCGCCGGAGTTGGGCGAAACAGAAGCCTCACTCATAACCTAGAAGAAAAGAAGAAAAAGTGAAATGAAAGAAAGGATAATGAGAAAAAGAAAACGTACCACATCAGTATCAAGACCAGTGGCAGGGGCAGATGGAACCTTGTCGACTTTCTCGGCAGAAGTGAAGAGCTCTAAATCAGAGTCATCATCCACAACGGCCTTGGACTTGATACGAGAAGAGCGAGGACGTTTAGCCTGATAAAGAACAAGAATGAATAAAAATAAAGAAATTAGAAGTTGAAAATAAAGATAAAACTTACTGGACGAGGCGCGTCAGCGACGATGGAAGGCACATCGTCAACCTTGGAAGCTGGAAGAGCCAAAGCTGAAGTAGTGTTGACCACAGGAGTGACTGGAGGAGCAATAGCCAACTGAGCTTGCTTCTGCTCGTCGCGGAATTGATGAATCATCTTGGTGAGCTCAACAACTTGATGATAAACCTTGGGGTACTTGTAGTCGACATTCTTGTCGCGCTGCTCCTTCTCAAGGTGATGATAAGCGTTACGAATCGAGAATATGACTTGCACCACCGGAGGTTGAAGCCATAAAACGTCGAGAGTCGGCTTCCATAAGCACTAAGCCAAAAAGTAAGGAGAAGGCTAAGTTTAGAAGAGGATAAGAACTTACAGCAAGCTCAGCGGCAGCGGCGAGAGCGAAAATGCGAGAAACAACGGAGGCAGTGGGCTTGACAGCAGACAAAGCCTCTTGTACTTTGGAAAGAGAGGGAATAGTAGAGTCGGACATGATAACGAGCGAAGCTGATAAAGAGCGGTGAAAAGAGTGAGGAACTACAGACAAATTCACGCAGTATTTATAGAAAAACCTGAGCAGAAAAACCTGATCATTGAACCTAACTACGGCCAAGTACAAGTGCTACGACGGGTAAAAGAACAAGACAGGGAAAACTGTGCTCAGGAGCGCGATCACCCTAAAAACTCATCCGGCAGCAACGCTCGATCGACGAGTCAGAAAGGGACGAGTTTGCCGCGCCTACATGGGCTGAAGGAATGGCAGAGCCTCGAGTAGAATCTGGGAAGAGAAACTTATGAGAAATGTCAATAAGAAAAACAGAGTACCAGCAATGAGAACATACCTCTGTAGGGGAGCGATCAGGAAACGCCGACATGTCTAGCTTGTAAGGAGAAGCTTCAGGGACAGCCGGGGTAGCAGCTAAACGAGTGGAAGGGGAACAAGCCAATCCTCCACGCCCACGCCCAAGACCACGTCCACGCATACCACGAGCGGCTCGACCTGCACGCCCAAAAATGGAGTCCAAGATAGCTTGAGATCGAGGACGGAGTGGAGTAGTGGGGGACCGAACAGTGACAGCAACGGCGCCCAAGCGACCAGAGATGCGCCTCCATTCCTCACTTGGAATAGGAATAGAGGGGTCTGACATGACCGCGTCCTAAGAAGAGAGAGTAATGAGAATCCAAGGAAGATACTAAGGAAAAATAGACAAGACTTACGATGTGGTGAAGCGTCGTACGAAGCCATTTGGCACGTAAGTCTAGATTGAAGAATGATGCCATGTGGAGGACGGCGTAGTCTTGACACCAGAAGAAGGGAGCGGAATGCTTGGGTTCGGTGGCTGTGGCCAATCGAATGGAGCGACCCACAGTACGATTGAGGACCGAGATGTGCTGAGACGAAAAATGAGACACAACGACTCAGAAAGATAAGAGCAATGCACTTACCGGTGCTAACTCACGACGGAGTAGAATGCGGGCCCCTCTGTCAGAGTGCATACCGACGAGTGTCAAGTAAGCAAACTCGAGATCGGAGGTCACAGGGGAAGGACAGAGGTTGCTCCAGCAAGTCTCAAGGCGTCCTAAGAGAACCAAAAGGAAGAAAATACAGTGGCGGATGGCGATGTCGCTACTGTTGAAGTCTTCGACTGCGAGCTAGGAAGGGAATGAGATAAAATTGATGAAGTAAACAAGAAAGGCGCTTACCAAGTGATAGCTGATGGAAGTTAAACGATTGTGCCAGCGACGAGAGAGTCCCGGAGCGCCACTCATTTGATGCCAAACGAAGGACCAGGCACCAAACAAGTCGTGATGGATCTCCAAGAGACTAGAGTAAGACAAAGGAATGGTATGCATGATGAACGTGCTGGTGAAAATAGAACAAGAACGGAAGGTTTTTATACCGTAGCACGACAATCTGAAAGGGATCGAGGCTATGCGCGATCAGGAAATAGAGAATGAGAGTCAAGCAATTAGTAACCAGCGATCTAAGACATCTGAGAAATGACTCTACCTGTACAGCGAAGGCTGGGGTCAGCCTCTATTTTGGTTGGGGGGAGATGATAAGATTTGCACGTGTCCTGTATTAAAAATGGATAAGTACACCCAAAAGTGAAGAGTAGTGCTGCGTGCCTTAGCCAATAACCGCCCACCCTCATTACCAAACCCCACCCTCGAGTCAAGCGCTGGAGTAGGACCAAGCCCCACTCCATAATCTTGGCGAACGAGCACGAAAGGGACCCTCGTTACCACCGGGAAGGATTAGCCGTAAAAAGGAGAAGCACGTGATACTCACTTTCGGGGTGCGCCAAGACAAAACAAGAGCGCCTAAGTGATCCCTAAGCTGGTACAACCTAGAGGCGGGACCTGTATAAGCCCGAGCACAGAAGAATAGGGGAACGCGGAAGACAGGAGCGGCGTGATAACGAGCGACGCGTCCGATAAAACCGAAAGGTTGAATAATATAAATACAGGCGCGCGTAAACCAGGAAGAGCAGATTCCGCCCTCGTAAAGAGAACGGTTATTTCTAGAGCAAAAGTATAAAGAAAATATAAGAGAAATTGAGACTTACCTGCGATTATTGAGTGAGAACCTAAGTGACAATACGGAGATCTGAGTACGAGAATTCCGAGAGCATTCCGAGAAGTCAAGACAAGTGAGAACCTTACTTAGGATATTTAGTCACGCGTTTAACTGTTCACCTGCCCAAACGACTCGCAATTAAATTGTATTTTGTGGACTAATTACTTTACATTTCGGGTCACGATTCAATAATCGTTTTCCCCGTGTGTGTGTGTTTACGAAGTGCGACATATCAGTGTGTCTGAGGTGCCCTTACAGTAGAAAGAGGTCACCTTGGAGACTGAGACTGCATACAGTCTGTTACATCCTCTGTTCTGCTTCTTCTGTTCAGCTGCATTATAGACTCTGTGCTTTCTCCCTCTCCTCTCTTCTCCCTGTCTGGCAACCATGGATCCCCATACTTCACCACCTCCAGCTGCTTCTGTCTCTCTGTCTCAGTTGCCTTCCCTGGAAGACCAGGTATCCTCCATGCTTGCTCAGCAGGAATCCCAACAGGTAGCTATCTCCCACTTGAGGTCTTCTGTTCTTTCCTTGCTTCATTATTTTTCTTCTACTTTCAATCCCTCTCCTCTTTCTCTTTCTTCTTCCCCTTCTTCTTCTCCCTCCCTTGTTTCTTCTACTTTTCCCCCACTCCCTTCCCACTCTGTTGGACAGCTGACAGATGGGATACTACACTCTTTAAACCATGGAACTGTAGACAGAAACTTTTCTCCCCCTTCTTCTTTTCCTTTACCTAGTGTAAACATGGAACAATCTTCTTCTTCTCCTCACCCTCTTCCTTCTTCTTCTCATTTTATTAGTGTACCTATGGAACATTCTTCTTCTTCTCTTTCTTCTAGTAGTAGTCTTCCTTTTCCCCCCACTTCTATTCGGTCATCCAATAGAGTGGATCCTCCCCGCCCCACTGTCTCTTCTGGTTATCCTAGTGGAGCAGTGCATCCCTCTGCCCCTTCTTCTCATCGTCTTGGGACTCCTTTGATGATTGCAGAAAAGGTTAGGCCAGCTCCTCCTCCCCGGTACGATGGTGATCGTCTCAAGGGCAAAGCCTTCTACAACTCTCTCATGGGTTACTTCAGACTTCATCCAGATCTTTTTCCTGACGAGTCCACCATGATTAGTTGGGCCCTCACGTTCATGTCTGCTGGTCGAGCTGCTCTATGGTCCTGCAGGATCTTTGAGCTCATCGAGGAAGGTTCCTCTCCTTACACAACTTGGGACCACTTTGCTGAAGACTTTCGCAAAGAGTTCTTCCCCTTGCGTGAGCAGGAAACTGCTGCCCTCATCTTGGAAGGTACCTCCTACTTCCAAGGAGATCGTTCTGTTGACGATTATGTCGACTCCTTCCGTGACCTTGTTGCTGAAGCTGGCTACTCTGACTCCTCCTACATCGTGGTCAAGTTCTGTCGTGGCCTCCACCCCTCCATCACTGATCATCTCAGTAAACGGGTAGCTTCACATCCAGCTCATAACGATCCCTCTGGCTGGTACGAATTGGCTCGCCTTGTTGCTCTCAACTTGGCTGCTAATGACACCTTCCATCCGCAGCCTCCTCCTCCTGTGCCTAGCCCACTCTCTTCTCTTCCTCCTTCCTTCTCACATTTCCTTGACCCCTCCCCTGGTCCTTTGTCTATTCGCACCACTCATGCCCCCTTACGAAAGCCTGTGACAAGTGAAGTCTCTGTGCAAACGCCCGCACAAGCTCCACCTCTACCTTGTCCTAAAGTCGTTCTCGACTCTCGTAATCGGTATGCCCCTCTGGTTGATGAGACTCTATCTCTCCCAGATGAAGACAAGGTTCCCTCCTCTCCATCCTCCCTCCATGATCCTTCTGCTCCGCCCCGCCTACCTCGTCGCTCCAAATGGGAATGTCGTCGCCTTCCATCCTCGTGCACCATCTCTTCTCTTGCACCTGGACCTAGCTCCCTTCACCTGAAGGTTGAGATAGAGACCACTGACTCCCATGAAGCTCGATCTGTTAAGGCCTTGCTTGACACTGGCGCTACTGGTCTGTTCATCGATCGAGAGTACGTCAAGTCCAACCGAATTGCCACCAGGAAGCTCAGCCGCCCCATCCCTGTTCGTAACGTGGATGGAACGCTCAACGAGTCTGGTTCAATTACTGAGGTGGTTGACTTGATCCTCCGGTACAACGGCCACACAGAACGTGCACTCTTCTGTGTCACTGGCTTAGGGAAGCAGAAGCTGATCATTGGATACACTTGGTTCAGGGATCACAATCCTGAAGTCAATTGGGAAACTGGAGAAGTCAAGATGTCTCGTTGCAAGCCTAGCAGTCGATGCTTTGGTTGCAAGAAGGAACTCAATGAGGAAAAGAAGGCTGCTCGTAAGGAAGAAGCCAAGGTGAATGCCTGCCGCTCTGGTCCTGCCCCCTCTCTCACCCCTGAAGAGTCTTCCCCTGAAGATTCTGATGATCTTGAGTCCTCTGATCTGCCATTTGATCTTGAGGAAGGTGATCGTGTCTGGGTTTCTGGCTTACTCCCTGAGGAAGCTGAAGAGCATATCAATGCTACTTCAACCATCAGTCAACGCCTGGCTGAAGGTTTCTTGCGTAACTCTGCTCCTCAACCAGAACAGACCACTCTCCCTTCCTCACCTCATGGTCCAGTGCCTGACTATCAGAGTCTCTTCCATCGTGTCTTCTCTGAAGCTGAGTTTCTTAAGCTTCCTGAGAGAAGGCCTTGGGATCATGCGATTGAGCTCATTCCTGGAGCTCAACCCAAGGGATGCAAGGTTTACCCATTAAACCCTGCAGAACGTGAAGAGGCTGAGTGCTTCCTTGCTGAGAACGAGGCTCAGGGAAAGATTCGCCGCTCCAAATCCCCCATGGCATCACCAGTCTTCTTTGTGAAGAAAAAGGATGGCTCCCTTCGTCTGGTCCAGGACTATCGCATGCTCAACGATATGACTGTGAAGAACAAGTACCCTCTCCCTCTCATCTCTGACCTTATCAACCAACTTCGTGGTGCGCGCTACTTCACCAAGCTTGACATTCGTTGGGGTTTCAACAATGTCCGCATCAAAGAAGGAGATGAGTGGAAGGCTGCTTTTCGCACTCACAGAGGTCTCTTCGAACCTCTTGTCATGTTCTTTGGTCTCACCAACAGTCCTGCCACCTTCCAAACCATGATGAACGAGATCTTCCAAGACATGATCTCCGAAGGTGTGGTTGTGGTATACCTGGATGACATCCTGATCTTCACCAAGGATATTCCTGAGCATCGAGAGGTCACTCATAGGGTCCTGAAGCGTCTAGAGGAACATGGTCTCTGCCTCCGCCTGGAGAAATGCGAGTTTGAGAAGACACGCATTGAGTACCTTGGGCTTATTGTTGCTGAGAACCGAGTTGAGATGGATCCTGTCAAAGTTGCTGGAGTTGCTCAATGGCCCACCCCCACCAATAGGAAAGAAGTCCAATCTTTCCTGGGTTTTGCCAACTTCTATCGACGGTTCATCAAGGACTTCTCTCATCATGCACGTCCCCTCTTTGATCTTACCAAGAGCTCCACTGAGTTTTCCTGGTCTCCTGCTGCTGCTACTGCCTTCCAGTCCATCAAGGATGCTGTCACCTCTTCCCCTGTCCTTGCCACTCCCAATGATGATCTCCCTTTCCGGCTTGAAGCTGACTCTTCAGACTTCGCTGATGAGCTCCGAAGCCGTATCCCTCCCAATTCCGCATTTTCAGCATTTTTACGATGCACCGTTTATGCTGCATTCCCCGACTGCACGTTTCCCTCTTCTTTCGGTTTATTTTATTCATTTTCCGTTCTATTTTAGATTATTTGAAACGCTTCGGCGCTAGTTTACTTAAATCCTTTCAATTCCTTTTGCTTTCATTCATGTTTCCTTTTTAGTTTACCTTCGTAGTACTACCACTCCAGCCCATGTATATTATTTACTGTACCAATTCCACCAAAGAATAGACAAGTTTTCGCCTCAGTTTCGCCCCAGTTCGTGTCAGTTTTGTCCCTCGTCGTCTTCATCTTCGTATTTCGTCGTCTAGCGTGCATTCGGCACCACCCTTCCTCTCGTTTCCCACATTTTCCCTTAGCACTCGCAGACCCCATGATCTTGCAATGTTGCGCTTACTCTCACATCGTCACCCTCCTCATCATCCACATTATATTATATTCCATATCATTTCATATCTATACTTACTGTAACGCACACATCATCACCACTGGTGCTGTACTCTCTCAACAGTCTCCAGAAGATGGAAAGTGGCATCCCATTGCTTTCTTCTCCAAGTCACTCTCTCCTGTCGAAAGGAACTATGAGATTCACGACAAGGAAATGCTTGCAATCATTCGAGCCTTGCAGGAATCAAGACACTTCCTTGAGGGTGCCCGCCACAAGTTTGAGATCTGGACTGACCACAAGAACTTGGAGTACTTCATGTTGTCTCAGAACCTCAACTGCAGGCAAGCCTGCTGGTCTCTCACTCTGGCGCACTTTGACTTTGTCATGCAGCACAAGGCAGGAGCTACTATGGGAAAAGCAGATGCCCTCTCACGTCGGTCTGACCATGGTTCTAGTGAACGTGACAACCAGAACATCACCCTCCTCACCCCAGGGATGTTTGCAGTTCGTGCACTAGAAGGTCTGGAATTTGTTGGACAGGAACGCTCTCTGGTTTGTGAGATCCGTCGACATTCCAAGGAGGCCTCTGATCTTGAGGACACTGTGGCCAAGGCAGTCAAGGCACTCAGAAAGACTGGATCTCAGGAGGACTTTACTCTAGCCCAAATGTTTCGGCTGAGCCTCAGCTGAGGATCGGCTCATCAGCTGAGACTCGGCTGAACCTCAGCTGAGCCTCAGCTTATCAGGTCAATTAATTCTATTACTAAAACTAGTAGAGAATTGTTTTTTTTTGGTGTAAAATGAGGCTCAGCTGAGGCTCACCTGATACTCAACTGAGCCTCAGCTGAGCCTCGGTTGAGTTCTCTGCCAAAATTAACCAAGCCTCAGTGAGGTAAACTGAAACTAGCAACTGAGGGCTCAGCTGAGCCTCAGCTGATGAACCGAGATTCAGCTGAGCCTCAGCTGAAGAACTGAGGTTCAGCTGAACCTCAGCTGAACCTCAGCTTATTAGTTATGGTTTTAATAGTCATGTAACTTGTATTGATTACTTACCACCTGAGGTTTAGCTGAGCTGGTTACAGTACTTTGCACTGGCCCAGGTGATTCTCAGTTGCCTGTCAATGTGTAGTGTGAGAATATGTGACAATCTCATGTCACACATTGCACTATTCTATTTTATCATCTGTGAAACCTTTAGGATCCTTTTTATATGTTTGTGATAGTAATTGTGACAGTCTACACATATTGTCACATGTCACATAAATGTGGAACTGTATAACATAGGTGTGACACTAGTATTTCAAGTGAATTGTTTGTATGTACATAGATATGACCTTTGGTGACAGATGGTACTGAACTATCACACTTGCTTTCTACTATCAAACAATACCATCAAGCAACTCTCTTATACCTATCAAAGTTAGAGTTCTACTGATGCTCAGCTGAGCCTCAGCTGAGCCTCAAGTGAACCTCAGCTGAACCTCAGCTGAACCCCAAGTGAACCTCAGCTGAGGTTCACTAATGTTCAGCTGATAAACATACATTTATTTTCAAAATCTATGGTTATACTGAGGTTAAGCTGAGGTTCAGCTGAGGTTCAGCTGAGTCTCAGCTGATGAGCCGAGGCTCAGCTGAGGCTCAGCTGAAAGGCTGGTGTCAGTGGAAAGTACTGGATCTCAGTCTCTTCGCTCCTCAGAGTGGGATGAAGCTGATGGTCTTATCTACTTCTGTGGAAAGCTCTATGTTCCACCAGGTGGTGATCTTCGTCGTCGCATTGTGGCTCTCTGTCATGACTCCACTCTTGCTGGACACCCTGGACGTTGGAAGACCTTGGAGCTTGTGTCTAGGAACTACTGGTGGCCATGCATGTCTAAGTTCATTGGACTCTACACCAGCACCTGTGACATGTGTCTTAGGACCAAGACCATCAGGCAGCGACCCCTTGGAGAGCTTGAGCCCCTTGCTGTTCCTGACCGCCGTTGGGACCATATCAGTGTGGACTTCATTGTCGAGCTTCCTGAGTCCAATGGTTATGATGCCATCATGGTTGTTGTTGACTCCCTTTCCAAATGCGCCCACTTCACTGCTACCACTACCACTGTCTCTGCCCTAGGCACTGCCCGCATGTATTGTGACCATATCTGGAAACTCCATGGCCTCCCATCCAAGGTAGTCTCTGATCGCGGTCCACAGTTCATTGCAGAGTTCACTACTGAACTCTACAGGCTGCTTGGGATTGAGCCAGCTCGTAGCACTGCCTATCACCCTCAAACTGATGGACAGACTGAGCGTGTCAACCAGGAGTTGGAACAATACCTCAGGCTCTACATCTCTGAGCGACAGGACGACTGGTACGACATCCTTTCCATGGCTGAGTTTGCCTACAACAACCATGTCCACTCCTCCACCCAGCAGACTCCCTTCCTTCTAGACTCTGGTCAGCATCCTCGCATGGGCTTTGAACCTCTTCCTCCCTCCCGGATGGAGACTGTGAATGAGTTCACTGACAGGATGAAGACTGCTCTTGAGGAAGCTTGTGCTGCCTTAGCAGCTGCTAAGGACGACATGGCTAGGTACTACAACCGGCGTCACACCAAGGCTCCTGAGATCAAGCCTGGAGATTGTGTCTACCTTGATGCCTCAGACATCCAAACTACTCGGCCATCCAAGAAGCTCTCCCACAAGCGAGTTGGTCCTTACCCAGTCATTTCTAGTGTTGGAAAGAATGCCTACCGTCTTCAGCTTCCTAAATCCCTCTCCCGCATCCATCCAGTCTTCCATGTTGTCAGACTCACTCCTGCTCCTTATGACCCCATCTCTGGTCGAAGAGCCAAGCTACCCCCACCTCCTGTGCTTGTTGACAATGTTGAAGAGTTTGTTGTGGAGAAGATTTTGAATAGCAAGTTCATCAGAGGCAAACTTCGATACCTGATCAAATGGGAAGGATACGATGCTGGTTGGAATTCTTGGGAGCCAGCTGATGATGTCCATGCTCCTGACCTCATCAGGGACTTCTATGCAGAGAATCCTAAGGTTCCAAAGGTTATCAGGACCACCTATGCTCATATTCCTTATAAACAGGCTGGACTTCATGCTTCGAGGGCGAAGCAATCCTAGAGGGGGGGTAATGTCAGGGGATCTCCTACTACCTCCTATTCCTTTCCTTATCATTGTCTCTCTTGTCTCTCCTTTCCCCTATTTCCCTTTCTCTATTTCATTATCTGGACATACCATGGACTCTGTCAGGGGATCTCCTGCTACCTCCTACTCCTTTCCTTATTATCATCTCTCTGTCTCTCCTTTCTCCATTTCCTTTGCTCTATCTCATTATCTGGACATATCATGGACTCATAGATATTATATTACACTCTCCTTTAGTTGCCATTCATTCATTATTTAGTTGTTGCCACTGTTACATAGTCATTCCTTTGTGTTTCCCTTTGTTTGTTTCCAAAGGCATTGTTTGGCATCAAGGCTGATGCCAATGCCAGCTCATCACTTAAATAGCTGTTCCACCTGGGTTTGATCCTTTACCTCTTTCTCTTTGGATCTCCCCCAGGTGAGTATACTTCCTGTATTTATGTAGAGCTGATATATATCTTTGGATCTCCCCCAGGACTTGTGTGTGTCTGAGGTGCCCTTACAGTGACAGGACAACATCAATACACGTGGGAACCATTGATGGACGCTGTCAGCGACGAAATGAGAGGAAGCGACACTGTTCAGACGCTACTGACGATGCATGATGACCCTGGAGGGACATGTACCTTGAAACGAACCACTTTGGCCCGATTGGGTAACAGTATACTCAACTCCCCATCCTCCTCAGTGTCGTTGGGGAACTGTACAGTTCACGGAGAACCCCAAGAATTAGTAATGGGAAGGTGGGTTGGACTTGGGAGTGAGGGTAAAGGGAAGAGATATTGGAGTATATCTCCAGGAGCTAACAATTCAGACGATTCCCAGTCAATCGACTGCCAAGAAGTGATCTGGTCTTGCCTGTCAATTGACCGGATAAGGTGGGAACCTTAGGTGCATGTTCCACCTTATTCAATAGCCACCATCGCCGTGTCGTTACCATTGGTCAGCAAGTTTTGTAATTGCTTGTTCTGTATCTGCTTTATCTGCTTTATCTATTCTGTTTTATTCTGTGCTTGCCTGCGGTTCTGCAGCTCAGCTTGGGAGTTGAAGGCAACTCTGTTCTATTGGATCACATCACCTCAACAAGCGCTGTATCACTGTAGCATCACCTTCGGGGTCACCGAAGGAGAGGGACAAGGAGAGGGATAAGGAGGGCAGGCGGGTCTCATCAACAGATAAGGAGACCAAATGACTCTCATCTGCTGCAACAGAGGGAGAAGACAATCGCCCATCGACACCATCACGTCCTTCGTCCAGAGCAGAATCTTACCTGCCTGTTAGGTCACATAGGCCCTCTCATCAGGAAAAGGCCTCTTGGACTGAAGGAGCCTGACAGCTCCCTAGGGCTCCCCAGGGCATGCAGGGCGCTCAGGGCGCTCAAGGCATTCAGGTCTACCCAAGGCGCTCTACACTCCAAGGAGCATCATAGGCTACAGTATCAGGTTACACCAAGGCACCCCAAGGATGCCCTTGGATGCTCTGGGGACACCCTCTGTTGACCTAGAAATGCCTGGAAACAGCCTGAAATGCCTTGCCACTGACTTGTACTCTACTGAAGAATCACAACAAGATCAATAATATGCAAAGGCATTCATTTTCACAACTATATAATACATGAAAGTGCTACCAAAGTATCAAGCATATTTTCTACACATAAAATAAAAGCAGCTCATGGGTAAAAAAGATAAAATAGGAAAAAGGACAGCAAGACAGGAAGGGCATGGAGAGCCAGAAAAAATAGAGAGAATAAAGCTAATATTAATAAGTCAAAAAAGCGGAGCAGCAGTGTAAAAACCATAAAAGTGGAGTAAAAAGGAGAACATAGAACATAGAAATGAAGGGAGAGAGTGAGATGAGGAAAGGACAGACAAAGGATAGAGGAATTGTAAAGTCCAAAAATCAAAAAAGCGGAGCAAGAAGAACAGAAATGATGATGGGGATAGTGAAGACCATAGAGAGATCAAGAGGAAGAAAGAAATAGAATAAAATGAATAGAGATAGAAGAATAGCAGCAAGAACAGGCATGAGCAGAACATGGAGGACAGAAAATATGTAAAAAAAGCGGACTAAAACATGGGGACAAAAGAGGAAACAGGGCTCAGAAAGGTGGAGGAAGGAGATGATGAGATATAGTGAGAGAGAAACAAGAGAGGCCAGAGAATAGTAGAGGGGACAGGTCAAAAAAGCGGACAAGAGGAGAAGGAATAGAGAGAAATAGAAGCAACTAGTGAGAAGAAAGCTACATGGAGGACAGAAAACATGCAAAAAGCGGACCAAAATGTAGGGAAAAAATATCAAAGGAGGGTCAGACATAGGTGGAAGGGTTATAAGGTGACACATGCAAAAGAAAAGAAGAGAGGTCAGAGAATAAAAGAGGGAAAAGGTCAAAAAAGCGGACAAGAGGGAGCAATGGAGAGGAAAGAACAAGCAGAAGGATAATCAACAGCAGTATGTGCATTGATTGACTTGGCTTTCAGTTTATTCTATATTTTTGAGGAAAGAACAAGCAGAAGGATAATTTCCTGTTAGTATGTGCATTGATTGACTTGGCTTTCAGTTTATTCTATATTTTTGGAGGGCAAGTCAAAGGCACTGCCAAGGTGGTCAAGGCAGTCCGGGCATCCTAGGGCACCTACAAGGCAGTCAGGGCATCACAGGGCACCCACAAGGCAGTCAAGGCATCCCAAGGCACCTCCGGATGCCTTGGAATTTTAGGTTCAGTGTCAAGGTTCTAGAACTTGCCCTCAGAGCAATGACCCTTTTCCTGATGCTTCGTCGCTATCCTCGTCATCCTCGTTCCGGCCCTCCACCCTGTCCTCGCATTTCAACAACTCTACCCCAACGCCTTCATCCCATTGTCATCATCATCACACCAGTTCCAATCCTACTCTCCCCACAGCCCCCTCATATGCCTAAACACGATCCTAACCTGCATCCATATGCTATCAAAACTAACTACCTCTATGGCGCTGTTGTCCCATAGCTTGTCCAGGTCGTCAAGTCATTATGAAAGTTATCATTATGTGACGAGTAGCCCATCACCTGTGGGTCTGACGGTGATAGGGCTGGGCGCTGACTCCGTAGAATTTACGGATTATGGTTGAAACGAAGAACACAAACAGGAAGGCGGGAGGAAAACGCATGTGTCCATCTGTGGGAACGAAGTCAGTACGAAGTACCAGACTGATAACGTTCAGCGAAACAGAAAAGAACACTTACTCACCTCCCAACGGGTACGGGTGCTACCCCTTCTGCCAAAAACCTCACAAAGCCAAGCCCTCCCTATCGAGAATAGGGGAAACCACTTACAATAACGGGGTGTCGAGCGCTTGAGACGACCTACATGTGATAACTGTAATACCGGGAAATGAACTTACCGAAGAGCAAGTCAGCTGAGTACCAAGAGTCCAAGAGCCAGGTCAAGACCGCTCGAAATGGAGCAGAAGTACCAGATTAAGATAAGACACAAGCAGGCCAAGGGAACTAACTGGAAGGAATAGGGGCGAAATAAACGAGAGAAATTAGTATAAATAGGTAGAAAAGCGAGATGTAAGGGCAGAGAATTCCCCCGTAGAAAGCTACAGGTTGAATTTTAAAGAGATACCAGTTTACTGAACAAAGCAGAGTTTAAGTTTTAGAAGTGAACGAGAACAGCCAAGCAGCAATCAATTCATTAAGACAAAGATCGCACCGAAGTCTATAACCGCTTCCACATCGGAGGACAACGAGAAAGAACATTCTATTTCAGCTACGGATTACAGGAACGGACTAGTCTACGCGTAACTACAGAGTCCCCATCACCCCCATGAACTAAGAACTCGGCCTTGGCATTGACCACGGAGATCCCCCGCTCTCGACAACCAGTCTTGAGCATGTGTGTGTGTTGGTGTCCGTAATGAGCTCGTCAACGGTGAAGAGGGGGAAGGGGTATTGATGGGGAGGTGAGTTATCTCTCATTATTATTATTATCAACCTTTGAACAGGGGGTGTTATGAACTAGAAATACTGATGATTTTATTTATTTATTTTGCTCACAGGTGCGAGTGAGAGCAAGAGCGAGGATGGGACGACCAATGGGACGATTTACTGATTTCCTTCTCTTTTTTCCTGCTTTTCACCATTTTTATTATTCTACCTTCCGTTATCATTATGAAATACAGTGGCCACCCCCATCGCCAATGACATCGCTACTTTCATGCGGAACAAGCGGATAACAGGGAAAGCACTTTTGAAGCTCTCCAACAGAGAGTTGAATGAGTGGGAATCAATCAGTTGTGGAGGAGTACGCTCACCTCAGCCAAGGAGAGCCTGAGGAGGGGGTCAGTGAGGGGGAGGATTTTAAGTGGACTCGGCGGTGGATTTGGAGGTGGGGAGATGGAAGATGGGCAAGAAGAGGAGGTGGATGAGCTGGCGCCGTCTTCGGATGTGACGTCGTCTGGGTTTGATGCAGGGTGGACGTTTAAGAAGGGGTCGAGGAGGTTGAGGAGTGTGCCACTGAATGACAATGCCGTTGACCTCGGCGATGACGATAACGACAATGATAACGCCTCGTCCAGGCTACTAGAGCCACGCTGAGTCCTAATTGATACAACTTCATCTCCTCATCTGGTTGAAATATATTTATTATACCTCCATCATACCCTGTGCACTGTGGCACCATCATGCGACATGCACACTGTTCACTCCTCCAACCGCCTGTGGTTGAACTCGGGCCTCAAGGCAAGAAGAACATGCCATATACTCCTCACCTCCATGATCCCACTGTTCACTGACCTTGCCTGTTCTTAGATTCTGGTCCCAAGAGGGATGTTCTTGTCATGGGCGATCACATGTTCCAATCGTACCTACGTTCCATCCGGGATCTCATGGTCTCGCCTATCTTGATGGTCCGGAATTACCAGGGGGATGTCAGCAGGCTTACCACCGAGATGGAGACTGGAGTCGACCTCCCGCAGTCCTGAGGGTACCACACCGGTTTACATGGTCTTTTGTTGCCCTCAAAGGCATACTCATGGTAGACTAGCTTAACAAGCCCATCACCGCCAAACGCCTCGAATTTGACCCTGAATCTGAACTCCCTTCACGAGATGTTTTCAAACAGGGTGCCAAAACCAACACCACATCCGGCACGCTCTCTCGGTATATGTCGCATGTCTGCAAGTACTCCGTGCTCAGCGCCACGATGGACTCGCACAAGCTTCCTATTATCAATTTTGAAGATAAACGTGAACCTGGACATGGGAGCTACTTCTGTGAAGGCGGGGATTCGGGGTCGGCAGTTGTCACCCTCAAAGGCGGGTTTGTGGGCTTGCTGAACAGTGGGACAAGCACGGGATTCAGCGCGTGCAATATTGGGTATGCCACGCCATTTGAATGGGTCTGGGAGCAGGTGTTGAAAGAGTTTCCTAATGCCAATATGGACTTCGATAATCTTTACAACCCGCCGTTCAAGTCTTCTTTGTGGCTCAGTTTAACTTGTGCGGGGACCAGGGAGAGACAGGTTGAGGAAATCAGGGCTCGGTCATGATCGATGATCAACAATGAGCAATGCTAGTTTTGTTCATCGAAGGATTAGGACTCAGTATTTTTTTGTGGTGCTATAGTACCTATTGTGCATCAATGATATTTATTCGTGTCACCTGGGCATGAACATCAACTAGACTTGGCGACAACGAAAATATTCATGGGTTGTAATACTCGTTTCTCCTGCAAGTCTCTGTGCTAACTAAGAGGATTTATTCTTCGTGATGATCAATATGTAGCTCGCTCTCGTATTTGGCCTTGCATCAGTACTTCAAGTGTAACCATGTAATTCTATCACTCCTGTTGTGAAACAACGAGCACTGGTCGATAAGCGCCGCGCCGCACCCTCCTGAAACGATGGGGTTACTATATATTACTCTTGCCCTTTATTTGACACACGTTGCTGTAGATTCAAATTGTGCCACACAGAACGCGCATGGGCCTCATGGGTGGAGAGAAACACAAACCTCGAGGGGTAGTATGGGAATTGAGGCACTCATTAGCATGACAGTGAGCAGGTCATAGTGATGCGGCTGTGCAATTCCACTGCAATCCAAGTATTGGTCTAATCGTACGTAAACCACCTGTTATACTGCAATGGATTCAGACAAGTTGTGGACATTTTTCTTTTGTTCTTACCCAAAAAGCAATAGGATCGCTCAGAGCAGACCATTTCGACTTCATTTCGATTTCATTTCGATTTCATTTCGAATTCCATTTGAGGTGTGCCAGCTATCCGGCATTGACTGAGGCTGATGAAGTAACAACATGACTTTCAGCCTTCATTTCGCACCCTCACCCCTTCGCCCCCTCTCTCTGCTTAATTTTAAAGCATCCTTTAGTTTTTTATCCTTCTGAATGATGTTTGAAAGAAAAATCTTGAAACTCTGATAGAATCTTTATAATTCTGCTGGATAAATATTTTAAGTTGGTGACAATTAAGTATGTATAACCGTCAAATGGAATTCAAAATAAAGTCGATATGAAATCAATATGAAGTCGGACAACCCCGGGCCCAGGTCTAATGTATGAACTACTTAAAATTCCTGCATAGGTTGCGGTGAAGTTATTAAAACAGCTGTGCGACACGAGGCTGGACATATAAAAGGCGGTGAGTTTGCCAGGAGGGGTGACAGTAAATTTGAACTTCAGCCCAATTCGATCTCAATATCTACCATCACATTGACTCAGAATCACATATTGGAGCCCCATTCGACATTATGCTGCACAATCTGCGGCAACAAAAAAGGGGTTCGGTGCCCTATGATCCTGGTGATCCTGGTGATCCACCCACAATAGAGAGCACGAGCATCGAGCCCCTCTTATCAACACTCGACGAACTGCGCTTGGCGATCCCTACCTTGACCAAGCAGTCTCAGCTACACCTGCAGAATGAGCTCAGTGATATTGTACAGAGAATCCAGGTTGGTATATACACGGCCTTTGTAATGCCTTGTGGTCAGGTGCTGAATCCAATTTGTTATTAGACCTCAGATTATCCCCTTCCTCACACTCATCCCCAATCGACACCTCTTGTATTGGCCGCAGAGAGAGGGCTGCCCTCTAATGCGAGCAAAATTGGGATTTTTGGAGGACAAGTCACATTCGTGAACACCGTTCAGAATGGAGACGATGCAGAGAGGGCGAAGCAGTCTATGAGTGATCTCATTTTAGCTCTAGTCAGCGTCTTACTACTAGGCCCAAGTGCTCACTCGCTTTTTCGTTCTTGCCTTTCTGGTGGTAACAGGAACAACTTCAGCAAGCTTAAGTTCTTCGAATGCAATATATCCAAACCGGTGTTTTTTTGTAAACGTGGACCACAACTTGAGTTATTACCCAACATCATGTATATTCACCGATAGATTCGGATCGAACTCACCTCTACCAATATTGTATTGTGTTTTGCATGGGAGGTAATGTCCAAGGGGGTGTTCCGTGTACACTAAAAACGCATGGTACCATACTATTCTTTTGTTTTATTTTCTTTTAAAAAATAGTCACACTTGGGTGGGTCGAGTGTTGCTTCAAATAAAGCGTGAATAATACCCGCTACGGTAGCGCTTTTAGTGGAATGTCCAAAAAAAGGAATTGGTGGGAGATTGAATGTGGTGGTACGTCGGTGACCTCCTGTGATGGGACTGAGCGCGTTCACAAGCCGTCTTGGTTCTTGACAGTGGGATCCGCTTCACTAAACCAGGTAGGCGCGCTGAGTGCAGGCAGCTCCCGAGAGAGCCTGGGGAGCTTAATGTCCAGACAGCTAGTAACCGCTTGCAAGAGGGATGGGAATGTTTCTTCTTATTTCGAATCCAGTCGCATGCAATAAATCGATGCTCTGAGTCTTCAATTTCGAGATTCTCCATGCTTGAAACCTTGAGTTGAGTGATGAATTGCGAGAGAAAGAGAAGGGCAGAACAAACCTTGGAAATTTTTGAGGACAAGTGAGCTGTGACAAACATGCGGAAGTTGGAACGACGCCAGTACTGCGATTACTTGCTCATACACTATGAGTACTACTCAAAGCCTTCTAAGTGGTTCAAATTTTGACCCTAGACCTGGGTTGACTGCTGATGAGCGGCTATCGCCCCTACACCCTGGAATAGGATTGTTGTAATTATTTGATTAGTATTGTTCATCTCGCTTCTTTATCACATGACCACCGTTTCACAACCGTAGTCATGTGACCTCCATTTCGTGACCGATTCATTCCCCGCCCATACTTGCAGAGTCAATGCACTTAGCGCTCGTAAAACCCGTAGGACGACATTTATCCCCTTCTCAAACACTCATAAATCCCCTCTTCATTTCCCTCCACATTTTGCTTTTATCCCATACCTTTCAACATCTAGTTACATTTTACAATTCAATTCTTTTGTAGTTTTACATTTCACTCCTCATATTTTAGGGTTTTATTACCAGTTAATTGGTTGTATGACCAGTTCATGTGTAGTTTATGACCAGCTTATGACGACCTCAGCTCCCTTTTAGTTAGTTACTTCTAATATATAAACCATGTACTTAGGATAGTTTTAAAAAGAGACAATTTTCGCTTCCTTTCCTTCACTCAGATTAAGATATTCAAATCATTTCTATTTTCAAATCCACTATCTACTTCTACAACTACCAAGGTCAACGAGTAGGCCCTCTGCATCGAAGTCCGTGACCCGCAACCTCAGAGCGCCCCCTTCAGCAATTCGCTTTCTGTGTTATTTACTTTATTTTGCATCGTTAGCCGGATTGCACGCGCATCACCGTTGCGTCCACGTGAACACTATAAAAAAATCTTTCGACCACCTCGTTCTCTTGACAGTTTTGCCATAGCCCAGGGCCATGTTGAATATAAGCGCTTTGTGTGGATTTTTGTCCCAGAAATTCCCCCAAGTTTGGCTGCCTTTGTTCCGATCTGTATCATGCATTTTGCTCAAAATCCTGGATTTCGGTCAGGCCGCTCCCGGGATTATGAGGAGTCCTGGTCTCCGGCGGCACTAGCTTCAAAAGGATAATCAGTGTATTAAATAGTCCTCAATATGCAGCTTCTCATCCTGGCCGCACCTCGCCCAAAGCCAATACCTATTTTCATCCTGTCGTCCTCCCTTCAGAGCTTAGGGGTAAGCTAGTGATGCCGTGAGCTGAACTCGAGCTAGCTCGAGCGACCGAATTAGGATCGCTCGACCAACTCGAGCTGTCACTCGCTCGCGAAACTCGAGGCCCATCAAAATGTTCGGCATAGTGGCAATAACACTCCCTGAAGGCCTGAGACAGCCTCCAGAGTGTATAGTGAACTATGCACACAGATAAAACTAGAATAGCATATTATATGAACTATATGTCTAAATTAAATAAGGAATAATAATAAGTAATTATGGTGAATTACCCCATCCACCATAGGATTAAGACTCTTTATAGGTTTTATGGATACCTCGTTTTATAGATCTAGTCCAACCCTATTCACCTCTCCCCAACGATTCAGCAGCAATCAACAAAATGGGCCACGTCGCGCGCTGTTGCACATGTTACAATTTTCTGCGTATAATGTGTGGCATACTCTACAACGACCACCGTTCACCGTTCTGTTGGGGATGAATCAGTCAGGGTGGCGACGTGACACTAAGGGGCTGAAGGGTCTGAGCAAGAACTCACTATACTTATCCTTGAAGTGATGGAGCCTCACGAGGGAGTCGCAGAGAGGAGGGGTTGTGATTGCAAGGTTGAGAGGTTACGGGGAGCAGCGACAGACCACAATGGGTGTTCTTGACAGATCGCCAGAACTCTGATTTCACAGCAGCAGCGAAGAAAAGAAGGTGTTGACCGCATCAAACCACTCTTCTATATTGGGATGGAGCCAGCTCGAGCTGAGTTCCCTTTTATATCCAAATGTCAAACTCGAGCCCACCTCGAGTGGAGTTCGCTCGCGCTCGCGGCAACACTAGGGTAAGCACACCATATCTGGAAATAAATTCCAAAATAGGAACCCTTCGACGCGTCACTGGCAGCTGCGCGTCGTCAACATCAAGTCAGGAATCTCTTTCAACCCCAACGATAGCCCCATCTATCATACTTTCTACCTTCCAGTACATCTACTCCATTGTAGATTCAAACGCAATCGACTTACCCCTTAGACATCCCCTGAGTCTGAGGATGAGCTACAAAGTGACGCCATTGTTGACACACGTGTTGCCCTTAAACACGGAATCACGGAAAGACCCCGCGTTCTTTGGTTGTGGTTGATTAGACCTTAGTGTTGGTTCATGTTCCACCTTATTCAATAGCCACCACCACCGTGTCGTTGTCTTTGGTCGGCGAGTTTTGTAATTGCTTGTTCTGTATCTGCTTTATCTGCTTTATCTATTCTGTTTTATTCTGTGCTTGCCTGCGGCTCTGCGGCTCTGCGACTGCGCCCTGTGTCTCGCACGCATCTTCTCCCCGCCCCCCACTCAGTGCATTCCTCGCATGTCCCGCCCCCGCCTCACTCTCCTCCACCTTCTCCACCCTGTCCTCCAACTTTTCCTTCCACTCACCTGGCTTCATCTCCCATTCATCAAGCCTCATCGCACGCTCATCCTCCCTCGCACCCCTTGCGTTTTGATTCCCTTCTTGCCTTCACACTCTAGCAACACGCCCTCCCAATCCCTCACGCTCGCGAGTACACCCTGCTCGGCGACCACGTGGACTCGCTCGAACGGTTTATGATGAATTTTGAAGGTCGGCACGGGGGCAATTCGGGGTACGGTGACACCTCTTTCGCACAAGTTGACTGGGGTCGCCAGTTCTCACCCTCAAAGGCGAGTTTGTGAGCTTGCTGAACGGTGGGACGAACTTGTGCCAGGGCTGGGGAGAGACGGGAAAGCGGGGCTCGACAGTGACCGATGATACAGATGAGCGATGTTGATTTATTCACCGACGATTTAATATTCGGTACTTTTTTTCCGGCCTCATACTTAGTGCTCATCAATGATGTTTATCGCGCTAATGTACCTGAAAACCCACGCCCCTTGGCGAGGATGAATACAGAGTCAAAATTCACGGGTTGTAATACTCATTTCGTCTGAAGGTCTCTGAGCCAGTCACGAGGGTTTATTCTTCGAGATGAACAATAAGTAAGTAGGTCACTCTGATTTGGCGCTACATAATACATAGAATGTAACGAAGTAAATTTATTACTCACTCTGTGAAATGTCAAGCGCTTGTTGGTAAGCGCCACCTTACATACTACGGAAACGATGTGTTTACTCTGTAATTGACACACATTGTGGTACACTGTGCATACCAGGATTTAGATGGGCTTCAAAAGTAGAGAGGAATGTTGAGCTTGGGAGGCTTAATTGAGAATCCCAGTTGTTTCTCATTGACATGGCAGTGGGAGCGTATTCCAATGATGCTGTGCATTTTCATTGCAATCCGACTACGGGTCTATTAGTATTTCAATACGCCACACGGTAATCGGCAACCAGTCGTTTTTTCTTTTGTTCCGATTCAAAGAAGTAATGTATTATGACCATCAATGTCAGCTGACATCCTTCGATGGGGTGCGGTGAACATATTAAAAAGGCTTTGTGGCATGAGGCTGGACATATAAAAGCGAGTGAATTTGATGAGGGATGATAAAGAACTGCAACCTTGACATACAGTGCTATATTTAATCTACGTTATGCCTCAAGATATGCGGCAGCGAAGGAAGAGTCCGATGCCTGTGATCCTGGTGAGCCACAAACACCAGCGAGAACGGGCATCGAACCCCTCTCATCACCACTCGACGAGTTGCGCTTCGGGACATACAGTATGTCAAATAACTGTCCACATGATTTGAGTTTTGAGCCAAAGTCAACGTACCGGGATGAAATCTGGGTCAAATATCATATAAAAGTTGAATTGATACCGATTTACGAAGTTGGCATGTATGGATGGTAGCTAAATGCCTGAATTCATGGTTTAGGGGGTTGAACACCTGAATGGCCACTAGAATACTATTAACTCCATGCCTTGTGACATTATGGGCTTCAATACACTTAAATATAATTTCTTTACGCCCTCCCAAAGTTCCAAATTAATTGCCCCAGCGGTTGTGGACAAATGTGCAAACGACTGTGCAACAAGTGTTTTTATAGCTGTGCCAAAAAACTGTCCAAATGAGTCACGTAATCTATTGGCGCGTTGCGTCGCGAGTTTTGGCGTCACACATACGACGTATATACCATCTGAAAGCCTTGATATATGGCTTTCAGATGTTTCAAATACTTAAAGGATTTAAACACGGAAAAATGCGACAATGGAGGCCCGTGTCGTGAACTGACCCCATGCACCAAAACACCCCCTCCCTGAGATTCATTTCAATGGCATCGACATCACCATGAAAGTGGGTAAAAAAAAAATTTTAATTGCTCTAGGCAATACTAGAGTCATAATACATATGCATTAACTGGCAAGAATACACTATAAAAAAGGGGAGAGGCCATGCAAGACCAAAATCACCAGAAAGCCCCTAGAAAGCCCCTAAAACCGGCTCAGATTTACCGCACTCCGTGTCCGTGATTTCCACAGTTAATTTATCTTATTTTGCCCACTCCCCGCTTCTCCCTTCAGTCGTGATCACTGTCCTTTCCTCTGCGCTGCATCGTCTTCGCAGACTCGTTGTATGTTTGTAGGGAGAGCCGAGGGTGGGGACGCATTCGTCCCCACCCTCAGCTCTCACACTGGGTCGGGAAACTGGTCTCACAACCGCTTCCCGATCCCACTCCCTAACTCCTCCTACCTACATACTCCTGGTCTTGCAACGAAGGATGCAAGAAACGGGTTGTAATACTCGTTTCTCCTGCAAGGCTCTGGGCTAACTGCGATGGCTTATTCAATGTGATGATTGCTATGTAGCTCGCCATCGTATTTAACCTCGCATACTTCGAATATCACGAATGTAGTTTTATTGCTCCTGCTATGAAACGACAAGCGCTGGTTGATAAGCGACACCTCGCATCCTCCTGAAACGACGATTGCTGTTGCCATTTATTCGGTACATGTTGCGGTATACTTTGCACAAGGCAAACACGTGGTCTTTATGAGTATAGAGAAATTCAAAGCTCAGAGGGTAATAGGAAAACCAGACACACATTGGCACGAGAGTGGGCATATCATAATAGTAATGCGGCTGTGCCATTCCACTGTGATCCAAGTATCAGTCTAATAGTATTTCGACACATGTTATACGACACCTGACAGTCTGTGGTTCTCTTTTGTTTGTTCTTCCCGAAAGAAACAATAGATTAAGGCTGTCAAAGTCAGCCAACATTCCTCGATGGGGTGCGGTGAAATTATTAAAAGGCTGTACAACACGAGGCAGCACCAAGGCTGGACATATAAAAATGAGTGAGTTTTCGGGGAGGGGTGATAACGAACCATCACCTCGCTACTCATCACTGTTTTGAGACAGTGATTGGTACCCCGTCGGCGTTATACCGCAAGGTATGTGGCAGCGAAGATGGCGTTCGGGGCCTGAAGATGCTGGCGAAGCACCAACACCACCGAACACGACCATTGAACCCCTCTTATCAACACTTGACGAACTGCGTTTGGTGATCAATACCTTGTCCGAGCAGTCGCAGCTACAGATGCAGGACGAGCTGAAGGACATGTTACAGAGGTTACAGGTTCGTACACCTCGCCCTAAGATGGTGGTGCTTTTGTCCTATGACTAACACGGTCGCCATTCTCCAATCCCATTAGACCTCGAATCACCCCCCTCCTCAAACTCATCCACAATCAACACCTCCTGTATTGTCCGTAGATAGTGGACTGTCCTCTGGTCCAAGCAAAATAGGGATTTTTGGAGGACAAGTCACATTCGTGAACACTGTTCACAACGGCGACGACACCGAGAGGGCGAAGCATTCCGTGAGTCGTTACATTTAGCCCTAACCAGCGTCTTCCGAAGCCTAAGTGCTCACTGCCTTCTCACTGTGTTTCTGGTGGTAACAGGAACAACTTCAACAAGTTCTTCAAATGCAATACATCCAAACCGGCGTTTTTTTGTAAGCGTGGACCACAACTTGAGTTATTGCCCAACATCATGCATAATCGTTGACTCATGGATCGATGGGACTCACCTCTATCTGTCTTGCGTCGTGATTTGTGTGGGAGGTAGTATCCAAGGGTGTGCTCCGTGTACGCTAAAAACGCCTGGTATCATTCTGCAATTCCTTATATATCGTGCAAGAAATTATTTATTCTTCCCAAACCCATCACTTGGGTGAGTCGATTGGGGGTCTGGGTTCGTAATTTTCTGCCGTTTCACTTAAAAATGAAACCGCAATCTCATTGTATTATACTTCTTTGTCTCGGAGATCTGCATAGAATTTTCGCGTGTTTCTTTTTCATTATACCCCATATTTACACATTCGTGTATAATATACATACCATCTAAACATTTCCTTTGTTTCATGAAAGGCCAACATCCATTTCATCCTCTCGTCCTGCCATGTTCACCGCAGCTTCAGACCTTAGGGGTAATCACACGATATCTGGAAATGACTTCTAGTGTTGCCTCGCCTCGGCTCGCGTGACAAGACAGCTTGAGGCATAAAAATTCTCCTTATTCTTTACACTTCAACCTTCTTTGCAAAAAGTGCATTCTATTATTTAGATACACTCACGATGCCGTAGATCAAATATTTTTTGGAGCCACAGAACAATGCATACTTCTTCAGGTGTCAAATGAAAACGGCTCAAACAGCTCGAGCTTATTGATATCGAAATGTAATGTTCACATTCGCCGGGATATTATGGACATAGAAGAAAAAGGACCTCTCAGGCACAATGAATACATTTTCCAGCCAAACAGTCCTTTGAAGGAGGGAGGGGCAATATACTCGATTGTCACGGGTGTGACGGCTCCGAGCCGTGGCAACCCTGATGGATTCCCATCCTTCTCCGCGTCTTTGATAGTCTGGTGGCCGTCCCTCACAGAGGGACGTCTGTGAGCTTTTAAAAGACTCGTTGCATCTCATTGTCAACACCCGTCTGTTCCAACTACAACCATAGCTCTCTATAATACTTTCAAGCATCACAACTAGTAGGTCGTATCTCGGACATTCTTTGAATATTGGGATCAGTGACTCGGACGCTAGTGTTGGGCCCACATATGTTCAAACCACTATGTTTCAATTAAAAAGACCCCCACTCTGCGACAGTTATCGCGTCTCTCACCACGTTTTTTGGAGCTGAAACCCACTCTTATAAATCTTGCAACATTATATCACGTCTTCTGTTGGGAAATAAACAGTCTAATACCCTAATTTTCTAATTTCTAGATCTGTTTTGTGTTCGTTCTTGCGTCTTTCGTTGCGGGGCCGGGGGATATGTAGGTAGTAGTAGTTGGGGAGTGGGAGAGGTGACAGATGGGAACCGCAACCTGACCTAGTGCGAGAGCCGAGGGTGTGGACGGATGCGCCCCCACTGTGGTCTTCAAACATGAATGCAATGGCAGCCAGAAAGGAATTCATGTATTTATTGTATTAGGAAAGGGAAGCGGGGGGTGGGCAAAGAAATTAATAAGGAGAAGAAACCACGAGCGCTGGCGGTAGTTAGCGCGTCGTGGTGACATTGTAATCGTGGACCATAACTTGAGTTATTGCCCAACATCATGCGTAATCCTCAATTTCAGCAAGTTAGAACTCACATCAGCTTGTTGTAATCACGATTTGTATGGGAGGCATGGTTCAAGTGGGTGTTCCATGTACGATAAAAACGCAGGGTAGCATTATGAAATTCCTTACGCTTAGATAATTTATGTAGTACTCGACTTCAGCACTTGGGTGGGTTAACTGCTGCTGTCGGGATGCCCACATGCGATGATCCATATTATGCGGCCCAGGGCTATTAATAGAAAAACAGTTGTTCCAATTTTTACCTGTAACTTACCAAATCCCCCCTCATTTCTTGTATATTATGCTACTATGTACATTATATTTATACATTTGCCTTTATTCCTTTGCTAAACAAAAAATCAATCTCCAATCTATGGTCTCAGGTTGCATCGTTCAGAGCTTAAAACTGGGGTGGCTTAAGTCTGATCACGCTTTCGTAACACTTGAAGATTTCTACTTCCGTCTCCCCAGTTGAAATTCAGATGAATGCTACTCGCGCTCGATTCGACCTTTGAGCATGAACAATCTCAAATCAAACAATGGCAGCGATAGATTGCGGGACGAAATTGACTGCGCAGAGTGATCCCTCTTACTAGCTCTCTTCTTCGTCGAAGTCCTCGTCGTTGATCGAGGGTGGCTGACTTCAGGTTCAAGTTATTGTCCCCGACGGCCACCGGTTAGCCTCCAGCCTGAATCGAAATCCAAGATAAAATGCCGATAGATTTGATTCGAATGGTCAAACCCGCGCTTCCTTTTCGATTCCATTCAGTTCAGGATGCCTGCTTCACCTGGTCAGTCTTACGTATTCTTATTATGTTCCGAGAGCTTCATGCTGATCTTTTTGTCAATTTTGTTGGTCCGTTTCTATAGACCTCCTCAGCGTCAACTTCGAGAAACAACACAACGCCCGAGTGGCTGACAACAACGAAAACCACGGAAAATCCTTTTACTTTTTCGGCGGCTCATGTCGCTTTGCCTTCTCGTGAGTTCAGCAGGAATGGACAATGGGATACGCTTTGTGAGCACCTCCTCCTTTCCTCGTCTCATGTACGCTGTACGCTGGTTGATATTGCTGCTAACTTAACTTAACACCAGGTCGCACAACGGACACCGCCACAGCGCTAAGGTGCAGGACTCGGGGGATTTCTGCGCTTACCCACCGCTTCGTATGGGTGCTCTGCCGGACCATATCACGTTTGTGCTCGTAGTGTAAGGCTTGCACTACAGCCAGGGCACATTTCATGGCCATAGATCAACGTTGCATGGACCCTCACCAGCAAGCCTCATCCTACCAGGCGTCGTCAACAATCCCATCCCTCACATCAACTTGGAGCAGGGGGCCGAGGATTCGATGGATTCATGTTGTCGTGGATTGCTCCGTGCGTTGCTTGACGAAGCGACTATATGACGATCACATGAGGGCCTGTTTTTGGTTAATGTGGGCGTGGGGAGAGGAGGGATTGCACATGTATGAGTTTGAGTATTGAAGATATATATGAGGTTTAACCTGGACCAGAACTTGAATACACACTTGTTCAATAATATGTCTTGATGTTGAAAGAACTTTCGCAGTTATTTAGAGATTTAAGTAATTTACTAGGTGTCATCGCAGTCATACAAAAACATTTAGAATGAAATTATATTTGCATGTTGCGTTGAAGAATTGTCTCGTGAGTCTTTGAAGCGTGAGAGCACGAACGCTTGAAAATGACCAGGAGCTGGAGAGACGCCAACAGGGGGTGGTGCCGCTGGATTTGGAAATTAGTTCCATATTTGGGATGCTTCGACGCGTCGCTGTAGTAGTGTGGCCGCAGCTCAGCTCCGTTCAGTTTTCGCTTGCTCACGCCAGCTTTCTGGTGCCTGGAGTTTGAACTGGTTCCGAAGCTACTTGATGTACGTTCATGTTTCCTTAGCTCAAGCTCAAGCTGGTTCAGCTGTCAGTTCACAATGTAGATACTATATTTGGTAGATTAGGATATAAGATAATTCGCCGTTTGCCTCCGCTACTATTATTATTAATTCAATGTCCCAGGATGGATACTTATGCTTGGTTGTGCAATGAAGAGCAAGATTGGGTGAAGCAGTCATTCTTGGGGAAGTGGTTGAAAAGACGAGAAGGATGAAGAGGTGCACAAGGATTGGATTGAATGGATGACAAACTTGAACTCCCACGGTTGGGAAATGAAAGGAGCTGATTTAAAAATTCATGCCTGTGTTAAGTTTATGGCAAATAGGTTTCTACGTATCCCTCCTCACATTCAAAAGGCCTTTAATAAAGCAGCATGCTTAAGTTTAAGAAGATGAGGTGGACTGGAAGAGGTGTTGGGAGTCTGTTTTTGTGTCCCTTTGGGCCTTTTCCATAGCAAGGCATGAAGCGGAAGCTCAACCAGCTCGAATCAGGAAAAGGCTAGCCTAAAACTGAGCTGAACCACTGATGACGACAAGCTGTCATCACCTGCTCAGCTCGGTTAATTTTGGCTCAGCTTCGGTCAGGAGCCCGCTTTGAGCAAACCAACGGCCACACTACGCTGTAGTCATGATCGCGTTGTGAACAACGTTGCATGAGCAGTGTATTTTCCTACCACCACACGCGCTCTATATGCTCGTTGAAAATTATATTTTTCATGCGATTCAATCCAGCATACCGTTCGGAGACATCTCTCAGACATCCCCTGAGTCTGACGATGAGCAACAAAATGACGCCATTGTTTACACACGTGGTACCCCTAAACACGGAATCACGGATAGACCCCGCGTTCTTTGGTCGTGTTTGGTTAGACCTGGGTGTTGGTTCATGTTCCACCGTGTCGTTTCGCTTGGTCGGCGAGTTTTGTAATTTCTTGTTCTGTATCTGCTTTATCTGCTTTATCTATTCTGTTTTATTCTGTGCTTGCCTGCGGTTCTGCGACTCTGCGACTGCTGAAGGCAACCCTGTTTTATTGGAATCACATCGCGACACTTCGCTTCAGCAAGGGCTGTATCATTCAATAAATCAATTCATCCCCAATTATCACTCTATACATTCATCTTCTCACCGAGCACGATAATGTCAACCAATACGCCTTCGTGGCAGTCTAGATATCGTTTGCCTCTGTCCAAGATCCCTGTAGCATCACCGTCGGGGTCACCGAAGGATAGGGATAAGGAGGGGGAAAAGGAGGGCAGGCGGGTCTCATCGACGGACAAGGAGGCGAAACGGCTCTCGTCTGCAGCTAGAGAGGGAGAGGACAATCGCCCATCGACACCATCACACCCACGCCCTTCTTCCAGAGCAGAATCTCACTTGCCTGTTAGGTCACATAGGCCCTCTTCATCGCTATCATCGTCATCCTCGTTCCAGCCCAACACACCCTCCTCGCATTTCAACAACTCTACCTCAACGCCTTCATCCCATCGTCATCAACATAATCACACTGGTTCCAATCCTGCTGTACCCACAGCCCCTCATACACCTAAACACAGGGTGGACGTTTAAGAAGGGGTCGAGGAGGTTGAGGAGTGTGCCTCTTAACGACCTCGAGGATAACGACAATGACGACGACAACGCCTCATCTAAATCCTCAAAGAGCTCTCATAGTCGCTCCTCAAGCGTCGCCAGTAACTCCAGCGGTAGAGTGCGAGACATGATCGACTCATTAGAGAGATCAGCTTCCTCAAATGGCTCAGGGCTGGGCGAAGAAGGCTCTGTATCAGAGGGTGCAGGTGCCGAGTCGAGGATTGAGGGATGGAAGAAGGGCATGCGGGGCGGGTCGCCTGTGAAGAGGGATTTCACGGGTAATAGCGCTGCGACGAGGGGAGGTGCGGCGCAGACACAGAGGAGCTTGCCTGTGAGGGGGAGCGTGAATGATTTATTTGGGCCTCCTCCTGCTCCTGTGCCTGTGAATGTGTATCAACCAGCAGAGGAGGAGGAAGAGGATGCGGATGCGACGGTGAAGAAGAAGAGGGACGACGATGCTACTGTGACGAGTAAGACGAGGGCGTTGAATGGGCGTGAACCGAGGTTGTTGCCGTTCCCGCCTACGAGTAATGGTGGTGAGTTTCTGTCTGTTTTTCATTCTTCCTTTTTATTATCGTTGTTGTTGTGCACGATGTCATGGTCGTGTATTTTTTATTCTATTTTTTAAACTTTTTTTTCGCGTTGGTTCTCGTTGTTGGGTGGTTGGACAAGCTATTGGACACCACCATTCTCGTCCATGCAATTTTCCCTCTTTTCAATTCTCCAACAAATTTTTATTCTTCCTCGGCGTTGCGAGTTGGCCAAATTAGTTAGAAACCACTATTTTCCTACCTTAGCCTTCTAATGTGTCAAGGGCTTTTTTACGCGCATATATGCGTGTTTTCTTCCTCGTTGTCTTATTAACATACCCTCTACCCTATCCCCTACATTGATAACCCACTAACGACCCTCACTCCCACAGCCCACCACCACCGCATCATCACACCCTCGCACACAGGTGCAGGCTACCCACTCCACACAGGCCGAGGAAATTCGACGCAGGGCACACTGGGTCCTTACTTTCAAGTGGGCGATAAGCTGTACGCCAAGATTCTGGTCCCAAGAGGGATGTTCTCGTCATGGGCGATCGCATGTTCCAGTCGTACCGACGTTCCATCCGGGACCTCATGGTCTCGCCTATCTTAAGCGCCTGGAATTACCAGGAGGAGGTCAGCAGGCTTACCACCGAGGTGGAGTCTGGAGTCGGCCTCCCACAGTCCCGAAACGACTTAGAGAGGGCAGAAAAGGACCTTATCGAGGCGCGCGAAAATCTCGATAGGATCAAGGAGTTCTACACCCATATGGTCAAAAACTGCAGCCCACGCAAGAATCGCATTATCGGCTTTGTTGTCTGGTCTCCTTCCCTCGGCCCCGGCGCTCCCCATCATTACACCCGCGATCTTTGCATTGTTGAGTTATATAAAGACAAGTTCAAGAACGTGATTGGCAACTTTCTGTGTGTTGGTGTGTACTCTGATCAACTCTCGGATGCGATTTAATGGTCTGAACCAACATGCACATTTTCCAGAACCAGAGGCAGCCTTTCATAGATCAGGATCGCGTCGACCATTAGGGTACTACACGGGTTTTCATGGTCTTGTTGCCCTCAAAGGCATACTCACGGTAGACCAGCTTAACGAGCCCACCACCGCCAAACGCCTCGAATTTGACCCTGAATCTGCACTCCCTCCGCGACGTGTTTTCAAACGGGGTGCCAAAACCAACACCACATTCGGCACGCTCTCTCGGTATATGTCGCATGTCCGCAAGTACTCCCCACTCGGCGCCACCATGGACTCGCACGAGCTTCCTATTATCAATTTCGAAGATAAATATCAACCTGGAAATGGGAGCTACTTCTGTGAAGGCGGGGATTCGGGGTTGGCAGTTGTCACCCTCAAAGGCGGGTTTGTGGGCTTGTTGAATGGTGGCACGAGCATGGGGTTCAGGCGGTGCGATATCGGTTATGCAACGCCATTTGAATGGGTCTGGGAGCAGGTGTTGAAAGAGTTTCCTAACGCCAATATGGACTTCGATAACCTTTACAACCCGCCGTTCAAGTCTTCTTTGTGGCTCAGTTTAACTTGTGCGGGGACCAGGAAGAGACAGGCTGAGGAAATCAGGACTCGGTTGTGATCAACAATGAGCGGTGCTAGTTTTATTCATCGAAGGATTAGGACTCAGTATTTTTTTGTGGTGCTATAGTACCTATTGTGCGTCAATGATATTTATTCGTGTCGCCTGGGCATGAACATCAACTAGACTTGGCGACAACGAAAATATTCATGGGTTGTAATACTCGTTTCTCCTGCAAGTCTCTGTGCTAACTAAGAGGATTTATTCTTCGTGATGATCAATATGTAGCTCGCTCTCGTATTTGGCCTCGCATCAGTACTTCAAGTGTAACCATGTAATTCTATCACTCCTGTTGTGAAACGACGAGCGCTGGTTGATAAGCGCCGCGCCGCACCCTCCTGAAACGATGGGGTTACTATATAATACTCTTGCCCTTTATTTGACACGCGTTGCTGTAGATTCAAATTGTGCCGCACAGAACTCGCGTGGGCCTCATGGGTGGAGAGAAACACAAACCTCGACGGGTACTATGGGAATTGAGGCACTCATTAGCACGACAGTGAGCAGATCATAGTGATACGGCTGTGCAACTCCACTGCAATCCAAGTATCGGTCTAATCGTACATCAAACACCCGTTATACTGCAATGGACAAGTCGTGGACATTTTTCTTTTGTTCTTACCCAAAAAGCAATAGGATTGCGCAGAGTAGAGCATTCCGACTTCATTTCGTTTTCATTTCGAATTCCATTTGAGGTGTACCGGCTATCCGGCATTGAATGAGGCTGATGAAGTAACAACATGACTTTCAGCCTTCATTTCGCCCCCTCATCCCCTCACCCCTTCGCTCCCTCTCTCTGCTTAATTCAAAGCATCTATTATTTTTTTATCCTTCTGAATAATGTCCGAAAGAAAAATCTTGAAACTAATATTTATAATTCTACTGGATAAATATTTTAAGCTGGTGACAATTAAGTATGTATAACGGTTCGAGAATTTTGAATTAGTAGACTCATGAGGTCGTCAACAACCAAGTATTTGCATAATCCCACCTCAAATCTGGTATAAAAGTTGGAAAAAAACTGAACTAAGCATCAAACACATAATAAAATATAATATTCTTCGCCCATAGTAGCCCATGGTGTACTTTGTGGGCAGAATTGGATGAGACCTTGAGTTAGCAGTGTTGTACGCTCATTTGATTTCGTGCATTTTAGATTAGAGTCAAAGCTAACCTGGTCATTGCAGATTTTGCCGCGAATTGCAGGAGCAGCAGAGACTCAAATGGAATTCGAAATAAAGTCGATATGAAATCGATATGAAATCGATATGAAGTCGAACAACCCCGGGGCTAATGTATGAACTACTTAAAATCCCTGCATACGTTGCGGTGAAGTTATTAAACTAGCTGTGTGACACGAGGCTGGACGTATAAAAGGCGGTGAGTTTGCCAGGAGGGGTGACAGTAAATTTGAACTTCAGCCCAATTCGATCTCAATATCTACCATCACATTGACTCGGAATCACATATCGGAGCCCCATTCGACATTATGCCGCACTATCTGCGGCAACAAAAAGGGGGTTCGGTGCCCTACGATCCTGGTGATCCTGGTGAACCACCCACAATAGAGAGCACGAGCATCGAGCCCCTCTTATCAACACTGGACGAACTGCACTTGGCAATCCCTACCTTGACCGAGCAGTCTCAGCTACACCTGCAGAATGAGCTCAGTGATATTGTACAGAGAATCCAGGTTGGTAGATATACGGCCTTCGTAATGCCTTTATGGTCAGGTGCTGAATCCAATTTGTTATTAGACCTCGAATTATCCCCTTCCTCACACTCATCCCCAATCGACACCTCTTGTATCGACCGCAGAGAGAGAGCTACCCCCTAATGCGAGCAAAATAGGGATTTTTGGAGGACAAGTCACATTCGTGAAAACCGTTCACAATGGAGACGACGCAGAGAGGGCGAAGCAGTCTGTGAGTCATCTCATTTAGCTCTAGTCAACGTCTTACTACTAGGCCCAAGTGCTCACTCGCTTTTTCGTTCTTGCATTTCTGGCGGTAACAGGAACAACTTCAGCAAGTTCTTCGAATGCAATATATCCAAACCGGCGTTTTTTTGTAAACGTGGACCACAACTTGAGTTATTACCCAACATCATGTATATTCACCGATAGATTCGGATCGAACTCACCTCTACCAATATTGTATCGTGTTTTTCATGGGAGGTAATGTCCAAGGGGGTGTTCCGTGTACGTTAAAAACACATGGTACTATACTATTCTTTTGTTTTATTTTCTTTTAAAAGTAGTCACACTTGGGTGGGTCGAGTGTTGCTTCAAAAAAAGCGTGAATAATGCCCGCTACCGCTAGGTAGTGGCTTTTAGTGGAACGTCCAACAAAAAAATTGGCGGCAGATTGAATGTGGGGGTGGTACTTCGGTGTCTGTATGAAAAATGAATCTCTCTCATCGGTCACTCCGCACCCCAAATCTTACTACATCCCAAGCAACACTGAAAGGCTGTGATATCAGGCTGTAACGAAAGCTGAAATGTGTACGACGCACTCTCTGACTACATCAAAGCTCGGATTCAGTGTTCCGTGATGTCAATACTATCAGTACGGGTGTTCCGCCCTGGGTACCATCCAGAGTAAAACTCATGTATTAACTCTCGAAGCTTTCACGATTGGCAAGTTGTGACTATAAAATAATAAGCGGTATATTGGATGGGAGGGCTTGTCATATTGTGTCGTAAACGCTGCTTCCTACGTACGCATCTTGACTTGTTCATGAAACTGTGTCCAATAACACAAGCTCGCATCGAGTTTGCTATTTTCAACACTATGGTAGCGGGCTATGCCGCTGGTCGAGGTTATCGTTACTGTTACTATCTACCATTTAGCCGCTGCCTCGGTCTTCATCACTACTACTATGCACTTCTATGGATATATGTCACTTTGTGTTCCCCTGGTTTTTGGAGCTACTGAGCAACCACACTAACCAAAGGATGGTCAATCGGACTGGGTCCCAAAGATACCACTATAGAAGACATTACTAAGAAATCCAAACAATTTTCCCAAGAGTATCATGAGATAATGAGCTACTATCCCTAAATATGCGCAGAGCGTAAGGGATGCATCGAAAGGGAAATTCAAGCTTTAAAAACATGGGATGCACACTAGCACTTGGGTGAGAGTCATGACCCACATAGCCGTCCTGGCATATTTCGAAGTCCCTTCGAATTTTAGTATCCCACTGGATGCGATGGTCCTGTTGGTGGCCTAACCTGGGCTCATTACCCAAAGCGTACCTTGTCGAGATATCGAGATCCCTGAGCTCGAAGCGTTTCCAGACGGAGGAAAGGTATCGAGCAACAAGGGAAAGGGCAATTCCAAACAAGAGCATCATGAGCATGCAATGGGGAAGACTTGCACAAAATGTGCCAAGTTCATAATCGGGCAATGCAATCAAAAGCTATTGATAAATAAGAGCATTCAATGGGGAAAAGTTGCAAAAAAACCAGGAAGATAAGAACCAGTCCCTAAGGGGCCTCGTAATGCTGGCAGTGACCTCGTCCCGGGTGATTGTGCTGGGGGACTCCACAGTGCTTCTGTCACCGAAGTCGAACGATACTCACGCTCGATTCGACCTTCAAGCCGTGGATAATCAAACAACGTGAGAAAGAGAATACAGAGCGCGATCGATTCGAGTCAGAGTGGTCTTCAGTGACATCCACTGCTTCGCCATTGTCTTGCGAGAACCGATCGAAACATGGACGATCATCGATCATCGATCAGTGGCTAACAATGTGGCTGACTTGTCATCACCGGTGCGCCTCCAGTCAGCCTCCAGCTTGAATTAAAAATCAGGATCAAATGCCGGTAGATTTCAGCTCAAGTTTAACAAACCCGCGCTTTCCATTCTGTTCTGTTCAATAGGACCGATTCACCTGGTGAGTATTTTTCTTGCTTCGCTTCGAGTTTATTCACATACCCTATGTGGCACAATGATCTTCAATAAATGACATCAACTTCGCTCAATATCACAACGCCCAGGCGGCTGACCACGAAGACCACGAAAAACTCTTTCACTTCCTTGTCATGCCGCTCCGGCCTCCCACGAGCTCGAGCAGGACGAGGTTCAAAATGAGGTGAGGGCCTTTATGTAATCTCCCCTCACGCGCTGCTGTCTGATCCCCTTCAAGTTCTAACTAAGATAGGGCCCATGCTTTTTCGACTAGCCTCCACGTGATTTTTGTGATTAAAGTGACAAAAAGATGTATTTCATTTTGAGAAATTCACAACAATTTCCAATAAATATGTTTTACACGAAATATCACAGATACATGGAATAAAAATGTTATTTCGTTAAAATATTCATAAAAATTGGACGCTTGAAAGTTGTGAAAGTGTTCCAAGCGTTTAGCCCCTATATTCAGGGACATCAAACTGACACGTGCAGCAATATTGCACCAACACACAATGGTGGTTTTTGCAAGAAAAAACACACATAATGTACATTTTCAAGACAAGAAAGGCGAATAGAGCCAACTCAGGACTAAAGGATGTCAAGAAGTCACTCGAAGCAAGCATGTACACCAAGGGGGGCCTACCTTTCCACCGCCCTAGCTGATCACATGACTTTGGTCACGTCTGTCACATCATGTGAGGGCTAGTCGAAAAAGCATGGGCCCTATCTTACCTAACTTACGACCGTCACGATTTTCCGTCACTAAAACACGACACAATCGCCTCTCATCACCGTAAGTCCTAGCCCAAGTGATATTCTCAGCACGTTTTTTTAACACTTGAAAAGGGGAATCATTTTAGAACCGGGAGAGCATAGGGCACGTTCAATGACCGAGACGGGACAAAAGAAATAGAGGAGTAGAGGTAAGTTGGGAAGACCCTATTGAAAGACTTAAAATCAGCTGTTGTGGGAGGTAACTAGCTCATGCTGAACCTATTTTACGAGGCCCTTTTGGGACTCGTTCTTATGTTCTGGCCTTTTTTTGTGCGGTTTTTACCCATTGCATGCTCTTGTTTGCTATCAGCGTCTGAATACACTGCCTCATCAGCCTGACACATTTTGTGCAGCTATTCCCCACTGTGTGCTCTTGTTTGGAGAATACTCGATGTTTCCCCTGTCCGAAAGCGCTTCGCGTTTAATGAGAGTTCAATGGCTTGGGCATCCCGAAATGGCACGCTCCAATTAAGAAACTCAATTTGAACCGCAACAGGAGCATTGCGTCCCGAATGCTGGCATTCGAAAGGGCCTCGGAAAATGCCAGGATTGCTATGCAAGTCATGGCCCTCATCCAAGTAAGTATATCAAGCAACGTCAAAGTAATATAATTTATATCGAGAAATAAATTACATAGAACCAACAGACTCATAAGAGAGAAAATACTAGTACCAACTATAAGATACATCATCGGGGTCGCCGACAGATAATGATAGGGAGACTGAACGGCCCTTGTATACACTTACTAGTAGAGAGGGAGAAGCCAAACACCCATCCATATCATCACACACCCGCTCCTTGTCCAGAGCAGAATCTCATTTGCCTGTAAAGTTGCATAGGCCCTCTTCATCGCTGTCATCGTCATCCTCGATTCGCCCTCCACACCCTCCCGTTCACCCACAACCACAACCACGCTTAACCATTGCCATCACCACACCACCTCCAATCCCACTCCGCCCTCGGTCCACATACACCTAAACACGACCCCAACCCGCACCCATACGCTATCAGATTTACCACCATTATGTGCCTAGTAGCCCGTCCCCTGTGAGCCCTGTCATATTCAAATATCCAGAGGTTGCAGTACTCGTTTCTCCTGCAAGTCTCCGTGCTAACTGCGAGGGTTTATTCTGCGTGATGATCAAATGCAATATATAGCTCGCTCCCGTATTTGGCCCCACATACTTCGAATGTCAACGTAACGATGTAATTTCAGGTTTGCAGAAAGAGTAGCAACGTTATAATTATGTACTCACGCTGTGAAACAGCAAGTGCTGAGAAGCGCCGCCTCGTATACTCCTGCAATGACGGGGATCGGGGTTGCTCTTGCCATTTGCCTGACACACGTCATGGTACATAGCGCATGAAAGAACGCATACGGGTTTCACAAGTGGAGCGGAATGCCGAGCTTGCGAGGCATGGTGTGAGAATCACAGTCCTCATTGGGCCGACAATGGAGTGTTCATATTTAGGAGATGCTGTGCTTTTCTACTGCAATCCAAGTATTGGTGTAATAATATTACTTCAACACATGTCGTCCGGCAGTTTGAAGGCTGTTTTCAATAAGTATAAACCAATTTTCATGTTCATCCAATGAGTCGATGCATATATAAAGCTTTTCAATGTCAGCTGACATTCTTCCTTAGGATGTGGCCAAGCTGGAGGCTATGTGGCACGACGAGGCTGGACATATAAAAGTACGTGAGATGCGAGGAGGGGAGACAGCCCAATTCAACCTCGATATCTACTACCACACTGAATCAAATATTGGAGCCCCGTCGACTTTATGCCGCAAGATTTGCGGCAGCGAAGAAGGGGTTCGGTGCTCTGTGGTCCTAAATCATCATCACCACCAGCGAGCACGGATATCGAACATCTGTTATCAACACTCGATGAACTGTGTTTGACGATTAATACCTTGTCCGGGCAGTCTCAGCTACAACTACAGGAACTCGGGGACATGTTACAGCGATTACAGGTCCGTAGTATACCTGGTCTTAGGTTGAAATCGTCTTTGTCCTGTGACTAATGCGTTCGTCGTCCTCAAATCCCATTAGGCAATGCTTCCTCCTCCTCCTCAAACTCATCCACAATTGATACCTCCTGTATCGCCCGAAAATAGTGGTCCGACCTCTGGTCCGAGCAAAATAGGGATTTTTGGAGGACAAGTCACGTTCGTCAACACTGTTCATAATGGCGATGACGCAGAAAGAGCAAAGCATTCCGTGAGTCTTCAAACTTCGGCCTCAGCGTCTTATTACTAGGATCAAGTGCTCATTCGCTTTTTCTTACTTGCCTTACTGGTTGTAACAGGAACAACTCGAGCGGATTCTTCGAATGCAATACATCCAAACAGGCGTTTTTTTGTAAACTTGGACCACAACTTGTTGTATTTCCCAACAATATGCACAATCATTGATCGACGGTAGAGGGAACTTACCTCCGTCTACCGTCCTTCATGATTTACATAGGAGGTAATATGCAAGGAGGTGTTCCTCGTATGCTAAAAGCGTATAGTGTCATCCCGAAATTCAGAATTGGTTAGATGTAGATTATTTATGTTCCCCTGACTGTCGCATCTGGGTGTGTCGGGTGTTGGTGGCAGGTTTCACAGGGTAAAACAATTTCAACAGTAGGTGGCTTATATCCTCAACATCATGGACTGTCTGGTTTGTCTTTGACTAGCTGATACGATAACATAGTTGTGGTACTAATAGTCAGACTAATCAATCTGAGGAGCCAGGTGCGACACTTCCATCACAGATACGATAACTAAATGTGCCCGTAGTAACATGTAAACATATAATGAATGTTTTGACATCACAATCTCGTGCGTTGTGGCAGTGGGAAGTGGCAGGGTCGTATCGTATATAATCATCACATGTACATGCAGTCTCTCTACCCAATACCACCATGATCACACCGTAGCCGCCGTGCCTGCCTGCTCGTGTCCAGCGTCTTGGATCAAGGTGTGATTTTCTGGTTCTTGTTTATTTTCGCGTCCAGCCAGCTGACGGCGTCTTTTCAGACCATTCTGGTATCCTCGAAATCCGTAATCCTCTGCCACAATGAGAGTCCCCAGAGCGGGATGTGCTCTTGGGTGTTGGACCTGTTGGTCAAGCGTCAGTCAATGATGGAACACACACCATCAAACCACGTTTGCTCTATACTTAGCGTTCATCAAGATCCGTAAGGACCTCCCGTGAGGGGACTGAGCGAGGATCACAGGACGTTTGGATCTGGAAAGTGGGATCCTCTTCACTAAACCAGGTAGGCGCGCTGACTGCAGTCAGCTCCGCAGGGATCCCTGGAAGTTTAATCTCCAGACAGCTAGTAACTGATTGCGAGAGGGATGGGAACGTTTTGGCGACGTCATTAGGAACCCGGAGTCGGCGATTCAGTTCATTGTAGAC